>JAYESA010000012.1:33453660-33841198 GCA_036927795.1 Iris macrosiphon
ATATGTTGTGCACTCCCTCCAATACAGGTGGCAAGTCTAGTCTGTAAGCAACTGCACCGACCCTCTCTAGAATAGTGAAAGGTCCGCTAAATCGTAGACTAAGCTTTCCGCCTCCACTGAAACAAATCGTGCCTCGTGTCAAAGAAATTCTCAGAAACACCAAGCCACCCACCTAGAACAAAATACTACCTTAAGAACTTAATCTATAACAAACAACCAATAACAAGCACAAAAAAAAAATTAAAACTATACCTCAAACTCTAAAGGTCTTCGGTAGCTATCAACCCAATGCCGCTGTCTGTCCCGCGTCACTCGAAGTCTGTCTTTAATCATCTTAACCTTCTCTACTGCATCCATAACCATCTCTGGCCCAAGCAAAACTCTCTCTCCAATATTATCCTATGACAAGGGAGTACGATATCTCCGACAGTACAGAGCCTCAAATGGTGACATCTCTATACTAGCCTGGTAGCTGTTGTTGTCAGCAAACTCTACTAAATGTAAATAGTCCTCCCAAGATCCCTTAAAATCTAGTACACAAGTACGTAATATATCCTCAAGAGTTTGAATAGTCCTTTCTGACTGCCCATCTGTTTGGGAATGATATACAGTACTGAACTTTAGCTGGGTGCCAAAAATTGCCTGTAAACTCTTCCATAAATATGAAGTAAAACGACTATCCCAATCCAAGACTATGCTGACAGAAACTCCATGTATCCTGATGATCTGCCTCATATACATCTCTGTCAGCTTCCCCACCTTGAAAGGCAAAAGTGGGCCAACTTGGTCAACCTGTCAACGATGACCCAAATTGCGCCTTTTCCTTCTGGAGATCGTGGTAGTCCAGACATAAAATCTATATTAATGTGCTCCCACTTCCACTCTGGAATGGGTAATGGCTAAAGTAAACCTCCTGGCCTCTAACTCTCGACTTTCACCTGCTGGCACACTAAGCATCTAGATACAAACTGTGCCACTTCTCTCTTTATGCCATACCATAATACACTCTCTCGCATATGCCAATATATTTTGTTAGCACCTAGATGTATAGAATACGGAGAGCAATGTGCTTCCTGCAATACCTTCTCATGCAGCTCTCTTCTAGGTACACATAATCTAGTACCATACTGCAAAGATCCATCCTCAGCAATGGTGAAATCATCCTCCAATCCTGCTCTCACCTGAGCTCTGATGCTCCTCAGAGATACATCCTCATACTGGGCTACCATGATCCTGTCCATCAACTCTGAGTGTATCTGCAATTTCTACATCTGTATAGCAAAACTAGAAACTATTACCTCAATGTCCAAGCTCTCAAAGTTCTCCAACAAATATTGATCCTGCGTCAACAATATAGCTACCAGATACCTGCTTAAAGCATCGACAACAACATTAGCTTTTCTAAGATAATACTGCAAAGGGATGTCACAATCCTTTATCAGTTCCTAGCACCGACGCTGTCTCATGTTTAACTCATTTTGCATAAAAATGTACTTCAAGCACTTATGGTCTGTGAAGATCTCCACACGCTCTCCGGATAAATAGTATTTCCACAACTTTAGGGCAAAAATGACTGCTGCCAACTCCAAATCATGGGTAGGAAAGTTCTTCTCATAAGGACAAAATTATCTGGATGCATAGACAATCACTTTCCGATTTTGCTAAAAAACACAACCCAGATCTTTCCCTGATGCATCACTATAAATAGTGAAATCTCCTGACCCTGATGGCAACGTCAAAATAGGAGCAGCGTTAACCGCTTCTCCAATTAATCAAAAGCAACCTGGCAGTCCTCCATCCAAACAAACTCTACATCCTTCCTGGTGAGTCTGGTCATCAGCTCGAAAAATCTTGCATAAACTTTCTGTAGTAGCCTGCCAAACCCAAGAAACTCCTGATCTCTTCTACTGAACTCGGGGCCCTCCAAGACTCCACTGCTGCGATCTTCTTCGGATCTATTGAAATACCATCACTAGTCATAACATGTCCCAAGAACTCTACCTTGTCCAGGAAGAACTCATACTTGGACAACTTTCCATACAACTTCTCCTTCCTTAGCACATCCAACACAATCCGCAAATACTTCTCGTGCTCCTCCTGGGTCATTGATGAACACCACCACGAACTTGTCAAACTACTGATGGAATTCATTGTTCATCAAATTCATAAATACCGTCGGGACATTAGTCAACCCAAACGACATCACCATAAACTCATACTGATCATACCGAGTTCTAAAAGCAGTCTTCGGTATGTCCTCCGGCTTTACTTTTACCTGGTGGTAGTCTGGTCTCAAGTCTATCTTAGAAAATACCTTGGAACCACTCAACTGATTGAATAAGTCATTAATCCGTAGCAAAGATTATTTATTCTTGATAGTGAGATTAATCAATGCCCTGTAATCAATGCACATGCATACTGATCCATCCTTCTTTGATACAAATAATACAGGGGCTCCTCACGGTGAAGAACTCAATCTGATAAACCCTATATCCTGTAATTTGTCCACCTGCTTCTTTAGCTTAACCAGCTCACTGTTGTTTACTCTATAGATATATTATAAAATTGGTTCTGCATCTGGCACCAAGTCTATAAAGAATTCAATACCTCTATCTGGCGACAATCCTGACAATTTCTCAAGAAACACATCTAAGAACTCTGCTATCAACGGATGCGGTAACTATTTTCTTCCACCATAGCTCTACAAGTAATACCTTCTCCCTGCTTTGTAGCTCCTCTAGCAAACTCGAACTCTAGCTCTCCAGGTGGACCAAATAAAACTCTACCTCCTCTACAATCTATACTAGCACAGTACCTACTCAACTAATCCATCTTGAGTATAATATCGTAGCTCAGAAGTGGCATTACAAGAATACACGCACTCAGTTCCTGGCCTCCTAGAGTAACTCAATGATCCTTGTAAATATCATTAACCAGGATAATGCCTCCCCCGGTCATGATCTTTTAAGTCCTAAGCAAAGACTGCTTTAGAGCAAAAGAAACATATACAAAACTATAGAAAGCACCACTATCAAACAAAGCTAAAGCTGGAATAGAATCAAGAAGAACAGAACCTGTGATGACATCTCCGGTGGGCTCATCCCCCTCGATAGTCATAACAAACGCTTGTCCCTGATGTGCACCTCCCTGATGCTGATGCTGGTCATAACGCTACTGCTGGGTCAGAAGCGACGGTCCCCTCGACTGTACTATAGGTGGTCTCGCCTGTGTCCTCGGAACTGGAGCTGCTCCCTGAACTGCACGACGATAATTGGATGGATAATCTCTCAACTGATGCCCTTCGGTAACATAATACAAACAAACTCCCAGCCTCATTCTGTAAACTTTTCAAATCTGCCAGGTTTCTTGTAGTAGTGGCAGGAAGCTTGCTGTAACTGTCTCTGTTGCTAGGGTTCCTGGTAAAATAGTATCCTAGATGGAGTTTGGTGCTACTACGGCTGCTAAAAAGGCCTGGACTAGAAATAATGATGCTTGGCAGATACTGCACTGTTGTTGGCTCAAAAAAGAATCACGATCTCCCTTAGGCTTCAAACCAACTCTTGCTAAACCTTGCGTGCCTCCACAAGTATCTCCGAGTAAGTCTCATAAAAAGATAAAATAATGATCTTCACTTCCCAGTTTAGACCCTCACAAAAATGAATAGCTTGAACCTCTGACTCTCTCACCAAATACATCACAAATCCTCTTAACCTGCCAAACTCTACAGCATATTCCTTCACATACATGCTCTTCTGAATGAGGCTCTCAAACTGCCTCCTTAAGTCTAACCTGTCTGCCCGAGCAAAGAACTTCTTCTTGAAGAGGTCCTCGAACACCTCCCAAGACTGTCCTGCATCAGCAAAAATTTTCTCATTCCTGAACCAAGTATGGGCGACGTCAAACAGGTGTAGACCTACCGCCTCAAACTTTAGATCCTTAGAAAGATGAGACACCCTCATGAGGGGCTCAATGTCCTCGAGCCAATCATCAGCATAGACGATGTCCTCCGTCCCCTTGAAGACTGTAGGCTCTAGCTTCTTAAAGTCCTGAATGTTGTCTGGCCGAAGCTGAGCAACCTGAGAAGCAACCTGCTGCTGGATCAAAACTCCTCTCTCTATTATGGCACGAGTAAGATGATGAGCACTCTCGAGGCCCTACCGTAAGACATCGGTCTGCCTCTGGTGTGCCTCAGACTGGGCCCTCTGTGCCACTAATATCTCACAAAATAGTGTGAACATCTGCGTCGTATCTACTGGCACGAAAGGTGGAGGTGGAAGTCCCTCAGATACAGCTGGCACAGTCCTCTGAGTAGGAGGTAGACCTCCAAAAGTAGCTGACACTCCAATCACCAAAGAAGTGACTGATGTTGGCCCTCGAAATGTCGCAGAGCTCTCAAAAGATGCTCTCCCCTGCTGCGATCTAGTCTTAGGTGCCATCCTGAGACAAAGCGAAAGAAAGAATCAATATGTCACATGATGTAAGATGCTCAAAGGAAGGACATTTAAAGATCAAATATCAATATATGGGAAGAATAGTTGAATAAATCAAAAGAATTTTTTCTAGATATGATTGAGTATTCTCAGCATATAGCCTATATCCTTTATCCTAAAACAGGCTCGTAATAGCACTCAATTCACAGCACCACTATGAATCATACTAGTTGTGACTTCGAAGACCTGTATGAGCCACCACTAAAAATATGTCACGACCCACACCCGGTGTAGGGATGTAAGTCAGGAACAACGCCCAGCCTACGCCACAGAAAATTGATGGTAGAACGCTATTTTGGTAATCTATCTAATAATATAATATGCCACCAACAATATCAATATACTCAATCATAAATCTAAGATGGAAATGAGCACGAATATGATAAAAGAATAGAATAGTCACAATACAAGTCATGGGTCAAAATAATAACATCAATGAGTTTGAGAAAAAATACTAAATAATAAGCTGGAGGCAAATCCAGTACAAGAGAATACTAAAAAGCTACAAGTCTCGGGTCATCTGTCTCAGTCGGGATGAGTCCCTCCTGAGTCAGGGTCTCTGGCTCTAAGCCCATAATATCTTGAGGCCCGTAATGAGTAGGGTACCACTCCTTAGTGTCATTTGGGAAAAATATGTCCAGTCAGGAAAGGAGCAGAGTACATTCTAACAGCAGTTCTAATCAATAATATAAACTATGTAACAGTAAATAGAGTTGAATATATAAGATGCAACAATAGATACAAGAGATATACAATAAAAATACTAGAATAAATACAAAAATGAACAATATGACAATAAACAAGAATACTAAAAGACTAAGTGAGTGAGTGAGTATCGGCTTTAACATATGATCGACTTGGGAACTTGATACAAGATATATGGCCTGGCTAATCATACGTGCGGTGTATGTTTAATACTATTTAATGAACAAGACTTGATACAAGGAGAGTATGATCACATATCTATACTATATACTCCCCAACCACGATAGGTATAATGTATCCAACCATGGTACGCTATGGCACAAGATTCTCTAGGAAGATAGCTAGTCTCTCCGAGGAATCAGTGTTTGTACATGTACAAGAAACAAGGAAACAAGTCTTACATAAGATATACCATATATACCAAGAAATAATATCTCATGACTAGATTCAGATATACCAGTCCATGTAACCATCGTATCAAGAAATCAAGGATATCTACACTAGATACAATAAACATAGATGATATCATAAATGAGAAACTATCAGAGAATATACTCGCCTGAAGTACGGTGAATAGTATCACAGATGTCTGGTACGGTGCCTCGAAGACCTAGATAGGAAATATAACATCAATACAAGGTTTCAGAATAAAAATAAGTTAAAGTAGTCAACTTCTAGGTCATAAAGCCATTTTAAGTCAAAACAGTCAAACTTGGTCAAACTATCCATTTTTAGGTTACATTAGTCTATCTCTATAATATTAGGTTCATACACTAAGAATCTAGGCCACACTAGTTAAATCTAAGATACTATGAACACACTAAGATACAGTATCTCAAGATACGCAAACAAGAGATATAGAAATAGCATATATGTATATTCAATCAAATATATATATATATATACTAATCCTAATTACAAATGCTAAGTGGATACCTTGGCTTTGAACCAACGCGGTATCGCACTACTAAACCTCCATCTAGATACCCAACTCTAAAACCTTGAGTGTCAACCAATACCTTGATACTTACCTCGGTATCTTAAGGTAAATATTGTAGAAGCATGAAAAATACGCTGGGAATTATACGCGTAAAGCCCTCAACATGTAGGAAGCCCGCGTAAAATAGAGCTCCAGTACTGGGTGGCATAAAATATGACTTCAGAGCTATTGGCGTACAGTAGAGCTTCAACGCTATTCAGCATAAAACATAGCTCCAGAACAACCCGCGTAATACAGTATTTCCAGACTGCTTTGGTGTAAAAATGTTACTACATCGCCACTTCGGCGTAAAACCTATCTGCTTTTAATGCAGCAAGAAGTTGTACGAGGAACTCTTCGTATTCCTAGAATGAACTTGTCAGACGAAAGAGTGAACCTGACTTCTGACAAAGAGTACTGCACGACTATCAAGAGGACGGCTATAATGATGATTCTGCACAGAGTCCCATATTGTCGTTTAGTGACAAATTCTTAATATAAGACGTCATATAAGCATTCAAGAAATATGCTGCCTATTTTACACAGGCAGAGATGAGCTTTTATGCTCAGGATGAGACAAAACCAACCGCCACGTCAAAAGCTGCTCTTCGTACAGAACTCGAGACACGTCTCTGCAGTTAATGCGCGAGATGGGGGCAGATCTCTACATTTAATGCATGAGATTTGGTTCTACTTTTAATGACTGGGCGAGCTATAATTAGGGCTAATACGTCCACATCACCATCCCTGCACATTACGCCATCAGGCTATTTTCAGCTATAGGAGTACGCCGTATGCTATCTCCTCAAAATATGTCGACCTGGCTATTTTTAACTATAAGAGTATGCCGTATGCTATCTCCTCAAAATACGCCAACTCAGGCTATATTTGCAAAAGTGCGTGACAAGGCTATTTGGATCAGAATACGCTTAAGACCTCAGTCAAGGAAAGATAATCGGCTATCTTTACGCTGGTTACCTATCCATGCAGCATCAAGCTTTACGCAAAACTTGGCTTCTACGCTGATAAGATAGCTATTTGGCTTCTACACCAACACGATAGCTATTTGGCTTCTATGCTAATATGACAACTACTTGGCTTCAACGCCAACATGACAGCTATTTGGCTTCTACGCCAACTTGACAACTATTCGGCTTCTTCGCCTACTTAGCCTTTACGCCATCAGAACAGCTATTTGGCTTTTACACCAACGAGACAGTTATTTGGCTTTTATGCCAACCATCTCTACGCAAGGGACATTTATCTATATGGCTTGCATGCCATGATCTTCGATGAGCGATTATACGCGTTACCTCATAATAGGACACACGTCACACGCAGATTCAGAAGATCATTCATACGTGGGTAACAGTTATTATAACCACCGCGTAAAAGGTGCAGCTCTCTTCGCTGTTCGATTTCTACGCCGACTGTGACCAAACTCTATAAATAGCGGCCTCTGACCACAGAGGTCCAAGGTTGAGAGAATTCAGGAGTCACAGACAAAGGTCAAATTTAAGGGAGAAAAGAGAGTGCATCCAGAGAGTGTTGATTGACTACTTTGGCAATGAGAGTTTAATCCCTCATGCAGCCTTTGAAGCTTCTTTTTCGTCTTCTACAATACTTCTTTGTCATCATGTGGTCCAAGGGACAAAGTGATCGACCGTAGATCAGACTCCTATAGCAATATTTTCCCAGAATCAAATTTTTATACTTAACATCCTCGTATAGGATTAATTGTACTTCTTTTTCTTGTTTGTAAACCAAAGAAAGGGTTCCGTATAAACCTAGTTTTATTTCTTTTATTTATTATCAAACATATGATGATGACTCTGCTTGGGACTATTGTCTCATCTGACGAGAAAGCCATTGCTCAACACGATGCTGTATCTGTCGGATCAACGAAGAAGTCTCTGGTCGTCCAATTCGACTAATCTGCTTATGAAGATATGCTTCAAGCAGGGGGTAGCTCTAGTTCCCTCTCTGTCCAAGACAACAGGAAGCTGCGTAAAGTATGGATGCCCCGGACATCCTCTACCCTTCCTACAGGCTCTCTCTCTCCGACCAACAAGGTTGTGACATCGCAACCTGTGCGCCCCGCACGTAAAACTTTATCTCCCATCTGTGATATAGCAGACAGAGCTTCTGGCAATGCCTTAGTGCCAATCTAGAAGTCTACTCCGTGCCCTGTGCATTAAACTTTGTCTCCCGTCTGTGACGTGTCAGACAAAGCTTCTGACAATGCCTTAGCGCTAATTCAGAAGTCTACATCGTGCCCCGCACATAAAACTCTGTCTCCCGTCTGTGACATGGTAGACAAAATTTTTGATAATGTCTCAACGCCAATTTAGAAATTTCACACGTGCCCCGTACGTAAAAATATATCTCCCGCCTATAAGGAGGCAGATGATCCCTGCAATTACCGCAAGGAAAAACAAGTGGCGGATTTCCTGACCTCTCGGCTTTTACACCATCAAGAGAAGAATTTGCCCACTCTTCAGATTACGCGGAATGCTTACGGCCGATTGAGAAATTCTTTGGTTTTACGCCAACCTGTGCAAAATTTTAGATTACGCCAGGACAAGCCCCTTAGCGTAAAGAAGACCCAGTTCACGGGAATATAAGCTCCTCAGACTAATGACGGATCATATGCTACTCACATTGCTGAACTGCTGTATTCTTATAGCTGGGAGAGAGTTATGATTCCCAATCTCCATACCCCAACTGATATAAAAAGGCAAAATAAGCCTTCTTCTTCTTCTTCTCCTGTTAATCCTCTTGACTTGCGTGATTTCCTAATCCAGAAGCGCAAAGACAGGGGATCTTCTAATATGTCAATTACATACCCTAGGGAGTACTATTGTAATAGTCATAAAGTTGTAATTAACTACTGCTGCTCTAAGGCAAAACGGTCAGTTTTTGACCAGTTGAACTACTCTGTGCCCTTACAGGAAGAAGAGCCTACATTCGCATCAGTGAACATGGCTTCACACATTCCTAGAGGAAGGTCGAGTTCAAGATGTCACCCCTCTAGAACTCCAAGCCAAAGGAGATTTGACAAGCTCCTTGAAAATATTGAAGCAGGTGTCTTTCGGAATACTCGCTCGAGGTCACGATAATCGGCTTCGTATTCTTTCGATTCTGACACTGGGGGTCGTCAGTTTCCTGAATATGATACTGACAGTATAGAATCGATCTCCACAGAGATCTATACTAATCCCTCAGTAGCACCCAGAGAAATAGGAGTCTATGCCATCGGAGATGAACATGAAGAAGCTTTCCCATCAGGGAGTACTGAGCAACGCATCGCTGTATTGGAGGCATCGCTGAAAGAGATGCATTCTATGATGGAGAATATGCACCAGATGATGGTGACTCAACATGCAGCGTCCATAGCTCAAGCATTAGTTCCTCCAACTCAACTATGTATGGGGGTGGATATGCCACCATCCAACACAAGCCAGGAGCCGGCTCCAAATCAAGAGTCAACGACTTCTCCACCTCTGAACCCGGAGAATGTATTGCCTCATGTTGGAGTTATAATAAAACTGAGCTCTCACCTCTCTGCGGTCCCTTTCCCAGCTGAAGATCCTATACAGGCAGTTCAGGAATTAAAAGCCCAATTTGATACCTTGAAGCATAAGGATTAGCTTAAGAAGTTGGGCATCAACCAGCCTTACCCAGCTATCTGGAACGAGATCCCTTTCTCGCCAAAATACAAACCATAGGCTATGGTTTTGTTTGAGGGAAAGACGTCACCAAGTTATTACATGAACTACTTTAGCATGATGATGGTGTTGCTGCAAGGGAATGACGACCTTCTCACTCGAGTATTTAAGGGCTGTCTGTCTGGAGTGGCCTATCAATGGTACCGTAGTCTTGTGGACAATTATATTACTTTCTTTGAAGATTTCAAGACTCTGTCCTTCGCTCAATTCTATGAAGGAGAGATGGACATGTCTATATCCTCACTCATCGAAGTGAAGCAGAAGGAGAAAGAGAACGTTTGTACTTTCATTGAACGTTTTTGTCAGGCCACTTTGCAGATGCCTCCCGGAGTTTCGGATTCAGCCTTGGTTGACATTTGTAGGAAGAACCTGCTTCTACTGATCTTGGTGTTCACATGACCATATCAGTTCCATGATTGGCCTCGTTTATTATCTCAGCGGTTACCGCTGGAGACAACAGTCGGAAGGCCGTGACAATGGGATCATGATCTCTACCTCTGAAAGAGGGCAGAGGTCATCCTCCAATAGCGACCATCTTTGTGGTCCCAAGGAAAAGGAAGCTCTGGCGATCAATACATCCAGACAACCTACTCCTGGGGCTACGCAGACGAATCCTGGGACTTCCAGGCCTAAAGAAGAATATTCTTTTGACGATGATGATATTCCGAGCATATTCGATTATCTAGTCAAAAGTAGCAAGCTCACTCTCCCTGAGGTACAGAGGCCTAATGAAGTCGGCAGTACCAATAACCCTAAGTACTGTATTTTCCACAGGTATATACATCATCCCACAAAGGTGTGTTATGTACTAAAAAGAAAAAACCAGGAGTTGATCGACGCAAAGGCTATCACTCTGCGTAATAGCGAGAAGACGGTCTCTGCCAACGTGATCTCTCTCTAATTCGGTAATCTGCCCCCTCAAGAAGTCCCGGATAGTGTAGTACCTATTCCCCGGACGATGATGAACATTATTAATCTCCCTTCGGCCAGGGATCAAAACCATGACTTGGTATCCCTAACTATGCAGCATGGTGAGATTATGTGGTTCATCCTGATCTAGTGTCAGAGATTCAGGAAGGGACTCAAGCTGCTAAGGCTAAGTCCAGAAAGAACTCAAGGAGAAAACCATGCCATATGGTTGCAATATCCCCGATATCAGAAGAAGAGGCTTTGGCTACCTGAAACCGTTCAGGGAAAGCCAACCTCTAGGACTATGAAAGAAATCAGGAAGAGGCAACGGTAGACGCTTCAGCTGCCAAACTTCCAGAGCCTGAACCTGTTATACTAGAGGCAGGTCCTTCCAGACCAACTTTGGCGACAAGGACAAGCAGAAAGAAGTTCATTTTTATAAACCTTTGAAGAATATTCAAAACAAAGGTTTGGAGAAGCCATATAACTTTGACATCCTGGCCCAATTGGCTAATACTCCAGCCAGACTGTCCATTTTCGAGCTACTCAAGCTTTCCAAAGACACTCGTCAAGCCCTGAGTGAAGCTCTAATACAGGCGAATGTATGCTTGACTCAGCTTAAGTCCCCCGACAAAGAGCCTGTGGCATGTCCTCAGTGCCATAGCATAATGGAAGTGGTCCCTAATATCACTTTTACTCAAGAAAACATGTTGTTGAAACATAACAAGTATGACAGACCCCTCTATTACACCGGATACGTCGGTTCCATGGAGGTAGACCAGATTCACATAGATCTGGGATCGTCGATCAACATCATCCCTCATAGTCTGCTCAGGCCATTGAGGATTCCTACAAGCGAACTGGCTTACACCACGACTTCAATCGTGGGCTTCAATGCCAGGAAAAGTAAGCCGTTGGAGAAGATTCGTCTGAGGATCCAGATTGGGGATCTTAGATCAGTGGTGACTTGCTACGTCATCGATTCGGAGGTGTCCTACAATATTCTGCTGGGCAGACCATGGATCAACGAGCACAACATTGTTCCTTCGACTCTACATCAATGCTTCAAATATGTTGATGCCCAAGGGACAGTAAGAACGGAGTTTGCTGACCTCAACCCATTCAAAGGAGTTGAGTCCTACTATTCTGATGCCATGCTGTACACCCAAGACTACATGAAGGAGGTGTCAGGCAAGACGGAGGAGGAATCCCACCTGGAGCCAAGAGAACCATCTGCTGAGCAACCTCTGGCAATTCAGGTGAAAGGGCAGAGTACCCGTCCAAAAGCTATGGAACCCATGGCTATCCACTTGGACAAAACCAAATCAGGAGGAGAAAGTGATCCCCTAGTAATCACTCTGAACCAGAAGCCTCCACCTTTGGTCATCAACCTTTGGCGCAGCACGTATTCGACTGATGTAAATACAACCAGAAACATAGTTTCTAACGATAATAAAGATTCTCTTTTCCAGTATTCTGATACTCAATTCCCAAATCAGGAATACTCCCCTCATAACGATATAGAGCTTATAGCACAAAAATTCCTGGAAGCTATAGGCTTCTATCATTCATATGTGTGGGAGGTCGCATCAACATCTAATATCATCTCGATATATGGGCCACATGAAGATTCTATCTTTATTATCCTGCCTACTCGCAGCAATCATCATCCAATAGTCTTCGGTCGCATGTAGAACAGACCGATTGTACAAGAAGATTCTCGCGAGTTCGATTCTGGGAAAATATAGGTTCAGAGATATAGCCCATAAGTTTTGAAGATTATACAAAGCATGGGTTATGACCTAAAGTCAGAGCTAGGCCTCAACTATGGAAAAAGCAGGCGAATGCCGTTGTATGGTGATCCCTACCGTCAACGAACTCATTTTGGGTTAGGATATATCGCATCTCTTGCAACTTCTGAGTCAAGTGAGGATACCATTTCCTCTTCTTAAGATGGTTCGTCGTCCTCCGACTCATATGCTGATCTCGAACGAGTATTGTCAGCAAATACGGTGTTGATAGATTCTTTCGAAGCAGACGAACATGAATCTGAACCATTTAAAAATGACTCCTGGGCACAGCAAATGGATACACAATGGAAACTCCGGTTCTAGCAGAGAGAATCGCCTACTGAAGATAAAGTTATCCAAATCAATGTTGGGGATAAACTTTCATCAAAACTGATATTTATCAGTAACAATCTTTCCGAAGAAGAAAGAGAAAAGATGATCCAGCTGATAAAATAATATATCGACGTCTTTGCATAGAATTATAAGGATATGCCAGGTCTTGATCCAAAAGTGGCTACTCATAATCTTAACATACTGTTCAATTCAAAACCTGTAAAGCAGCACCAATGTTGGTTCTGCCCAGATATGATGGATGCCATTGAAGCTGAAATTAAGAAGTTGATAGCCTACGGGTGCATCCGGGAAGAATAATATCCTGATTAGGTCGCTAATGTTGTCCCAGTCATGAAGAAAAGTGGAAAAGTTCGCATCTGTATCGACTTCCGAGATCTCAATATGGCCTGCCCCAAGGATGAGTTCCCTCTTTCCATCACAGATATCATGATCGATAATACCTACGGTTTTGAACGCATGTTTTTCATGGAAGGATTCACAGGGTACAATCAGATCAAGATGGATCCTGAAGGCGAGAAGCATACTGTCTTTCGTACACCACTGGGGGTATATTACTACACAGTCATGCCTTTTGGATTGAAGAATGTCGGGGCTACATATCAGCGAGCTATGAGTAATATATTCCATCAGCATCTACGCGAAATAGTAGAATGTTACGTAGACGACATCGCTGTCAAAAGCTGCCTCAAGGGTACTCACATCCAAGACTTGACGACAGTGTTCGAGTTGATGCACCAATATCAACTCAAAATGAACCCTACGAAGTCCTTCCTCGGTGTATCCAGTGGCAAATTCTTGGGATTTGTCATCACCGCCAAAGGCATTCAAGTTGACCCTTATAAAGTAAAGTCTATCCTAGAGATGCGACCACCCCGTAATCTGAGCGAACTCAAGGGATTTCAAGGTCGCCTAGTGTCACTACCATGTTCCAAAAATAGGGGTAGTTTCGACTATTTATATATTATTAATATTGTGGTAGTTATATTAAATGATTTCATGATAGGTGTATTTAAATTAAATAATTGCATGAGATGTGTATTTAAATATATTATATATATACAGTGTTCATTAATATTTGAGCTGGTAGACTTGACCTAGAAGCCCACTAGATGAATACCTGACCGAATTATGGGATTATGTATTTAATTGTTTTATTTAGAATTTAATTGTTGGAGGTAGTAATTAATTGCCGTAATTTATTTAATTGTTGCGCATTGCCGATGCTTCGATATTTGGAGCGCTACTCTAGCTTTTGCCTTCCAACAAATTCTATAATCTTGCCCTAGACATGCCCGCCTTCCATTCTGACCTTTTTGTAACTCATAATTATGCTCTCTTGTGCTTCATTTTAGCTGCACAATATTCGTCGCAGACATTTATTTAAATTCTAAATAAATTCTAACTTTGTATCGTTGTGCGTTCCAATCGAAATTGAAGGTAATCTTGACCTATTTTTTGTGCAACCCAAATTAGGATAGTATTCTGTTCTGAGTCTTCTTCACTAATGGTATTTATGACCCGACCTAATTTTGGCCCCATGTACTCCTAATTAATTTTAGAACACAGCTTGCATTTATTTTAAATTAAATTAGGGATACCATTTTGACTGATCCTGTGTAATCCCGATTTAATCTAATACCCCACTAATTAAGCCCATACCAAACACACAACATCCCCTCACCCTGCAAAATACCAAACACCAAATCGCCCACCAAATTTTTATTATTTTATGCGTTTGTACAAATACCCAAATTTAAGGGGGGCTAATTTGAAATTATTGCATTAGGTGTCAACATCCTATTGGTTCAACCCAATGGAGAAGTCCAACATTTGACTAAGTCAATAACCCTCATCCTTACATGAAGGAATTCCTCCATGTCAAATCTTGACCACCCATTCAAGATGGGTGCATCATCACCACTCATTCTCCTCTCACCTCTTCCTATTTAATGTCCCATCATACACTTCCCAACCTAGATCTAATCCCAAACCTAGGGAAGCCCCCATTATCCTCCCCCTCACTCAACCGTAGCCTCTTCTTACATTTTTTATTTTACCTTTTTCCCTTCTTCTTCTTCTTCTTCTTCTTCCCTTCTTCTTCTTCTCCTTCTTTTGAATTTATAAAGGGGGGATACCAACAGTGCTGCTCCATTGTTCACCTGGGCACCCGACTCCGACCCCCGTAGTCGGCCTGCTGCTCCGACACGGTCAGCCACTCCCCTTCCCTCGACTCCACGACGAGCTCTTCCTCCACCCACCGCCTCGATACTGCGGCAGCCACCCTCGCCATCATCATCAACTCCACACTACCACCGTGAACTCCCCCAACCTCACAGCTCCGATCAGCCCCCCCAGCCCGAGCTCTTCCCTGCATAGTCGACCAACTCTACCCTACTCCGCCACTGCATCTCAACCGAGCCCCGACTGCTGCTGTTCCTCCTAGCTCCTTCACCGGCAACGTTGAGTCACCTCCCGAGCTCCTCCTTCACATCGAGCCTTTCGCCACCTCCCTGCACTCCGACCCGGCCCTCCCGAAGCTCCTCCCCTCTTCACCGACTCCCTACTCCGGCCATCCCATCTCCTTCTTCGGCCATTAGCTCATCCCTCATCCACCGCTGTAACCTCCCCTCAACCACAGCCAAGCTCCGACAGCATCAACCCCGGCCAGACAAACCACTATTACCACCTCCTTGCAATCCGGCCCAGCCCCGAGTCTTCCCCGACTCCCCCTGCATTCCCTCCTCCCACTATTCCACTCCGGCCAGCCTCGTCGTCGAGCCATGCACCGTGAGTCCCTCTCCCTCTTTCCCTCCTTCGTTGTATTCTATGTAATAGTATATTAATTCCATGTAATATACATATGTATTCATACGTATTATTACATATGTATTCATATATAATGTATAATATAGTGTGTTGAATATGTATATGTATGTATTTAATTAATGTATATGTATATGTATATGTATGTATTTAATTAATGTATATTTATATGTATGTATTTAAAATAATTGGTATATATGTATGTATATGTATGTATTTAATATAATTGGTATATATATGTATGTATATGTATGTATTTAATATAATTGGTATATATGTATATATTTAATATGATTGGTATATATGTATGTATTTAGTACGTATTTAATATAATGGGTATATATGTATATATATATATATTTTGTATATGCATTTAGTATATCTGGTATGTATATGTATACATATATATAGTATAAACTCAATTGGTGTATTAGTATTAGTATATTTTAATAAAAATGTTCATAATATATATATACATATACATATATATAGTATATGTATTTATCTGGTATATATATTAATATATATATATTTTTAAAATGTATTTTTGGCATATATATGATGTATCTATATATCTATATATTGGTATACGGGTATTGTTCAATTGGTATGGTAATAATGTACATATATTTAGTATGTGTACATTATTCAATATGATGAGTATATTATATTGTTCAACTAGTATATATTAGATATGTAATTAATTGCTATACATATATTTTATACATATTTAATTTGGTGTATATATATATATTGTAAGTATTAATGCTAATTAATAGTATACATATTTATATATGTATCTCTACTAGATGACCCTAGTTGACCAGTATCATACCTGGCATAGTCCCGAGTTCAGTGTATTTTTTATTATGTGATTAGTGTAATTTTTGATACAATATCGTATTATTTTATGATATGTCTATAGGACTGTTGGATCAACCAGGCGATACTTTGGAATAGGACATTGGTGTTACCAGCTAAGGAACCAAGGCGAGTACATTCTCTGATAATTTTTCTAATTATTGATAATATCTATAATTCTAGTATCTAAAAATGTTACATCTAATTCTCGACACTGTGCTACACGGACTAGTATATAGCTTGGATCTGCAAATCATGAGATGTTACATTGATGATATATTAGATATTGTTCGTGTATCGTGACGTGTCGTGATTGGATCCACTATACTAGTTGGGGGCGAGGGAGATATTAGTAGATTATGTGATCATACCCAACTCTATATGCATCATAGCTCACCCCATATCCCACGTCGGGTACGGCCTGACCATTACATGCCTCATAGCTGTTATATATGATTAGCCTGACCTCTACATGCATCATAGCTAACCAAATGGTTAGCCTGACCTTACATGAATTATAGCTAATCATATATAGCCAACCTGATCAGTTCCAAGCCGATCAGATAATTGACTGATATTCCAAACACTTAGAATAGTTACAGTTCTCTACTTTAGATTATATACTACATCACTGTATATGATATTTTATCTCGTTTTCTTCGTTTCATATATGCACTGACTGTTTCATATTGTCTATATTGCCTGTCTCTTTATTTTGCCATTACATTTATTCTCTGTCTTTTCTTAGTATATAGCATTATCTATTTATTGTTTTATAGCCCTTATCAATTAAATAAAAATGTGATTTGAGATGTACATGGAGTAGGATACTCGTGTGAGATTATTTAGATAGCATCAAGACCTAGACATCGTTCTACCGCCGATGCTGCGGCGTAGGCTGGACGTATCCACGCTCTCGTGCCCCTATACCGGGTGCGGGTCATGACACGTTTTTAGTAGTAGTCCACGCAGGTCAGACTTCGTAAGTTGTGCGATGTCGTGGTAGTGCGACGTCATAGTTATACTACTGCGTGCCTGCTATAGAATATAGGACATACGATACTAGGATGAGAGAGGATACTCAATCACAAAATTCTTGAGAGATTCCTGGGACGACCCTTGAGAATCTTATTACAATTTCTAATTTTAATCCTTCGCCCTTATTTTCGTCCGTCCTCACTCATTGATATTGAGTTTGATTCTTGTTGACCAGTTGTTAAATTTAATTCTTGGTATCGTTGTTGAGTTAATTTTATATCAAGATGAATTTTATGGGCTAAAATTTATGGTATCATCTGATGACATATGTTGATGAGGACAGTGAGAAAGGTAAAATATCTACTTTGGTTATGGAACCTAGAGTTTATCGCAGCCATACTAGCTGTCGTGACGAGAACGTAGGAACCCGACTTGGATGTACATACTGTAGTTATGAAACTTAGAGTCTCTCGCAGCCATACCGGTTGACGTGGCGAAGATTCTAGATGACATAATTATGGAGTAGCATACCTTAGTTACGGAACCTGTCGTTTATCGCACCTATGCTTACTGGCGTGGCAAGGATTCTAAGTGTCATAATTTTGGACAGACGTGTATGATTATCAGGTTGTATCTTAAATTGATTCTTAAAGTATCATCTCAATACTTATCTATTTCTGTTACTACAGGACTTTATTCCATCATTCTTTTGTTTGCTAGCAGTAGAAATACCTTTAGTCCTCAATCCAGTCCTTTTGAGCTTCTATTCTTTGAGCATTCCTTGTTAATTATGATAATTAGTGACTTATAATTATGTCTGTGTCCTGAGTATTAGTATTGACTGAGTGTTGCCTTTGAGTTTATAAGTATTTCCTAGTTGGACATGTGAGCAGTAGGCCTTAATCTAGAGTTAACACGTAGCATAGTACCTTATAGCATAGTTCTAGGATATGTGTCATTATAGTACTATGAGTAAATGAGAGTATAGAGTATCAGTGATAGTTCCAAGAGTTAGTATCAGAGCCAACATACCCGTCCTTGATAATCATGATTATGTAATTGGATGATCTATATAAATAATTAAGTATCAAGAAATTGTGTTAAGGATTAATGGAGCATGATGTTCAATTTGATAATTGATATCGGGTGTGTTAAAAGTAAAGAAATATATATGCATAAAGGGTTTTGATGAGATATCATGAGTAGAAAAATATCAGGATTGGTAATGGAAGTTGTGAAGCGTATCCCAGATTACTTAACAGGCTGTAAAAGATTAAAGGGAAATACATATACATCAATCGAGATGAGGAACCATATACTTGCCCATGAGAGTAAAGTGAAACATGGGTGTTATATAAGGTGCAATAAATCATGAGTTCTAATAAGTGTGATGAGGTAATTTAATAATGAAGTTAGTGTTACCATGCCAAGAGTATTAATGTTTCTATATCAAGGATTATTGAAAATGATGCTAGTAACAGTAAGTACTTCGTGTAATGATAATTACATTGGTGTACTCGTTGATATAGATTGAAAATCATGAAAGAAATACGTGTGATGATAACTTTAATTATTGGGAGTTATAGTGCAAGTAATCCAGGTAGTACAAATTTTAGTACACAGTTGAGGTTGTAAATAATTGGTGTAGTAGAGTGCACCTTGAGTATTAGAGACCGTGACCATTTATATGTACATTTGCGGATTTATAATTTGAAGAGTGGAAATGAATTACAATTTTTAAGAATTTTAAGGAGTAGAGATTTTTTTTAAATGTTTGAGGATTCAAAATATGTTTCAATAAACATAGTTGAAGCTATAAAAGATTTTAGAAGTGATCAAAATTTTATTTCGATATTGAGTATTTAACTTTTGAGGAACTATGTGCAATTTTATTTTAAATTGTTCGAGAAGTAAAATTTTGATGATTTTATTGAGGATTAATTTTATGGTGGGTAAGAAACATATACTAGTATATGAGTGAATGAAGTGCATACGTAAGGATCTGTTGACTTGGGCATGATTGAGATGGCACTGCAAACGGACTTGGGCATCCATCTAGAGTTGTATTAGAGAGAACAGTACTTAGTATGATGTGTTGCACTTGGTGCACTTGAGTGATAAGAATACTAGTATGAACAATTGTAGTAGGAAAGAGAACTAGCAGTGGGTATACTTGTAGTAGAACGGAGGTACCTACCTGGATAGGAGTATCAAACTTTGAATGCATCATTGACCTATGATTGTGTTAGAGGTCCTTGGTATCAGATTGGTATTAATAGATATGTGTGTGCAAAGAGGATGTATTCATGGATGTTGTGGACTAATGATTAGTTGATATGGGTACTAGTGTACAAGGATAGGAGTTAGTTAGTGAATGTGCCAGAGTTAAGTGTATATTAGAGGACGAAGATATCCAAGTAATGGGTTAGAAGACTATGTTAGGTTCCTTCCTTCTGTTACTTTTTTGTTTGTTGATTGATTGATTATTCCTTAGTACCGTAGCGTGTATCCGTGATTTTCTTGCTAGAATATAGCTAGTAGTATACCCCGACAGAGATCTTAATACCATGACAAAAGTGACTATGACCATGCATGTTTCATCCGAATTACGTATTTATCTAGAATACGTGTTGTATTGCGTATTGTATGATTGTAGGTAGGATTCTCTTAGACTTTGATTGTTGAGGATTGACCGTAAGTAAAGAATCAATGAAGAGGATGTGGGTTGACAGAAAGAGACAATGCGCCTTAAAATTCGAGGATAAACAATAATTTAAACAAAGAGTTGAGAACTTGATATGACAGGATTGGCGATCTTGTTAAAATGTTGATTTTATGAAGATTATGAAATGATTGAAATTGTCATTAAATTTTGAGAAAATTAAGAAGATTATTATTGTACTGCAAGATATAGATTTACTTGAAATTTTCAATTGAGGATTTTGCGAGTATTATATTATTTGAGTATTGTGTGAAAAAAAAAGAAATCGAGGATTTAGATCACTAATGGATTAGTGTTGAAATTCGAATTTTGGGGATAAGATTTCAAATTTTTATAAACGTGCAAGGACTGGATTTTCGATCAAAGGATTGAATAGTAAAAATTTGTATATAGTGATTTGCTTAAAATTGAGGAGTAAGATGATAAATGGGTTAGTGTTTAAACACAAACTTTTTGGACGAGATTTTTAAATTTTATTAGATTCATGGATTAGTATTTTTAGATGGAATTTCTTAATTTATAAAAATATGCATTATTTGGATTAAATTAGAGGATTATATATCAAATTTCGGGTTTTAATTACTAACCTTAGATTCTGAGGAGATTACGATACGAATGGAATTCGATGATTAAATTTTGAGGATTTTCAGGAATCCAATAATTATGAAATTTTAAAAAATATTGAAATGACGATGTGGATTGATTATCTGGGTTTTAAATTTTGATGGAAGGTAATATAACGAGTAAAGACTACTATTGAGGATCTTGAATTTCGAGGACAAAATTCTTTAAAGGAGGGTAGACTTGTCACTACCACATTCCAAAAACAGGGGTAGTTTCAAATTTTTATATATTATTAATATTGTGGTAGATATATTCAATGTTCATTAATATTTGAGCTGGTAGACTTGACCTAGAAGCCCACTAGACGAACACCTGACCGAATTATGGGATTATGTATTTAATTGTTTTATTTAGAATTTAATTGTTGGAGGTAGTAATTAATTGTCGTAATTTATTTAATTGTTGCGCATTGCCGATGCTTCGATATTTGGAACGCTACTCTAGCTTTTGCCTTCCATCAAATTCTATAATCTTGCCCTAGACATGCCCGCCTTCCATTCTGACCTTTTTGCAACTCATAATTATGCTCTCTTGTGCTTCATTTTAGCTGCACAATATTCGTCGCAGACGTTTATTTAAATTCTAAATAAATTCTAACTTTGTATCGTTGTGCGTTCCAATCAAAATTGGAGGCAATCTCAACCTATTTTTTGTGCAACCCAAATTAGGGTGGTATTCTGTTCTGAGTCTTCTTTACTAATGGTATTTATGACCCGACCTAATTTTGGCCCCATGTACTCCTAATTAATTTTAGAACACAGCTTGCATTTATTTCAAATTAAATTGGGGATACCATTTTGACTGATCCCGTGTAATCCCGATTTAATCTAATACCCCACTAATTAAGCCCATACCAAACACACAACATCCCCTCACCCTGCAAAACACCAAACACCAAATCGCCCACCAAATTTTCATTATTTTATGCGTCTGTGCAAATACCCAAATTTAAGGGGGCTAATTTGAAATTATTGCATTAGGTGTCAATACCCTATTGGTTCAACCCAATGGAGAAGCCCAACATTTGACTAAGTCAACAACCCTCATCCTTACATGAAGGAATTCCTCCATGTCAAATCTTGACCACCCATTCAAGATGGGTGCATCATCACCACTCATTCTCCTCTCACCTCTTCCTATTTAATGTCCCATCACACACTTCCCAACCTAGACCTAATCCCAAACCTAGGGAAGCCCCCATCATCCTCCCCCTCACTCAACCGTAGCCTCTTCTTACATTTTTCATTTTACCTTTTTCCCTTCTTCTTCTTCTTCTTCTTCTTCTTCTTCTTCCCTTCTTCTTCTTCTCCTTCTTTTGAATTTATAAAGGGGGATACCAACTGTGCTGCTCCACTGTTCACCCGGGCAACCGACTCTAACTCCCGCAGTCGGCCTGCTGCTCCGGCACGGTCAGCCACTCCCCTTCCCTCGACTCCACGACGAGCTCTTCCTCCACCCACCGCCTCGATACTCCGGCAGCCACCCTCGCCATCATCATCAACTCCATACTACCACCGTGAACTCTCCCGACCTCACAGCTCCGGTCAGCCCCCCCAGCCCGAGCTCTTCCCTGCACAATCGACCAACTCCACCCTACTCCGCCACTGTATCTCAGCCGAGCCCCGACTGCTGCTCCTTCTCCTAGCTCCTTCACCGGCAACGTCGAGTCACCTCCCGAGCGCCTCCTCCACATCGAGCCTGTCCCCACCTCCCTGCACTCCGACCCCGCCCTTCCGAAGCTCCTCCCCTCTTCACCGACTCCCTACTCCGGCCATCCCATCTCCTTCTTCGGCCATTAGTTCATCCCTCATCCACCGTTGCAACCTCCCCTCAACCACAGCCAAGCTCCAACAACATCAACCCCGGCCAGACAAACCACTATTACCACCTCCTTGCACTCTGGCCCAGCCCTGAGTCATCCCTGACTCCCCCTACATTCCCTCTTCCCACTATTCCACTCCGGCCAACCTCGCCGTCGAGCCAACCACCGTGAGTCCCTCTCCCTCTTTCCCTCCTTCGTTGTATTCTATGTAATAGTATATTAATTCCATGTAATATACATATGTATTCATACGTATTATTACATATGTATTCATATATAATGTATAATATAGTGTGTTGAATATGTATATGTATGTATTTAATTAATATATATGTATATATATGTATTTAATTGATGTATATGTATATGTATGTATTTAAAATAATTGGTATATATGTATGTATATGTATATATTTAATATAATTGGTATATATATGTATGTATATGTATGTATATGTATGTATTTAATATAATTGGTATTTATGTACGTATTTAGTACGTATTTAATATAATTGGAATATATATATATATATATATATATATATATATATATATATATATATATATATATATTTTATATATGCATTTAGTATATCTGGTATGTATATGTATACATATATATAGTATAAACTCAATTGGTGTATTAGTATTAGTATATTTTAATAAAAATATTGATAATATATATATACATATACATATATATAGTATATGTATTTATCTGGTATATGTACTAATATATATATTTTTTAAAATGTATTTTTGGCATATATATGATGTATTTATATATCTATATATTGGTGTACTGGTATTGTTCAATTGGTATGGTAATAATGTACATATATTTAGTATGTGTACATTATTCAATATGATGAGTATATATATATATATTGTTCAACTAGTATATATTAGATATGTAATTAATTGGTATACATATATTGTATACATATTTAATTTGGTGTATATATATATATTGTAAGTATTAATGCTAATTAATAGTATGTATATTTATATATGTAACTCTACTAGATGACCCTAGTTGACCAGTATCATACCTGGCCTAGTCCCGAGTTCAGTGTATTTTTGTTATGTGATTAGTGTAATGTCCGATATAATATCGTATTATTTTATGATATGTCTATAGGACGGTTGGATCAACCAGGCGATACTTTGGAATAGGACATTGGTGTTACTAGCTAACGACCCAAGGCGAGTACATTCTCTGATAATTTTTCCAATTATTGATAATATCTATAGTTCCAGTATCTAAAAATGTTACATCTGATTCTTGACACTATGCTACACGGACTAGTATATAGCTTGGATCTGCAAATCATGAGATGTTACATTGATGATATATTGGATATTGCTCGTGTATCGTGACGTGTCGTGATTGGATCCTCTATACTAGTTGGGGGCGAGAGAAATATTAGTAGATTATGTGATCATACCAAACTCTATATGCATCATAGCTCACCCCACATCTTACGTCGGGTACGGCCTGACCATTTCATGCCTCATAGCTGTTATATATGATTAGCCTGACCTCTACATGCATCATAGCTAACCAAATGGTTAGTCTGACCTTACATGAATTATAACTAATCATATATAGCCAGCCTGATCAGTCCCAAGCCGATCACATAATTGACTGATATTCTAAACACTTAGAATAGTTACAGTTCTCTACTTTAGATCATATACTACATCACTGTATATGATATTGTATCTCGTTCTCTTCATTTCATATATGCACTGACTGTTTCATATTGTCTATATTGCATGTCTCTTTACATTGCCTGTCTCTTTATTTTGCCAATGCATTTATTCTTTGTCTTCTCTTAGTATATAGCATTATCTGTTTATTGTTTTATAGCCCTTATCAATTAAATGGAAATGTTATTTGAGATGTACTTTGCTCCTTCCTGACTGGAAAATATTTTCCAGACTATGCTTAGAGGACTGGTATCCAACACTTTATCGACCATATGGTGAGTAGCTGCAGACTTGGACTTGGTATTTCAGTTATGATTCTGGGAGGTCCAGACGGAATCAATAGTATCTAGTTAGTTATTTTAGCAGATCATTCGGTACCAGATTTGTCTCCGTCAAACTTATTTGAGACTTGGATTATATTGTTGAGTTAGACTATTTCTATTTTAGACTTGTGTTGCATCTTACTTATTTCTTCGAGATCTTATCGTGCTGTAGTTGTGATTGAGTATGTTATTTATATTATATTGTGGTATCTGTGTCTCCTCATGGAGTTGGATGCTCTTGTGAGATTTTTTAGATAGGATCAAGACCTAGACATCGTTCTACCGCCGATGCTGCAGCGTAGGCTGGACGTACCCACGCTCTCGTGCCCCTATACCGGGTGCGGGTCATGACACGTTTTTAGTGGTAGTCCACGCAGGTCAGACTTCATAAGTTGTGCGATGTCGTGATAGTATGACATCATAGTTATACTATTGCGTGCCTGCTATAGAATATAGGACATACGATACTAGGATGAGAGAGGATACTCAGTCACAAAATTCTTGAGAGATTCCTGGGACGACCCCTTGAGAATCTTATTACAATTTCTAATTTTAATCCTTCGCCCTTATTTTCGTCCATCCTCACTCATTGATATTGAGTTTGATTCTTGTTGACCAGTTGTTAAATTTAATTCTTGGTATCATTATTGAGTTAATTTGATATCAAGATGAATTTTATGGGCTAAAATTTACGGTATCATCTGATGACATATGTTGATGAGGACAGCAAGAAAGGTAAAATGTCTACTTTGGTTATGAAACCTAGAGTTTATCGCAGCTATACTAGCTGTCGTGACGAGAACGTAGGAACCTGACTTGGATGTACATACTGTAGTTATGAAACTTAGAGTCTCTCGCAGCCATACCGGTTGGCGTGGCGAAGATTCTAGATGACATGATTATGGAGTAGCATACCTTAGTTACGGAACCTGTCGTTTATAGCACCTATGCTTACTAGCGTGGTGAGGATTCTAAGTGTCATGATTTTGGACAGACGTGTATGATTATCAGGTTGTATCTTAAATTGGTTCTTAAAGTATCATCTCAATACTTATCTATTTCTGTTACTACAGGACTTTATTCCATCTTTCTTTTGTTTGCTAGCAGTAGAAATACCTTCAGTCCTCAATCCAGTCCTTTTAAGCTTCTATTCTTTGAGCATTCCTTGTTAAGTATGATAATTAGTGACTTGTAATTATGTTTGTACCCTGAGTATTAGTATTGACTGAGTGTTGCCTGTGAGTTTGTAAGTATTTCCTAGTTGGACATGTGAGCAGTAGGCCTTAATCTAGAGTTAACCCATAGCATAGTACCTTGTAGCAATAGTTCTAGGATAGGTGTCATTATAGTACTATGAGTAAAGGAGAGTATAGAGTATCAGTGATAGTTCCAAGAGTTAGTATCAGAGCCAACATACCCGTCCTGGATAATCATGATTATGTAATTGGATGATCTATGTAAACAATTAAGTATTAAAGAATTGTGTTAAGGATTAATAGAGCATGATGTTCAATTTGATAATTGATATCGGGTGTGTTAAAAGTAAAAAAATATATATGCATAAAGGGTTTTGATGAGATGTCATGAGTAGAAAAATATCAGGATTGGTAATGGAAGTTGTGAAGCGTATCCCAGATTAGTTAACAGGCTGTAAAAGATTAAAGGGAAATACATATACATCAATCGGGATGAGGAACCATATACTTGCCCATGAGAGTAAAGTGAAATATGGGTGTTATATAAGGTGCAAGAAATCGTGAGTTCTAATAAGTGTGATGAGGTAATCTAATAATGAAGTTAGTGTTACCATGCCAAGAGTATTAATGTTTCTATATCGAGGATTAGTGAAAATAGTGCTAGTAACAGTAAGTACTTCGTGTAATGATAATTAGATTGGTGTATCCGTTGATATAGATTGAAAATCATGGAAGAAATATGTGTGATGATAACTTTAATTATTGGGAGTAATAGTACAAGTAATCCGGGTAGTACAAATTTTAGTACACAGTTGAGGTTGTAAATAATTGGTGTAGTAGAGTGCACCTTGAGTATTAGAGACCGTGACCATTTATATGTATATTTGTGGATTTATAATTTGAAGAGTGGAAATGAATTACAATTTTTAAGAATTTTAAGGAGTAGAGATTTTTTTAAATGTTTGAGGATTCAAAATTTGATTCAATAAACATAGTCGAAGCTATTAAGATTTTAGAAGTGATTAAAATTTATTTTGATATTGAGTATTTAACTTTTGAGGAAGTATGTGCAATTTTATTTTAAATTGTTCTAGAAGTAAAATTTTGATGATTTTATTGAGGATTAATTTTATAGTGGGTAAGAAACATATACTAGTATATGAGTGGATGAAGTGCATACGTAAGGATCTGTTGACTTGGGCATGATTGAGATGGCACTGCAAACGGACTTGGGCATCCATCTAGAGTTGTATTAGAGAGAACAGTACTTAGTATGATGTGTTGCACTTGGTGCACTTGAGTGATAAGAACACTAGTATAAACAATTGTAGTAGGAAAGAGAACTAGCAGTGGGTATACTTGTAGTAGAACGGAGATACCTACAGGGATAGGAGTATCAAACTTTGAATGCATCATTGACCTATGATTGTGTTAGAGGTCCTTGGTATCAGATTGGTATTAATAGATAGGTGTGTGCAAAGAGGATGTATTCATGGATGTTGTGGACTAATGATTAGTTGATATGGGTACTAGTGTACAAGGATAGGAGTTAGTTAGTGAATGTGCCAGAGTTAAGTGTATATTAGAGGACGAAGATATCCAAGTAATGGGTTAGAAGACTATGTTATGTTCCTTCCTTCTGTTCCTTTTTCGTCCGTTGATTGTTAAAACGTTGATTTTATGAAGATTATGAAATGATTAAAATTGTCATTAAATTTTGAGGAAATTAAGAAGATTATTAGTGTCCTGCAAGCTTTAGATTTACTTAAAATTTTTAATTGAGGATTTTGCGAGTATTATATTATTTGAGTATTGTGTGGGAAAAAAAAAGAAATCGAGGATTTAGATCACTAATGGATTAGTGTTGAATTCGAATTTTGGGGATAAGATTTTAAATTTTAATAAACGTGCAAGGACTGGATTTTCGATCAAAGGATTGAATAGTAAAAAATTGTATCTAGTGATTTACTCAAAATTGAGGAGTAAGATGATAAATGGGTTAGTGTTTAAACACAAACTTTTTGGACGGGATTTTTAAATTTTATTGGATTCATGGATTAGTGTTTTTAGATGGAATTTCTTAATTTATAAAAATATGAATTGTTTGGATTAAATTAGAGGATTAGATATCAAATTTCGGGTTTTAATTACTAACCTTAGATTCTGAGGAGATTACGATACGAATGGAATTTGATGATTAAATTTTGAGGATTTTCAGGAATCCAATAATTACGAAATTTTGAAAAATATTGGAATGACGATGTGGATTGAATATGTGGGTTTTAAATTTTGATGGAAGGTAATATAACGAGTAAAGACTACTATTGAGGATCTTGAATTTCTAAGACGAAATTCTTTAAAGGAGGGTAGACTTGTCACTACCACATTCCAAAAACAGGGATAGTTTCGACTTTTTATATATTATTAATATTGTGGTAGTTATATTAAATAATTTCATGATAGGTGTATTTAAATTAAATAATTGCATGAGATGTGTATTTAAATATATTATATATATACAATGTTCATTAATGTTTGAGCTGGTAGACTTGACCTAGAAGCCCACTAGACGAACACCTGACCGAATTATGGGATTATGTATTTAATTATTTTATTTAGAATTTAATTATTGGATGTAGTAATTAATTACCGTAATTTATTTAATTGTTGCGCATTGCCGTTGCTTCGATATTTGGAGCGCTACCCTAGCTTTTGTCTTCCAACAAATTTCACAACCTTGCCCTAGACATGCCCGTCTTCCAGTCTGACCTTTTTGCAATTCATAATTATGCTCTCTTGTGCTTCATTTTAGCCGCACAACATTTGTCGTGGATGTTTATTTAAATTCTAAATAAATTATAACTTTGTATCGTTGCGTGTTCCCATCGAAATTGGAGGCAATCTCGACCCATTTTTTGTGCAACCCAAATTAGGGTAATATTATGTTCTGAGTCTTTTTTACTAATGGTATTTGTGACCTGACCTAATTTTGGCCCCATGTACTCCTAATTAATTTTAGAATATAGCTTGCATTTATTTTAAATTAAATTGGGGATACCATTTTGACTGATCCCGTGTAATCCCGATTTAATCTAATACTCCACTAATTAAGCCCATACCAAACACACAACACCCCTCACCCTGTAAAACACCAAACACCAAATTGCCCACCAAATTTTTATTATTTTATGCGTCTGTGCAAATACCCAAATTTAAGGGGGCTAATTTGAAATTATTGCATTAGGTGTCAACACTATATTGGTTCAACCCAATGGAGAAGCCCAATATTTGACTAAGTCAACAACCCTCATCCTTACATGAAGGAATTCCTCCATGTCAAATCTTGACCACCCATTCAAGATGGGTGCATCATCACCACTCATTCTCCTCTCACCTCTTCCTATTTAATGTCCCATCACACACTTCCCAACCTAGACCTAATCCCCAAACCTAGGGAAGCCCCCATCATCCTCCCCCTCACTCAACCGTAGCCTCTTCCTATATTTTTCCTTTTTCCCTTCTTCTTCTTCTTCTTCTTCTTCTTCTTCTTCTTCCCTTCTTCTTCTTCTCCTTCTTTTGAATTTATAAAGGGGGGATACCAACAGTGCTGCTTCAATGTTCACCCGGGCACCCGACTCCGACCCCTGCAGCCGGCCTGCAGCTCCGGCACGGTCAGCCACTCCCCTTCCCTCGACTCCACGACGAGCTCTTCCTCCACCCACCGCCTCGATACTCTGGCAGCCACCCTCGCCATCATCATCAACTCCACACCATCACCGTGAACTCCCCCGACCTCACAGCTCCGGTGAGCCCCCCCATCCCGAGCTCTTCCTTGCACAGCCGACCAACTCCACCCTACTCCGCCACTACATCTCAGCCGAGCCCCGACTGCTGCTCCTCCTCCTAGCTCCTTCACCGGCAACGTCGAGTCACCTCCCGAGCTTCTTCTCCACATCGAGCCTGCCGCCACCTCCCTGCACTCCGACCCGGCCATCCCGAAGCTCCTCTCCTCTTCACCGACTCCCTACTCCGGCCATCCCATCTCCTTCTCCGGCCATTAGCTCATCCCTCATCCACCGCTGCAACCTCCCCTCAACCACAGCCAAGCTCTGACAACATCAACCCTGGCTAGACGAACCACCATTACCACCTCCTTGCACTCCGGCCTAGCCCCGAGTCTTCCCCGACTCCCCCTGCATTCCCTCCTCCCACTATTCCACTCCAGCCAGCCTCGCCGTCGAGCCAACCACCGTGAGTCCCTATCCCTCTTTCCCTCCTTCGTTGTATTCTATGTAATAGTATATTAATTCCATGTAATATACATATGTATTCATACATATTATTACATATGTATTCATATATAATGTATAACATAGTGTGTTGAATATGTATATGTATGTATTTAATTAATGTATATGTATATGTATGTATTTAATTAATGTATATGTATATTTATGTATTTAATATAATTGGTATATATGTATATATATGTATGTATTTAATATAATTGGTATATATATGTATGTATATGTATGTATTTAATATAATTGGTATATATGTATGTATTTAATATAATTGGTATATATGTACATATTTTGTACGTATTTAATATAATTGGTATATATGTATATATATATATATATATATTTTGTATGTGCATTTAGTATATTTGGTATGTATATGTATACATATATATAGTATAAACTCAATTGGTGTATTAGTATTAGTATATTTTAATATTAATGTTGATAATATATATATACATATACATATATATAGTATATGTATTTATCTGGTATATCTACTAATATATATATTTTTTAAAATTTAATTTTGGCATATATATGATGTATCTATATATCTATATATTGGTATATGGGTATTGTTCAATTGGTATGGTAATAATGTACATATATTTAGTATGTGTATATTATTCAATATGATGAGTATATATATATTATTCAACTAGTATATATTAGATATGTAATTAATTGGTATACATATATTGTATACGTATTTAATTTGGTGTATATTTATATATTGTAAGTATTAATGCTAATTAATAATATGTATATTTATATATGTATCTCTACTAGATGACCCTAGTTGACCAGTATCATACCTGGCGTAGTCCCAAGTTCAGTGTATTTTTTATTATGTCATTAGTGTAATGTCTGATACAATGTCGTATTATTTTTTGATATGTCTATAGGACAGTTGGATCATCCAGGCGATACTCTGGAACAGGACATTGGTGTTACCAGCTAAGGATCCAAGGCGAGTACATTCTCTGATAATTTTTCCAATTATTGATAATATCTATAATTCCAGTATCTAGAAAAGTTACATCTGATTCTTGATACTATGCTACACGGACTAGTATATAGCTTGGACCTGTAAATCATGAGATGTTACATTGATGATATATTGGATATTGCTCGGGTATCGTGATGTGTCATGATTGAATCCACTGTACTAGTTAGGGGCGGAGAAAATATTAGTAGATTATGTGATCATATCCAACTCTACATGCATCATAGCTCACCCCACATCGCATGTCGGGTACGGCTTGACCATTACATGCCTCATAGCTGTTATATATGATTAGCCTGACCTCTACATGCATCATAGCTAACCAAATGGTTAGCCTGACCTTACTTGAATCATAGCTAATCATATGTAGCCAGCCTGACTAGTCCCAAGCCGATCACATGATAGACTGATATTCCAAACACTTAGAATAGTTACAGTTCTCTACTTTAGATCATATACTACATCACCGTATATGATATTGTATCTCGTTCTCTTTGTTTCATATATGCACTGACTGTTTCATATTATCTATATTGCCTGTCTCTTTACATTGCCAGTCTCTTTATTTTGCCATTGCATTTATTCTCTGTCTTCTCTCAGTATATAGCATTATCTGTTTATTGTTTTATAGCCCTTATCAATTAAATGAAAATGTTATTTGAGATGTACTTTGTACCTTCCTAACTGGTAAATATTTTCCAGACTATGCTTAGAGGACTGGTGTCCAATACTTTATGGACCATATGGTGAGTAGCTGCAGACTTGGACTTGGTATTTCAGTTGTGATTCTGGGAGGTCTAGCCAGAATCACTAGTATTTAGTTAGTTTTTTTAGCAGATCATTCGGTACCGAATTTGTCTCCAGCAAACTTATTTGAGACTTGGATTATATTGTTGAGTTAGACTATTTCTATTTTAGACTTGTGTTACATCTACTTGTTTCTTCGAGATCTTATCGTGCTGTAGTTGTGATTGAGTATATTGTTTATATTATATTGTGGTATCTGTGTCTCCTTATGGAGTTGGATGCTCGTGTGAGATTGTTTAGATATCATCAAGACCTAGACAGCATTCTACCGCTGATGCTGTGGCGTAGGCTGGACGTACCCACGCTCTCGTGCCCCTATACCGGGTGCGGGTCGAGACACCTAGCCTATATCAGGAGATTCATATCCAACCTTTCTGGGAGATGTCAACCTTTTTCCCGTCTGATGAAGAAAGGTGTGTCCTTTATATGGGACGAAGCCTGTCAGCAAGCGTTTAATGATATCAAATGCTATCTCACTAATCCTCCAATTATGGTGCCTCCCGTCATAGGAAGACCATTTTTGCTGTATGTTCGAGCAATGGATCATTCTTTAGGCGCTCTGCTCGCACAGAAGAACAATGAGGGTCATGAACAGGCTATCTACTACCTAAGCAGGATGATGGTCAGAGCTGAATACCGGTATAATCTAGTGGAAAAAGAATGCTTGCCCCTAATATTTGCCATTCAGAAGACGCGACATTAGGTCACAGGCCAAACTATTCATATCATCTCCAGGATCAATCCTCTTTGGGTATTGATAAACAAGTCGAGCGTCCTTAATTCTCGACTAGTGACTTGGGCGATGTTATTAACACCGTATGATATGGTGTACGTCCCTCAAAAGTCCATAAAGGGTCAGGCCTTGGCTGATTTCTTAGCTGCTCATCCAATTTCGAAAATCTCCAAACTATACGAGGATATTCCTGACAAAGTTGCAGAATGTAACTCTACAATGGAAGGTGAGACATGGCAGCTATTCTTCGATGGCGCATCCAGGACTTGTCCTAAGGGAAATATGATTTTAGGAGTAGAAATTATCCTGATAACTCCTGATAGACTCATCATCTACCGAGAATATTCTCTTAGCGAGCCCTGCTCTAATAATGTGGCAGAGTATAATGCTCTACTAATCAGGCTTCAAGTCGCTAAAGAATTGGAGGTCGAATACCTAGAAGCTTTTGGTGATTCGCAGCTGATCGTCAATCAGGTCAGAGGAGTATATGAAGTCCATAATCGAGACCTCATTCCTTATCACCAAGCAACGATCGAGATAGCCATGTCTTTTAAGGGATTTTTCCTAGAACATGTGCCTCGATCTCAAAATTTGGAAGCTGATGCTCTGGCCAGTTTAGCTGCAGATCTAGCCATTCCTATAAGGAGGCAGGATTCGATGATCCTTTTCAACGGATATCTATTCTGTGTGAAAAATAACTTTCACCTAGAACGCAGCTATACCACAAACACGGTTCCTCCTAAGAGAGGCTGGAGAAGTCCCTTTATAGATTTTGTGGCATACAGAATCTTGCTAGAGGATCCTAAAGAAGCAGTGTCTATCAAAAGATAATCATTACGCTTCTATTTTGATGCTTCTTCACAAATTCTATATCGTCGAACATACGATGGACTACTGCTACGATGTCTCTCCGATGATGATACAAAGTGGGTTATCCGTGAAGCTCACGATGGTGTATGTGGTGCACATCAACCTGGTCCTAAGTTATAGGATCGTATCAGGAGGATGGACTACTACTGGCCTAATATGATTGCAGATGTAGTAAAATATGCAAGACAATGCAAAGCCTGTCAAGTTTATGTAGATTTTATACACCAGCCTTCTGAGTATCTACATCCTACCATTACATCATGGCCCTTCGAAGCATGGAGTATGGATATCATTGGTCCTATTCACCCGTCATCTTCTAGAGGACATCGGTTCATATTGGCTATCACCGATTATTTCTCTAGATGGGCGGAGGCAATCCCCCTTGCTGAGGTAAAGACATCCAACGTTATCAGCTTTATCAAGCACCATATCATTTATCGCTTTGGGATATCCCGAAGGATAATTCATGACAACGGCCTTAATTCATCAGCCAAGCGTTTCACCAATTTTACGATAAGAATCGGATACAAAATATGGCCTCTACGGCATATAATCCGGCTGCTAATGGTTTGGCGAAAGCCTTCAACAAAACCGTTATCAAACTCTTAAAAAAGTTCGTCTCTTCGAACAAAAGTGATTGGAATGAGAAGCTCAAAGAATACCTCTGGGCATATCGCACAACGGTACGAGCACCGACAGGTTGTACCCTATTCTCATTATTCTACGGGTATGAAGCAGTTCTTCCCATTGAAATCCAAATTCCATCACTCAGAATAGCAGTGGCTAATAAGTTGACTCAGGAAAATAATGATCCACTACGGCTTCAAGAGCTAGAAGGATTAAACAAGAAATGCCTTCAAGCCCAACAGCGCATTACATTCTACCAGGCACGTATTTCCAGAGCTTTTAATCAAAAAGTGAAGAAAAGAGTGTTCAAAATTGGTGAGCTAGTTTTAGCTGTGAAGAGGCCAATGATCATTACGCACAAGAGTAAGGGTAAATTTCAGCCCAAATGGGAGGGCCCTTATGTGATTGAGACGACGTTCTCAAATGATGCTTACAGATTAGCCAAGCCTAACGGAGATCTGATAATGGTTCCTATCAACGGCAATTTCTTGAAGAAGTACTATGCTTAATCTCCCTTGTTTAAACGGAGTATGGTGAAGATCTTATTCTGACGATACTACGTACGAAGACTAGTTGGACCATATTTTATCATGTTATTATGACCTCTGAATAGATATATTTAACTAATTTGGAACTTCAAAACCTATCACGTCCATATTACCTCTGATAGTATTTTGTATACAAATTTAGTTGGATCATATTCTATCATGTTCATATAACCTCTGAATAGATATATCCAGCTGAAGCTTACCGAAAGTATATCACGTCAATATTACCTCTGATATCACTTTCACCCTAGCCTATCATTTATATTCAAAAATGATGGGTCCACAAAAGTCAGATAAAACCTCTTTATTATCTCCGGGAAGAGCAAATTACATAGAGAAGCAAAAAGTACATCATTGGGGAGGAGCAGTCAAATCATGAATCTGCTTTGCCAAAACGGCCATCCTCTCATTCTTGGAGTCCAAGATTTTAGTGCGAGCCCACTCCATTCGTGCCTCATCATCGCTCAGGAGGGATAATTCGGACCGAGCATGAACAAAATTGACGCGAATGACACCCACATGTGCCAAGTTCCGCTGAGCTGTGTCCATTCGGCCCTTCAACACATCTCGAGCTGCCGATGACTGGAGAGCCCACTCCTTTGCCTGAGCAAGCTTAGCTTTCAATTTATGGACCCTCTCTTCATTTCCCTCATATTTGGCCTCGTACTTCGTTAGATGAGGAATAACCTCCTCCATGACGGCCGGCTCTTCATCCATCTCCCGCAGCTGTGCCTGGATGGATTTGTTTAAGCATTCTATTTATTCAGCAAGCTTCGCAGTCAAGGAGTCATACTTGGCCTGAATCATATCATCGACGTTGCCTCAAGAGAGTTGCAAATATTCGTTAATGGGTTGTTCTAAACCATTAACTATTTGCTCTAGCACATCAGCTATTCCAGCGTCATTAAAATTTCTGATCGGCGCTTTCGCAAGCTGGGAGGACGTCAGCAGATTATTAAAGCTCAGGTTCTTCTCCAGTACCATAGAAATCAAGTCCTTCAAACAACGATAGAACAGGCTGGTATACTGTTCAATCAGCATATCGAAGACCGGATGCACGCTGGGAGTGGCTGTGATACCAAAAAATCTCCTTCCAGGAATGATTGCAGAAGATGTGGCCACGGCCATTGCCTCTATAGATGGCGCTACAAAAGAACGAACACCAGCAATGGTTGAAGTTGCTGGCATACTCAACGAAGGAGGCACAGTCGCGATGATGGGCTCATCCTCTTCTGAAGATATCTGAACTGCCGTTGGCGAGACGATACCTGAAAATATTGCGGACGAAGGATTCGCAGCTTCAAAGCATGCCTCTTCGATGTCAAACACCGCCGTTTCATCGGCAGGATCCACGACAAGGTCAAAGGTTGCGTCAACTCCACACTCCCCTGAGATGTCTTCAACTAAAAAAGACAAGAGAAGTTAATATCAAATTGATGTTAATTTTCCTAAAAGAGGCATAAAAATGATATTTACCCATGGCCGATGGTATATATGTCACGTCCGCAATCTGTACAGCTAAATTATTTCTTAATGATGCTAAGAGAGCTGTCATACCTGGGAAAGAGGGTGCACCAACTGACGTTGGAGGATAGTCTTCCCAGTCGTCACCAAGATCTACTCGAGGCTCATCGAGTGGAATCTCGCTGGAAATACTTACAGACAAAGTCGGGGTTACTCCCATTATTTGTCTTGATAAAGGTATTCTTAAAATGCTCGGCCTCATAGGCGATCTCATAGCATTACCAGAAATAGTAGTAGCAGCAGAGATCTCGAGCAAAGAATCTCTGGCACTACCAGCCGGAACTATGGAGGTTCCCTCTCTAAAAGGCGAAGGACCTCTGATCAAAGAATCATCCCCAACAGGAGAAACGACAGGCTCACTCCTAGAAGCCCCCCTGGTGGAAGCCCTTTTCGGACCTCTGGAAACCTTTATCTTGCGAGGGGAAGGCTCTTTCGGAGTGGAAACCTTCCGTTTACTGGGGATAACGAGAGGCTCTGCCAGCGGAGCTATTACGCCTCTCGATATTATTAACAAAAATTTATCTGCCCCGGTGGTGTCTTCATTCTCATCCGAGGAAACAGACGAAACATCCTCCCTGCCAGTGGACCTATGGGAGGGCATCCTAAAACTTCCATGCACATAAAACTTACGATGGAAGGTATTGATGGACGCATAGAACTGCGCATACGTATGAAGGATACGTAGCTCCATGGAGAGAGAAGTCACGGGCACGGCAAAAGTTATACCAGTACAGCCCGTGATGAAGTACCACCATCCTCTGGCTCCATCAATAAGTCCATCTTTGGACTTGAAGCTGGTAATGGCATTCCCCATATGCAATTGGTCATACCCAAACTGCCTGGCAAACCGACTAGGCAGATAAGGCTCCAAGAAGCAATGGTCCTCACTTCTGTACCGTAAGTGGGATGGTCTAATGCAGACCAAATAGTAGAAGGCTTCAGGAGAAAGAATGGTTCTTCCACGATCTTCATCCTTAAGTTTCGTCCCCTATTGATTGATATGTACAGGGGGGACGATATAGAAGAGCTTCAAGCTGTGGGCAACGTTTAATACCGGCCGACAATCTATGACGGTTGCCACGTTCCAAGAGGAATTCTTGTAATTCAACAAGAAGTTATTTCCTGAACCGCTGACGGATCAGGAAGATATTACCCTGGTGTTATGAAGAATTAACCATCCTATCAGGTATAGGAATGGTAATTCTACCATGGAAAAGCTTTCATGTTGTGTCTCATCAGCGAGCAGCCCATCAGTAAGGGCCCTCAGGCCTGCTTGTATTCTACATACCATAGCAGGAAGCAGGCTCAGTCTTGCTCCAAACACCAAATGCACTACAGGCCATAAGGTATTGTGATGGATGTGATCCGCAGACGCGATGCCTGGCACTACCCAGTGGTATAGCCAAACGGAGAGAAAGCCGGCCAATTGAGCTTTCCTTGACAGAGGCTTGCGATAATGCCTCATGTAACTGAAGGCTTTTATGCCTGCAGGGTAACCCCTATCTCCTTGTCAAAAATATGATTCGAAGCCCCTGTATCTTCGATGAGATCATCGATCGTATTAGCATTGAGCATGTTCAGGAGGTTCAAGGGCCTATCTCTGCTATCTACCACCTTATCCGGCTTAACATTTTTGGCCTGGTGGAACAAGAGATAGGTTGCCCACTTGTTGATGTGAGCCAAATCAGAGGGCTTCTTGTAGAAAGTGGTCCAGGCAAGGTAGTGGCACATTAGCTCTTGATACACAGCCACTGCCCGAGGGTTTGTATTCCTCAACTCCCTGTTTGTAGGGATATACTCTTCATAAGGAGCGTCCCCCATTAGCAGCCTCGAAATCTCTGCCATCTCATGAAGGGCTAAGCCAAACTCATCAAGCGGAGTGGCAAAAGTCCCAGTGAGCGAATTATATCGCTCCATCAAGGCTAAGAACAAGTTAGGGTTGACAGGCAACCCAACACTTGTGGCACTCATAGCCACGAACAAGCCAATATTTTCCAGCTCCACCTGGAAGTACTTCAGGGCCCAGGTAGTCAAACTGTCCCATCGAAGATTCCCCGGGCTAAGCCATCCCCTGGTCCGAGGGTTAACCCTGGGGTACATTCCTTCCTGCCCTATGAAGTCATTGAGAAGGTCGATATCTGAACCGACTGGATCAGCGAAGTGTCCTCACTCGGGATACTATCCGGCAGTAATCCCCTAAAGGGCAGTAATCGTCGGCCGTAAAGATTGGGAGTCAAAGTCCACATCATCTTCCTAGGATGTGTGGCATGGAAGAAGGCTGAGATAGGGTAATCTCTGGACATCCTGGACAGATACATCACCGTGCCCTCAGTAGTAAACACCCAATCCTCTCTCTTGGGCTTAGTCTGGGATTGCTTGTCGATAACATCCCCGAATAAGAAACCAGGTTTCTTATACTCTGTCCCATCTATGTATGTCAGGGGATCCCCACTGATAATACTCAGTAGCATGTGTTCTCCCTGGGACGAGATAAGGGTTCCCCTTTCTTCAGGATAGTTGGCTCCAGAAATGGGGAATGTCACATGGGACATGTCACGACCCGCACCCGAAATTTGGGCATGAGTCGTGGGTACGTCCAGCCTACGCCGCAGCATCGGCGGTAGAATGCTGTCTAGGTCACAAATATAGTACATCCTGTCAATAGTCTCAACTCCGTACGGAGGACAATGATAAATAACCACAGTTCTATAATATACTCAATCACAACTATAAACATAATGGCACGATGAGAATTGAAAAGAGTTCTATTAAAACCAACCACAAGAAGTTCAACTCAAAACCTGGGTCTAAATGACCTCACAAAGTCACAAATAAAATAAATACATCTCAGTCTCAGTCTCAGTCTAAAGCAATAAATGCAGAAAAAATAATCTAAGCATGGGCAGGCATGTTCTCCTCTAGGATAGGCACCTCCTCTGGGATTTCTGGGGTGAAATCCTCCTCTATTCCTGGACCGTAATGAGTAGGGCAAAAGTCCTCCAGGTTCTCTGAAAATGTTGTTATCCAGTCAGGATTGGAGCGAAGCACAAGCACTAACAGCAGTTTCATTAAATTGACAAAATCTATAAACAGTGTAAGAAATACAAGATGGAAATAAAAACTGAACATGTGGAGTACTGAAGAAATGAAATAGACAATAAGTATCTAGCAATGAGCAATAAATAGTGAATGCTAGAACAAGTAAATCTGAATAAAGATAAAACATCTAGCTAAGTGGTTGAAATATTAGTTTATTATGTGATCGGCTTGGGACTGGATCAGGCTGGTTATATATGATTAGCTATGATTCTTGAAGGTCAGGCTAACCATATGGTTAGCTATGATGCATGATAATGGTCAGGCTAATCATATATAACAGCTATGAGGCATGATGATGGTCAGGCCGCACCCGACGTGAGATGTGGGGTGAGCTATGATGCATGGTAAGTGTGGATATGATCACATAATCTACTAATAGTTCCCCATCCCCCAGCTAGCACGATGGATTCCAATCACGACTCCTCATGATGGGGATCTAGGGTGCTAACCCATGTATCCATAGTGTCGGAATCAAGTATGTAATACACTACAATTTATAGAAGTAATCAACCATGAAAACTGTCAGAGAATGTACTCGCCTGTGGTCCTGAGCAGAATGTGAGGATCGAGGTCCAAAATGGAATCACAATGACCTATTTATGGAAATTCAATGTTAATTAATGAATTAAAAGAATAACATGCTTAACAATTTAAAAACGAGGTTTCTAGGTCATGTCTAAGGTTTACTGGTCAATACTAGGTCCAACTAAGTCAATTGGTCTAAATCTGCCACTTACTAGCTAACACTAGCTATTCTAGGTATTTACCTAAGTTCTAAGTGCTACTAGCTATTATATAACTAACATCTACATTAACTAGTAACTTATTTTATCATATTAACATATATACTCAAATAACTAACAAGCTACTAATACTAACTGACATTCTAATTGGCTAACTGATACTTAATATATATATTAACTATCAATCCTAGCTTACTAACTCTCAAAACATACTAACTCTACTTCTCTAACTGACTGACACATAACAACTACACACAGGCCTTCATTGCATCCTCTATACTGATGCTAACTGACACATGAACACACACATGTATAATTTCTGCACACAACATACCTGGCCCAAACCCCCTCCTTACTGCTGATACACATCTACTGATACATAAACTTCTGCCTCTTAATTACCTACACACACACAGGTCCTGAACTGTTTGCTCACTGCTCACTGAACACTAGCACATGGACACAGGTAAACACACAATACAACACACACACAGCCACAATAATACACTGCACACAATACTGATATCTGCACATTCTAACCCTCAAGTCTGACCTACAGCCACACACATACACACACAGGAAAACATAGGGATACACAGGCATATGCCCACAGTTCCCTGACCAGTTTAACAGATTTCCCCAATCAAAATACTGATACCACCTTACACACATACTGAAATCTGGAATTTCCCCAAATCTCACACATCATAACTCCCTCACATGTCCCTCATTCTCAGGATCACCCACACAGGTAATCTCCCTCATCTGATACACATCAATTCTGACTGATACACACTCTCAAATTATCCAACACAGTGAACTACATCAACACATGCTGATACACACTCACACAGGTTTTACACTGCACACAGACACCCTAAACTGGCAGTATACACACATACACCTAATGTTTCCCCTATTTACTGAGAACACACACACAGGAAATAGAAAATAACCTGGGCACACACACACACTCCTAGACACAGATTCTATTGCACATGGAAATCAGTCCACACACACACACTTGCACAAGCCACTGATACTTAAACACACAGCCATACACCTAATGCCACACCCAGAATTTCCTCCCTCAGTCTGCATACCTACACACATACTGACATAACTCCTACCCATACACTGGAGTTCTTGATGCATAACTCACTATTCTGCACACAGCCACAAGCCTCTCCATATCTGATATATATATCCCTGTGTGACTGTACAACTCAAATCAAACAACAACACCTCTACACATATGCATATATATATATATATATATCAACAACAAAACAGATTAAAATAGATTTAAAACTAACACAGATCCTACACTAAAACCCAACCCGAATATGCTCCAAAAGAACCCAAAATACACAGTACACAAATCACCCGACTGTGTACAGGAGTCTCAACACAGTTTCCCCCAAATACAAACCCCCAGAACCACCTACCGAATGCACAATGGAACCCAAGCACAGAGTTATCCCTGACTGAACAGAGCCTTCCCCCAAATACTCATACCCGATTGTACAGTAAATCCTTCACAGTTCCCCTCCTCTAAACACCCACACAACTACAACCTAGATATATATATACAATACATCAAATCCATATACATATGTATAAATATATATATATATATCATTCATCAAATTAGAGTATTTTAGAGGAGATTAGATAGGTATTCATCCTATAATGCATTTCCCCAAACACCTAGCATGCAGAACACGAATTTACATACAACCCGTGAATCCCTCTAACCAAAAACCCTAAAAATCGAACTACACACAGATTTGGGGTTCCTAATGGCCATTATCATCTGTACACAGAATTTAAATGAGTAAAACTAGGGTTTTACCTGTAGGGAAGGTTTCTTTAACGAGGCTCTTCTTCTCCAAGGCTCCCTGACCCACGTTCTTTGCTTCTCTTGCTTTGGAGGAGGAGAAAATGGAACCTAGGGTTAGGGTTTCGAATTTTTGGAGAGGGGAGATGGTTTCTCTTGTGGAGGCTAGGGTTTCTCCTGTCTATATGAAGGATGGCTTTGTGAGAAGCTTCCTTTATATATAAACCTAGTTCTAGGGTTTCCTTGCACAGCTCTAGGTTTAAACCTTTATGTTAAGTCATGTAAGACCTAATAGACTCAGGTTAAGTCAGTCTAGGGTTTTGAGGGTTTACCCTAATTTTGTATTCTAGGGTTTCACTAGAACAGGCTTTACAAATTAGGGCTGACTCACTAGGCCTGTCCTAATGAGTTCTAGGGTTTTGACCTAACTAAACATTACTAATAATAATCTAAATAGTTACAAAACTCAGCAATTAATTAATACATAATTATTTAAAATAGTTAAATTACAGAAATACCCTCATATGGAAAAGTGGTAGTGACAAGTCTACCCTCCTAAAAGAAATTTCGTCCTCGAAATTGGACTGAACTACAACAAGGATGAAACCAGAAAAGGAAATATACCTCAAGTCTGGAAGAGATACGGGTATTGCTCCCGCATTTCGTCTTCTCTCTCCCAGGTCGACTCCCCTGGAGAGTGATGTCTCCATGCTACGCGAACCAAAGGAATAGTTTGGTTCCGCAACACCTTCTCCCTGCGGTCCAAGATCTCCACGGGCTGCTCAGGGTAGCTGAGCGTTGGACCAACCTCAATCTCCGAGTGATCATATACGTGACTAGGGTCTGCCACGTACCGTCTCAGCTGCGACACGTGGAACACATTATGCACTCCCTCCAATGCAGGCGGCAAGTCCAGTCTATATGCCACTGCACCTACCCTTGCAAGAATACCGAAGGGTCCGATGTAGCGTGGGCTAAGCTTCCCGCCTCTGCCAAAACGAATCGTTCCACGCATCGGAGAAATCCGTAGGAAAACTAGATCTCCAACCTAAAACAAACAACCTCAGCACGCAGTCTAAACAAACAACCAAACACAACCAGAAAACCACAATCTATACCTGAAACTCAAGGGGTCTACGGTGGCTGTCGGCCCAATGCCGCTGTCTGTCCTGTGCCACTCGCAGTCTGTCTCTGATGAGTTTCACCTTTTCTGCTGCATCCACGACCATTTCTGGTCCTAGCAAGGCTCTCTCTCCAACGTCGTCCCACGATAGCGGTGTACGACACCTTCGTCCATAAAGAGCCTCAAATGGTGACATCTCGATGCTGGCCTGGTAACTGTTATTGTAAGCAAACTCTACCAGGTGCAGATGATCCTACCAAGAACCTCCGAGATCTAAAACGCAAGTGCGTAGCATATCCTCGAGAGTCTGAATAGTCCTTTCAGACTGCCCGTCTGTCTGGGGGTGATACGCGGTACTGAACTTGAGCTGAGTGCCCAAGCTAGCCTGCAGACTCCTCCAGAAGTGGGAAGTGAAACGACTATCCCGATCTGAGACGATGCTCACAGGAACTCCATGAATCCTAACAATCTGCCGCACGTACATCTCTGCTAGCTTCTCTGTCGACGTGCCCACCCTGAAAGGTAAGAAATGGGCTGATTTGGTCAACCTGTCCACGATGACCCAAATCGCGTCTTTCCCTCCTGGAGAACGGGGAAGCCCTGAAACGAAATCCATGGTCACGTGCTCCCATTTCCATTCTGGAATCGGTAAAGCTTGAAGCAAACCACCTGGCCTCTGTCGGTCTGCCTTTACCTGCTGGCACACTAGACACCGGGATACGAAGCGTGCTACCTCGCGCTTCATTCCATACCACCATACGTGCTCCCTCAAGTCTCGATACATCTTGTTGGCACCGGGATGCATCGAGTACTGAGAGCGGTGTGCCTCCTGCAAAACTTCCTCGCGCAGTTCCCCACTAGGCACACATATCCTCGTGCCGTGCCGTAGAGAACCGTCATCTGCGATAGTGAAATCGTCCGACAATCCCATCTGAACTTGTGCCCTGATACTCCTCAGAGTCTCATCATCGTACTGCGTAGCTCTGATCCTGTCCATCAGTTCGGACTATATCTGTAATCCCCACATCTGAATCTCAGCACCGGGAACTAACACTTCAATCTCCAAGCTTTCTAAATCAGCCAACAAATGCCTATCTGTTGTCAAGTACATAGCCATCGGATACCTGCTCAAGGCATCGGCGACTACGTTAGCCTTCCCTGGATGGTACTGCAATGAGATGTCGAAGTCCTTCATCAACTCCAACCACCTCCTCTGTCTCATGTTCAGCTCCTTCTGTGTGAATACGTACTTCAAGCTCTTGTGGTCTGTGAAGATTTCCACACGCTCTCCGTACAGGTAATGTTTCCACAGCTTTAGAGCGAAGATAACTGCTGCTAACTCCAAATCGTGGGTAGGGTAGTTCTTTTCATGAGAGCGTAACTGCCTGGAAGCATAGGCAATTACCTTCCTGTGCTGTTGAAGAACACATCCCAGACCCTTCCCTGAAGCGTCACTGTAGATGGTAAAACCACCTGTCCCTGATGGCAACGTCAAAATTGGAGCTGTCGTCAACCTCTTCTTCAGCTCATCAAATGCAGCCTGGCACTCCTCTGTCCAAACAAAATCCACATCCTTCCTAGTCAGTCTGGTCATCAGCGCTGCAATCTTGGAGAAGTCTTGTACAAACCTCCTGTAGTATCCTGCTAGCCCGAGAAAACTCCTGATCTCAGCTACCGAACTGGGGGTAGCCCACGACTCTACTGCCTCGATCTTTTGTGGGTTAACCGAGATTCTGTCACCCGATACCACATGCCCAAGAAATTCGACCTTGTCAAGGAAGAATTCACACTTAGAGAGTTTCCCGTACAGCTTCTCCCTCCTGAGAGTCTCTAAGACCAATCTCAGGTGCTCTTCGTGCTCCTCCGGTGTCTTGGAATACACAAGAATATCATCGATGAACACCACCACGAACTTGTCAAGGTACTGGTGGAACACCTTGTTCATCAAGTTCATGAATACTGCCGGTGCATTGGTTAAACCAAATGGCATTACCATGAACTCAAACTGGCCGTATCTGGTCCGAAAGGCTGTCTTCGGCGTGTCTTCTTTCTTCACCTTCACCTGGTGATAGCCTGACCTCAAATCAATCTTCGAAAACACCCTCGCCCCGCTCAACTGGTCGAAAAGATCATCTATCCTTGGCAGCGGGTACTTGTTCTTGATGGTGATATTGTTCAAAGCTCTATAATCAATGCACATGCGCACCGTGCCGTCCTTCTTCGGTACGAACAATACCGGAGCTCCCCATGGTGATGAACTGGATTTGATGAAGCCTTTGTCCTGCAGCTCCTCAACTTGCTTCTTCAGTTCTGCCAGCTCGCTGTTGTTGACTCTATAGACGTGTTGTGAAATGGGCTCCGCTCCTGGAACCAAGTCTATAGAGAATTCAACATCCCTGTCTGGCGGCAAGCCTGGCAACTCTTCTGGAAATACGTCCAGGAACTCCGCTATCAGAGGATGTGGCAACTCCTCTTCTTCTGTCCTGGCTCCGCAAAATGTGCTCCCTCTCTGTTCCGCTGCTTCTCTGACGACCTCAAATTCCGGCTCTCCTGGTGGTCTAAACAATACTCTGCCTCTGTAACAATCTATGGTAGCATGATGCCTACTCAACCAGTCCATTCCGAGTACAATATCGTACCCCGGAAGTGGCATGACAAGTAAGCTCACGCTCAAGTCTCGGCCTCCTACTGATACTCTCCGGTCCTTGCAGTGATCACGGACTAGGATAATACCTCCACCAGTCATGATCTTGCAAGTCCTAGCTAATGGTTCTGTCTCTAAATGATGTCGAAGTGCATATGATACAGACACAAAACTATGGGAAGCGCCAGAGTCAAATAAGGTAAATGCGGGAACACAATCGAGAAGAACCGAACCTGTGATCAAGTCTCCTGCTGGCTCGATCTCCTCGACTGCCATGGCGTACGCTCGCCCCTGGGGTGCACCTCTCTGCTGCTGATGCTGGGCAAACCTCTGATTCTGCGGTGGAAGTGGTCTCCTCTGTTGTTGGCCTCCTGGTACGGTAGGTACCCTGCCTGGTCCTCTCTGGGCGGCTGCTCCACCCTGACCTGGACGAATGGTAGGGCAATCCTTCAGCTGGTGTGTCGTCGATCCGCAGTACAAACATGAGCCTAACCTCTTCCTGCAGTTCTCTCTGGTATGTCCTGTCTTCCCGCAGTACGCACACTGGATGGCGGGCTGAGTCTGCCTCTGCTGCTGTTGATGAACCTGCCCTCGGGCTGGTGCCTGGTGCTGCTGCTGAAAAGGCCTCTGCTGCTGCTGAAAGTGTGGACGCTTGCCTGGTCCCGCACTGCTGTTTGCCCCTCCGGTAACATCGTGTCCCCTCTTGGGCCTGAGGTCCAAGTCGTCCTCGACTACCTGGGCATCCATCAATATGTTCTCGAAAGTAGCAGTGCGACGTCCCGACGTGCGAGACTTGATCTCCCTTGTCAGCCCTTTTCTGAACTTTCGGGCCCTGTCCCCCGGATCTCTAATCATTGACGGCGCGAAGCGGCTCAGACGGCTAAACTCCGCGGCATACTCATCGACGGACGAACCCCCTTGGACTAAGTCATGGAACTGACTCTCCAAGGCTCCTAGGGCAACGTCAGGAAAGAATTTCTCCTTAAAGAGCTCCCTGAAATCCTCCCAAGTGAGTCCCCTGCGCATGAGTCTCGGCTCCGTGCGAAACCACGTCAGGGCAATGTCAAACATCTGGCTGCCAGCTGCCTCGATCTTGAGCGCCTCTGGAAGCTGCGCCAAACGCAAGTTCCTCTCGATGTCCTCTAGCCAGTCATCGGCGTAGAGTATCCCTTCTGTCCCCTTGAACTCCCGAGGCATCATCCTCTTGAAGTCCACAATGGTGCCCGGCCTCTGTTGTTGCTGACCAGGTTGTTGCTGCTGCTGAGCGACTCTCTCCACAGCCTGGAGAGCCACTTGGTGAGCATTCTCCATGTTCACCCTCATCATCTCTGTCTGGGCCTGATGTGCCTCAGCCTGCACTCTCTGGGCCTCTGCCGACGTCCTCTGGGCATCGACCATGCCCTGAATCAAAGCGAACATCTGTGCCCCATCGACGGGCACACCTCCTGGATACTGAACTGGTGGTGGTGGTGGTAGCTCCGTCGTAGCTGCGGGGACCCTCTGAACAGGTGGTGGAGGACCCCCGACTGCTGCAGACACTCCCACTTGTCCTGGAGATGTAGGAGGTGCTGCTGATGTCTGTCCGGCAGCGCGAGAGGTGGCAGACCTCTCTGAATCTGCTGCTCCGAGTCTCTGGGATCTCCTTGGCGGCATCCTGAAGACAGATCGAAAGATTCAATTAAAGCAATAGATACGATATCATCAAGGAAGGACAGTAAAAATTTCTAAAGGAATTAATCATTAAGAATAGTATCATAAGAATCAGAATTCTCTAAATTGTGATTGAGCATACCCTTGGCCTAATTCCTATTACTAATATATCGCTCTAATGTGAATCTAAGACTACTGACTGGACCTGCATGGTCCACCACTAAAACGTGTCATGACCCGCACCCGGAATTTGGGCATGAGTCGTGGGTACGTCCAGCCTACGCCGCAGCATCGGCGGTAGAACGCTGTCTAGGTCACAAATATAGTACATCATGTCAATAGTCTCAACTCCGTACGGAGGACAATGATAAATAACCACAGTTCTATAATATACTCAATCACAACTATAAACATAATGGCACGATGAGAATTGAAAAGAGTTCTATTAAAACCAACCACAAGAAGTTCAACTCAAAACCTGGGTCTAAATGACCTCACAAAGTCACAAATAAAATAAATACATCTCAGTCTCAGTCTCAGTCTAAAGCAATAAATGCAGAAAAAATAATCTAAGCATGGGCAGGCATGTTCTCCTCTAGGATAGGCACCTCCTCTGGGATTTCTGGGGTGAAATCCTCCTCTATTCCTGGACCGTAATGAGTAGGGCAAAAGTCCTCCAGGTTCTCTGAAAATGTTGTTATCCAGTCAGGATTGGAGCGAAGCACAAGCACTAACAGCAGTTTCATTAAATTGACAAAATCTATAAACAGTGTAAGAAATACAAGATGGAAATAAAAACTGAACATGTGGAGTACTGAAGAAATGAAATAGACAATAAGTATCTAGCAATGAGCAATAAATAGTGAATGCTAGAACAAGTAAATCTGAATAAAGATAAAACATCTAGCTAAGTGGTTGAAATATTAGTTTATTATGTGATCGGCTTGGGACTGGATCAGGCTGGTTATATATGATTAGCTATGATTCTTGAAGGTCAAGCTAACCATATGGTTAGCTATGATGCATGATAATGGTCAGGCTAATCATATATAACAGCTATGAGGCATGATGATGGTCAGGCCGCACCCGACGTGAGATGTGGGGTGAGCTATGATGCATGGTAAGTGTGGATATGATCACATAATCTACTAATAGTTCCCCATCCCCCAGCTAGCACGATGGATTCCAATCACGACTCCTCATGATGGGGATCTAGGGTGCTAACCCGTGTATCCATAGTGTCGAAATCAAGTATGTAATACACTACAATTTATAGAAGTAATCAACCATGAAAACTGTCAGAGAATGTACTCGCCTGTGGTCCTGAGCAGAATGTGAGGATCGAGGTCCAAAATGGAATCACAATGACCTATTTATGGAAATTCAATGTTAATTAATGAATTAAAAGAATAACATGCTTAACAATTTAAAAACGAGGTTTCTAGGTCATGTCTAAGGTTTACTGGTCAATACTAGGTCCAACTAAGTCAATTGGTCTAAATCTGCCACTTACTAGCTAACACTAGCTATTCTAGGTATTTACCTAAGTTCTAAGTGCTACTAGCTATTATATAACTAACATCTACATTAACTAGTAACTTATTTTATCATATTAACATATATACTCAAATAACTAACAAGCTACTAATACTAACTGACATTCTAATTGGCTAACTGATACTTAATATATATATTAACTATCAATCCTAGCTTACTAACTCTCAAAACATACTAACTCTACTTCTCTAACTGACTGACACATAACAACTACACACAGGCCTTCATTGCATCCTCTATACTGATGCTAACTGACACATGAACACACACATGTATAATTTCTGCACACAACATACCTGGCCCAAACCCCCTCCTTACTGCTGATACACATCTACTGATACATAAACTTCTGCCTCTTAATTACCTACACACACACAGGTCCTGAACTGTTTGCTCACTGCTCACTGAACACTAGCACATGGACACAGGTAAACACACAATACAACACACACACAGCCACAATAATACACTGCACACAATACTGATATCTGCACATTCTAACCCTCAAGTCTGACCTACAGCCACACACATACACACACAGGAAAACATAGGGATACACAGGCATATGCCCACAGTTCCCTGACCAGTTTAACAGATTTCCCCAATCAAAACACTGATACCACCTTACACACATACTGAAATCTGGAATTTCCCCAAATCTCACACACCATAACTCCCTCACATGTCCCTCATTCTCAGGATCACCCACACAGGTAATCTCCCTCATCTGATACACATCAATTCTGACTGATACACACTCTCAAATTATCCAACACAGTGAACTACATCAACACATGCTGATACACACTCACACAGGTTTTACACTGCACACAGACACCCTAAACTGGCAGTATACACACACACCTGATGTTTCCCCTATTTACTGAGAACACACACACAGGAAATGGAAAATAACCTGGGCACACACACACACTCCTAGACACAGATTCTATTGCACATGGAAATCAGTCCACACACACACACTTGCACAAGCCACTGATACTTAAACACACAGCCATACACCTAATGCCACACCCAGAATTTCCTCCCTCAGTCTGCATACCTACACACATACTGACATAACTCCTACCCATACACTGGAGTTCTTGATGCATAACTCACTGTTCTGCACACAGCCACAAGCCTCTCCATATCTGATATATATATCCCTGTGTGACTGTACAACTCAAATCAAACAACAACACCTCTACACATATGCATATATATATATATATATATATATCAACAACAAAACATATTAAAATAGATTTAAAACTAACACAGATCCTACACTAAAACCCAACCCGAATATGCTCCAAAAGAACCCAAAATACACAGTACACAAATCACCCGACTGTGTACAGGAGTCTCAACACAGTTTCCCCCAAATACAAACCCCCAGAACCACCTACCGAATGCACATTGGAACCCAAGCACAGAGTTATCCCTGACTGAACAGAGCCTTCCCCCAAATACTCATACCCGATTGTACAGTAAATCCTTCACAGTTCCCCTCCTCTAAACACCCACACAACTACAACCTAGATATATATATACAACACATCAAATCCATATACATATGTATAAATATATATATATATATCATTCATTAAATTAGAGTATTTTAGAGGAGATTAGATAGGTATTCATCCTATAATGCATTTCCCCAAACACCTAGCATGCAGAACACGAATTTACATACAACCCGTGAATCCCTCTAACCAAAAACCCTAAAAATCGAACTACACACAGATTTGGGGTTCCTAATGGCCATTATCATCTGTACACAGAATTTAAATGAGTAAAACTAGGGTTTTACCTGTAGGGAAGGTTTCTTTAACGAGGCTCTTCTTCTCCAAGGCTCCCTGACCCACGTTCTTTGCTTCTCTTGCTTTGGAGGAGGAGAAAATGGAACCTAGGGTTAGGGTTTCGAATTTTTGGAGAGGGGAGATGGTTTCTCTTGTGGAGGCTAGGGTTTCTCCTGTCTATATGAAGGATGGCTTTGTGAGAAGCTTCCTTTATATACAAACCTAGTTCTAGGGTTTCCTTGCACAGCTCTAGGTTTAAACCTTTATGTTAAGTCATGTAAGACCTAATAGACTCAGGTTAAGTCAGTCTAGGGTTTTGAGGGTTTACCCTAATTTTGTATTCTAGGGTTTCACTAGAACAGGGTTTACAAATTAGGGCTGACTCACTAGGCCTGTCCTAATGAGTTCTAGGGTTTTGACCTAACTAAACATTACTAATAATAATCTAAATAGTTACAAAACTCAGCAATTAATTAATACATAATTATTTAAAATAGTTAAATTACAGAAATACCCTCATATGGAAAAGTGGTAGTGACAGGACAAGTCCTCCAAATAGTTTGAGTTCAGCTTCCCGACAGTAGAGCCCATTATCTCAGCCAAAAGAGGGATCTACAAGTCCACTACAAAATACACGAGAACAAGTCAGTTTCTACACTAGATATTATACTCTTGCAGTTTATGCCAAAGATTATCAGTCTGAGCTTTTACGCCAAGATTGCAAAAACTTGAGCTATTACGCTCGAACCTATTTCTGAGGCATAAAATTCAAGGTTGGCAATATACGTAAAAATCTAACAGTCTGAGTTTTTACGCCAGACTGCCAAAATTTGAGTTTGTATGCCAAAATTTACGTCCAGCGCATAAAACTCAAAGTTTGTAGTATACGCCAAATTTCAACAGTCTGAGCTTTTTATGCCAGACTGCAAAAAGATAGTTTTACGCTGACACATTAGAAATGTGGGCATATTGGTTCACATACACGTACAACATGTGCAGAGGGTTTTCTTTTTGCAATCTCTACATGTGACGTTCGGAGCACAGCTTGACGGTGGAGCACTTCGCTCGGATCGGGGCTCGTTCAGCCTAATGGGAGTTGCCCGTGCTTGAGCAGAAGAGCGAGAAGAGGAAGAGACCTTCTTTCTCTTAGCAGTGGAAGCCTGTTTAGGTGCCATGGCGAATCTGAGTTCTTAAGAAAGAGACGAAGAAGAAGGGTTCTTAAAAAGCTAGGGTCTTGTGAAGATAGATAAAAGTTTTCTCTCTCAGGACCTTGGGCTATTTATTGAGTTCGGATAACTCTTCGAATCCCTTACCAAATCCGATATTTAATATTTGGTTATGATTTTGGGACCACGTCAGCCTATTATTTGAAAAAAGAAGACGGACAGTCAGTGGATCCAGAATTTACGTGCAGAACAGATCTATAATTTTACGCTCAGCAGTTTTTACGCTCAGAGGCTACAAATCTATGGTTTTACGCACAAAAGCTATAAATCTATGGTTTTACGCTCAGATGCTTTTATGCTCAGAAGCTTTTATGCTCAGAGGCTACAAACCTAGGATTTTACGCTCAGAGGTTACAAATCTATAATTTCACGCTCGGAAGCTTTTTACGCTCAGAGGCTACAAATCTATGATTCTACGCTCGAAAGCTACAGATGGCCAAGTGTAAGGATTTACGCAAAAAATGCTCCTTGTTGGCTACAAAATATTCTATGTGCCAAAAACATACAGAGTTCACCATTGAAGATGACTCTTCTTCTTGGGTAGATGGGAAGTTTACCCGAAGTCCTGCCGAAATCTTTTACAAAAGTTCAAGTATGGCTTATTCGACAGATATTTCTTGCCCTATGCCAAGGGATTTTTGATAAACCATTATTGAAGATGATGGTCTAAACAAAAAATTCTTCGTATCAGAGAAGTGACAGTTCAAAAAATCTACACGACTCCTCGTCCAAAATAGCATGACAGTTTGGATCTTCAAAGATGACTTAATGCTAAAAAACTTTCTACGCGTCTTCAGTTACACGTAAAAGACGGGACGAGATCCGATACTCTTTTATCAAAATTGGCATAAAATTATTCAAATATGCCGAAGCTACACACATTCAGACTTTCTCACAGCAAATATGGCAAATCATCAAATGCGTAAAAGAAGGCAATTCTATTAATCCTGATTACATATGATAGAAATCCAGTTTACAAAGGGTTTTTTTCATCTTCATGATTACATATGATGGAAATTCTTCTTCTATAAAGGGTTTCTCATTCTCATTTAAGATTACGCCAAGAATCTGTTGTGCCAGGTTCTCATATTGGTGTAGATCTTTTTCGTCTTCTACAGTAGTAAATCGGCTTCCGCGGTCGATTAACAAGAAAATGATCAATGGCGGAAGGACACAGAACTGGGCATGTATCAATTTCGTAAGTCCACTCTCCATACGCCATGGCAGGCATGCCCTAGATTTGTGTTAGGGGTTCAGACCCAATACAATATTGGAAGATAGGGCCAAACTGCCTACCCTCGTCTAGTGCCATGACGGGAGAGAATACAGCTTATAAGCTGTGTGGTCTAATATGACCCTTTCTCTCTCCTGGACGAATTGCCATATAAAATTGTTGATCATCCCGAGCAAAAGAAGCTATGATATCCTTCCATGATCCATCGTTGCAGAGGACAGTTACTCGAAGATGCCTCTTTTTATGGCTTCTTACATGCTGGAAGAACATGATCTTCTTCTTCCTCAAGTCAACCCGACGAAGCTCGGCCACTATCTCTTTGCGGTGAAGAAAGTATGGGAAGTTAACTCATTCGCCTTTATATAGATAGAGGAGATCACACCAAATTTCTAAATATTTGCCAAAAAATCAGCCTCGCGGAATGAGTCAAACTTGACCGTTTTATGCTTCATTCAAAGTGTTTCAAATTATGAGAAATTTAAAAAATTTGAAGGGGGTCTTGTAGAAGCTTGAAAAATATGCTTGGAATTATATGCGTAAAACCCTCAACATGCAGGAAGCCCGCATAAAATAGAGCTCCAGCACTGGGTGGCATAAAATATGACTTCAGAGCCATTGGCGTATAGCAAAGATTCAACGCTATTCAGCATAAAACATAGCTCCAGAACAACCCACGTAATACAGTATTTCCAGACTGCTTTGGCGTAAAAAGGTTGCTACATCTCCACTTCGGCGTAAAACCTATCTGCTTTTAATGCAGCAAGAAGTTGTATGAGGAACTCTTCGTATTCCTCGAATGAACCTGTCAGATGAAGCAGTGAACCTGACTCCAGACAAAGAGTACTGCACGACTATTAAGAGGACGGCGGTAATGATGATTCTGCACAGAGCCCCAAACTGTCGTTTAGTGACAAATCCTTGATATAAGACATCGTGTATGCATTCAAGGAATAAGCTGCCTATTGTATATAGGCAGAGATGAGCTTTTACGCTCAGGATGAGACAAAACCAACTGCCACGTCAAAAGCTGCTCTTCGTTCAGAACTCGAGGCACGTCTCTGCAGTTAATGCGCGAGATGGGGGCAGATCTCTATATTTAATGCAAGAGATTTGGTTCTACTTTTAATGACTGGGTGAGCTATAATTAGGGCTAATACGTCCATATCACCATCCCTGTATATTACGCCATCAGGCTATTTTCAGCTATAGGAGTACGCCGTATGCTATCTACTCGAAATACACCAACCTGGCTATTTTTAACTATAGGAGTACACCGTATGCTATCTCCTCAAAATAGGCCAACTCAGGCTATATTTGCAAAGGTGCGTGACAAGGCTATTTGGCCCAGAATACGCTCAAGACCTCAGTCAAAGAAAGATAATCGACTATCTTTACGCTGGTTACCTATCCATGCAGCATCAAGCTTTACACAGAACTTGGCTTCTACGCCAACAAGACAGCTATTTGGCTTCTACGCCAACACAACAACTATTTGGCTTCTACACCAACATGACAGCTACTTGGCTTCTACGCCAACATGACAGCTATTTGGCTTCTATGCCAACTTGACAACTATTCGGCTTCTACGCCTACTTGGCTTTTACGCCATCAGAACAACTATTTGGCTTTTACGCCAACGAGACAGTTATTTGGCTTTTATGCTAACCATCTCTACGCGAGGGGCAGTTATCTACGTGGCTTGCATGTTGTGATCTTTGATGACCGATTATACGCGTTACCTCATAATGGGATACGCGTCACATGCAGATTTAGGAGATCATTTATACGTGGGTAGCAGTTATTATAACCGCCGCGTAAAAGGTGCAGCTCTCTCCACTGTTCGATTTCTGCGCCGACTGTGGCCAAACTCTATAAATAGAGGCCTCTGACCACAGAGGTCCAAGGTCGAGGGAATTCAGGAGTCAAAGACAATGGTCAAATTCAAGGAAGAAAAGAGAGTACATCCAGAGAGTGTTGATTGACTACTTTGGCAACGAGAGTTCAATTCCTTCTGCAGTCTTTGAAGCTTCTTTTTCTTCTTCTACAATACTTCTTCATCATTGTGTGGTCCAACGGACAAAGTGATCGACCGCAGATCAGACTTCTATAGCAATATTTCTTTAGAATCAAATTTTTGTACTTAACATCCTCGTATAGGATTAATTGTACTTCTTTTTCTTGTTTGTAAACCAAAGAAAGGGTATCGTATAAACCTAGTTTTATTTCTTTCATTTATTATCAAACACAAATATTATCTTAGTATATATTAGCTACCCAATCTAACTATATAGTAATAGGTATATATCAATACAATATCACCTATTATACTAATTACCAACTACTAGTATATACTACTAGCTATCCAACTAATCTCTAACTATTAAAGAAACTAATACATACATATACCTACTTACATAATAACTTACTACCAATGCCCTCATACAACATAGATACACATAGATAAAGATATATAAGTAGGTATATATACCTATCTCTAGTATATATAAATAACAAAATAATATATATATATATATATATATATATATATATATATATATATATATATATATATATATATATATATATATATATAACCATATAACTACTAACATATATATTATACCATGAACTAAGGAGCGGAAGAGCTAGCCAGTCTCCAAATACTGTCAACCTTGGTGGAAATTGAGAACTCAGAAGCACATATTAAAAGTTCTTTGAGAGATAGAAATTGAGGTAGTGTTGCCTTAAGGAGCGGAAGAGCTAGCCAGTCTCCAAATACTTTTAACCTTGGTGAAGAGGATTAAGGCGGCTCAAGCAAAAGATTCTCAGATTCAGAATCTAAGGACAGAATGTGAGTCAGGCCTTAGGAAGGAATTAAGAATTTATGAAGATGAAATAGATAGATTTAAAAGCTGTTTTTGTGTGCCAAGTGTAGATATCAAACATAAATTTATGACCGAGGCACACAGTTCTCAATATTTTATTCATCTAGGAGGCACGAAGATGTATCATAACATCAAGCATTATTTCTGGTAGAACGGTATAAAAAAAAAATTTCTCGCTTTGTTTAACGATGTCTCATGTGCCAGCAAGTGAAGGCAGAACAATATAGACCAGCAAGATTATTATATTTGTTTCCTATTCTGGAGTAGAAATAGAAACATATTACGATGGACTTTGTGACCGGTTTACCTAGATTTCCGACTGGACATGATACAACTTGGATAATAGTAGATCATCTCACAAAAGTAGGTCATTTTTCCTTTCTAAGTAGGACAGTCTACAGATCAGTTGGCAGACATGTACCTATGATAGATAGTGAGACAACACGGTATCTCAGTGAGTATCATATCAGATCGGATCAAGGTACTCAGTTTATTTCATATTTTGGAAGAGCTTGTATCAGAGTTTGGGTACCAAGTTAAGATTCAGTACTACTTACCATCCTCAAACCGACGGCCAAGCATGTAGGACCATCCAGATCTTGGAAGACAAACTGCGGGCTTGTATTTTACACTTTGGTGGATCTTAGGAAGGCTATCTTCATTTAGTAGAATTCTCGTACAATAACAGTTAGCAAGACAATATACATATTGCTTCTTTTGAGGCATTGAAAGGAAGAAAGTGCAGGTCACCCTTAGCATGGAAAGATATTGATAAACGGAAGATGCTGGGGAGTCATTATAGCTTTCTGTCGGCGATGATGTGCTTTTACGAATTTTTTCTACCCATGGAGTTATTGGATTCGGGGTTCCTGGAAAGCTTAGTCCATGATATATGGGACCGTTCAATATTCTCGATTGGGTAGGAGATATTGCTTATCTCTTGCCCTTTCGCCTTCGCTTCATGAAGTGCATAATGTATTTCATATATCTCAATTGCGTAGGTATGTCACAGATTTGAGCATGTCCTCGATCACTCTGAGTTATTCGTTGGTACCGACTTAACTTACAAGGAACAACCGTATCCATTTTGGATCAGAAAGAGAAGGTGCTGAAGAATCAGACTATCCTTCTTGTTCATGTTGCTTGGGGTCGTCACTCTTGGGCTAGTAAACTATTGTCAAATATTGAACTCCCCTTGATGAATGCCGCTTGGTTCTTCAACACTAAGCCTTGCATGATTCTTTTCGTCCTTCTACACATAAGATAAGGAATAATTTTTTATAAAAAATTATAGCATGCTATAGGTCTAAATCAGCAAGAGACATTTCTCTCTCTTTCTTAGGAACCAACACCAAGAAGGTATGTTAAGCTCTAGCAGGAGCCTGCCATTGGTGAAGAAATTTTGTACCACCTCCAGAATCAGGGACTTTAAACTCTTCCAGTAAACTCAAAAGAATTTACTGCCAAACTTGTCAAGCCCTGATACCTTATTGGGTTTTCCTTCATAACTATAGCCTCCACCTCCTCTATCTTTACCTCAGTCAGCAAGGTGTAATTGCCATACTCTCTAACCAAGTGCTTGCATATTAATTCATGGAAGGTTGTTATATAATTATTTTGGTTGTAGAAGGTTGTGTAGAATTGAATAGCCTTTGTCTAAATACCCTACGGTGATGTAATCTTCCTTCCATCTATATCCAGCAATTTATTGATAATATTTTGGTATTACCAAGCTCGAATCATATGGTAGAAAAATTTAGAGCACCTGTCTACTCCTTTAACCAGGAGCATTTAGTGTGTTGAGCTATTTGTATCTCTTCCTGTATCCCTGATGAATGATGCATTGCTCCTTGACCGCTAGTCCACCATGGGGGATGTCAGACTACAACTGATGCTGAGTTGTACATAGTTCAACCTCTTTCTCCTCCAATATCATCTGCGACTTGGAGCGACTCCAACATTTGAGTTCAACTTCAACCAGTTTTGACTACTTAACTAGACAAAATTGCATACTTCCTGTCACTCCCCATTCCCAATATACATATTTGGAGCATATTTATTTTCTTGCTAGCATAGTTGTATGTTATAGAGAGACTAGACCCATTCTTTGGTTCACTTGGCTTTTGGTTCATTTTGGTTGGTTTAGTTTTATCATGAGTTGAACCCATGGTCCAAATCTCAAACTTCCATATAACTCAACTTTATTCTCTTTCTCTTCATTCTTCTTCTTCATTCTCTCTCTTAGGTCTTTCCTCACCCTCCATAGGCAAGTACACCTTACACGAGGAATGAAGAAACCCTCCATATTATTGTTCTATTTTGTTTCTTATGTGATTCTAAGCATAATTAGAACTTGATAATTTCAGATTTGGTGGACGGATTAGTGTTGATCTAGGTTTCAAGTTTTTAGGTCTTTTATGTGTTCTTGAATTTTCTTGGGTTTTGATCTCTTAAAACTTATTTTTTTTGAAAATTTGTTGTTCTATGTTGATGTGCATTTAATTTTGAGTAATTTAGAACTTTACTTCGCTGAATTTGGACTTCGTTTGAGGTTTCTATGGAAGAAACAAAGTTTGGATCTTAGAGCTTTTCAAAGAGCTCCATGCACCCATCATCGCATGCGGCCTGGATTTCTCGTCCAAGAGATTCTTATGCGGTTATCTTGTTGGACGTATGGCACATGCGTCCCTTGGCCAAATGCATAAAACTTGAACGAATAAAATTTTGCTAAATCCCAAAGGATTTTATGCGGCCAAGTGTCTATGTGGCTAAGAGGAGTATGTGGCCTCGTCTACCATGTGTCAAGGAGCTAAGCGTCCCCCTTCTTTTGGATGCATAACTTGTCACCGACTTGGCGCGACTTTGTATAATTTTGTCTTTTCTTCTGACATACTTTATTGTTGGTCACGTCAGCCACGTCTATTACTTTATGTCACTTTTTCTAACTTGTATTTATTGATTGTCACATTGCACTTGTCCCAAAGCGATTGGACTTTGTCTTGACCATATGTAGCCAGGATATGGCCGGGACATATGCGACTTATGCGGCCTCGATGCAGCTGGGCACTTATGCGCCTTATGCATCTAATGTGACACCCTGTCTTATGCGGCACCTGGTTTATTGCACACATTGGATAATTGCTATTTTACTCTCTAAAATGTTGGCTTCTCCCTTGATCACCTTATTATATATTGGGTAGAATAAGAGCCGTAGTTTAACTCGGGGAAGGATCTGCAATTCTGGTCCTTGTTTGGTTTAAGAATTGTGGATCTAATCTTGAGGGGTCCTCACACTACTCTTATTCTCATCCATCAATATACTATATAATACCAAAAGTAGGCTTTACCGTGAAAGTTTTCTTTCCAAAAATATCCTTCAATATATTTACTAATTAAAAGAATACCTACAATAAATCTATTCTACTATATAATACCAAAAGTAGGCTTCACCGTGAAAGTTTTCTTTCCAAAAATGTCCTTCAATATATTTACTAATTAAAAGAATACCTACAATAAATTCCACTGATAACTATTTAAGAGATTCATTAATGTATTACGAAAATCGAAGGGTTCATACTACTTGTTAAATCTTCTAAGATGTTCCCACGAAATTTGAAGGGTTGAATTCTTAACCTATATAATTAAAAACAACAAAGTTAAATCAACTCATCAACATCATCCACTCCAAGATACGTGCAAAGCACGTGCGTATATACTAGTTCTAATAATCTGACGATAAAATCACTATCAAATTTTATCGGTGTTGGTCCAATATTTTTTATAATTTTTTCATTCAAAAATTTATGCACGACTAGTCAAAAAATTTATTGTGACTGTCAAAATTTTGATAGTCCTTCAAATATGTTGACTGTCAAAATTTTGACAGTCCATTGAGCTGCATACTTTATTTAGAACTTTCAAAGTTTTGACAGTCCATTGAGTTGCATACTTTATTTAAAACTTTTAAAATTTTAACAGTTCAACCTATTGGAAAGAATATCAAAATTTTGTCAGTCCTAATAAATATTTGGACTAGTTCTGAATAAAGTTTTGAGAAAAAAACTTATAAAAAAATTAGACCAGTCTCGATCAAGTTTGATAGTGCATTTATCATCAGACTATATAATCTATCTAATATACTATATAATGCTAAAATCTAGTAGAATTTTTTATTCCACAAATACTTTTGTAAATCTAGAAAATTCGGTCAATTTTTTCCTCATGTGAATTTTAATCTTCAAGCATGTCATTTGATGCTAATGAATACATGCATTACTAGTATAATAAAGTGACAATTAATGTGACCAATGCTTACTGTCCTGTCCTGAATGACTTGTCACTTGATATCTTGACTATGATCCTTATACTAGGACTTGTTCCTGTCTTGACTATTGTATCCGTGCTAATACACTTGATCGCACCGAGAGTGCTAATTTATATAGTAAACCGTCATGCCACTTACTCTTGCTACACGATATATGCACGGATCTGGTAGTTAGATAGTGACCTTAGCCGTGGTTAGATAGTGTTGATTATTGCATCACACTTGGGTGGATCCAGATTTAACTTTTGAATTATAATATGGGTTCGTATCAATTGTGCTCGTACTTAAAAGTATGATATCTAAGAAACAATGTTCATGTAACCACGACCTGAGATTCTAAATTACCTAGGGCTAACTATGCAACTTAATTTGTAGAGCATTGGGAGGGAACAATATATCGAGATCATGTATATCGAACCACCCTAAATTAGGTGGAATAAAAGCTGGCCATCACGGATAATGTAATCATCCGCAATAGTGGTGTGCAGTATTTGACTTAATTATAAGACCAAGCCAGTAACTTTTATATAAAAAGCCTAAAAATATTACTGATTATTAGTTAGCTCAGTGCCCTTGCGAGGGACTGGTGCATCACTTACAGATAATCTTACTCGCATATCATTGGTTCAGCCAGTCCTGCTCGATTATGGCACGATCTGAGGATACTTATATAATATATTATTGGGATAATCCAGATATCACATGTCAAGCCGTACTACATGATTGGCCGTTTAATTTGTTTGTACTTAGTAAAGTTGACTATCATGTCATGATGATCCAATCCATGTTCTTGTTTGGTTGCTGGGTTACGTTGTTGTGTTAATATAATCCATAGATTATAGATATGATTATATACATATATATATATATATATATATATATATATATATATAGTATCCCTGATTGTGTATTTTGCCTTCTGTTAAGTGGAATTAGGGACAAAGACTGTCGTGGCATGGTGGTTCAACCCATGTCCTTATTTGGTTGTCGAGTTGCGCTGTTGTGTTACGATAGACTGTGAACTGAAACTACCATGCATAATTATTTTAGCTTGACCAAAATCAAGGGACATATTCTATTTTGATATGATAAGACACTTACTGTCCTTGTTTGGTAAAGGGGTATTGTATCATATCATGAATTTGACTTATGTCATTGATTATTGGCTCATGCATCTCATGCTGTAGAACAGGTTTTATTTCTTCATTTTGTGCTTCCTTTGTGGTACTTGCTATTTGGGGTCTGACCCTACTAGTTTTGCATGGACAGGTTTAGAGCCAACATCTGAGGATAAAGCTTACTTCCCCCTCACCGATGATAGGCACCAGAAGGATGACTACTGAGGGATACGAGTGGGTTCCTTCATTCACTGTTCGTCTTTTATAAACTGTATTCTTTTGGACATTTAGCCGATCGACACTTGTTAGCCGACAAATCTGGATACTAGTTTCCTACATGACTGTAATATATTCAGACTGCAACTGACTCACTGTCATGTATATTTTGATTATGTATCTGGCATATCATTTTGTACTACTGGATCTCTAGAACGTTCTAATAAGATATATGTGACGCCTTACTGCTTATTCTGAATTGGTCTATGTTATTGCTACTTGTTGGAATGATTGAGATATAAAAGGTCTTGACCCTAGGAGACTTGATTTTAGTATGCACCCTTTTTTCTCTGGACAACATTAATGCATTATGGGTTACTTCGGTATTCTGTGAGGGGCGTTTGGTTGAGTCATTCCCTCGCTCTCCAATATTCTGGATCTGGGACATGACACTTCCTTGGACACCCGCCTTTAATCCTCTGTCAGCCGCGAAAGCATCTCTCTCCATAATGTACCACTTTTTATTGTATATGAATGGCCAAGCCTTAATCTTCTCCCTCGCCATCAACCATATTCGCAAAGGCAATTGGTCAGTTGTCCCAGCCGGTAAGCCCTCTGCAACAACATGAGGAAATAAGTGAAACCACAAGCGGTTCCTAACTTCCCTATCCAAATAACAAGCAACCCTTTTCTGCAGTGACTTGTTATTCCATGTCCAGATGTGAGCACTTCTTTCCAAGATTTGTAGCCCTAACTGCCATACATTGCTGGAAGTTGTTCTATATGGCATCTGGAAATTGCCTACCACCAATATTTTTGCCTCGATTCAGAAGGGCATTGAAGTCGCTTACCAGAATCAGGGGGAGACTTTGCCTTCCCTCTGCCATGACGCTCAGATGTATCATTTCCCACAACAAATTCTTTCGTCGACGTCTATCATTGTGCTCATAGACATCTCCAAACAAGAATGTAAATCCTTCTTTGTTTGCAAATTCTACAACTAAGATTTATTCTGACTTGTGTACCGTATGGCCATCCCGCTCACGCTTATCCCAGTGAACCCAGATTCTCTCCATTGCCCCATACTCAGGTTGTTATCCTGAGAGAAATACGAAGGTATCATCCTGTACAGAATATTATTTGAGCAAATTTTTATTTTTAGCAGCGCGTTATGCTGCACTCGTCTATCCTAATCATCTCACAAATCTCCCTCCACCTATCTATTGAATCCCCCTTACATTTAATACTACTATAGAAATTAACCCTGTAACTCCTCTTATTCTGTCATAGAGTGCGTATGAAGCTTCGTCTGATCCTCGTCCACATCCACCTCCCTGTCATCCATAGGCTTTGTACCCCGTTAGATAAGAGCACTCCATTTGTGGTTATCTCTGCACACCACTTTCTCTATCCCATATCCTGTCGTGGGTGTACACCCAATGTCATCTCCAATTTGACTAACATGCCTCTTTCGACTATTGTTTACCCCCTTCTTACTCTTTGTGCCTCATTTACCTCCACTGCTAGTGCTAGCTTTCCTATCCTGAATGACCATGCCCCGATGTGGCTGAAGTATGACCATCTTGTTGGTCCAATATTTATGTTAATTTTTTGAATATGGCTAATCGATTAAGTTTAGTATTATGGTAATCAATTAATCACTATAGTACCTTCTAATTAAACTCAGCACTATTCAGATATATTATATTTGCTTCTGTATATTTCCTTATTCGTCTAACATGTACTCGCATAAAGCAATAAACAATATAAGCAATGGACATATGCTATATGACGATGAGCCAAAGACAGCGTTATATCAGAAGATTTTATCCAACCGCCTATGACTTATCTGGAACCTCGAATCTGGGGATTCAGATTCTCATATCTGGTTATTTTTGGACAACTACCATCAAGAAAAAAAAAATTCAAGTCAGCAGATATTACAGAAGTTTAGCGTCATCAGTTCTATTAGTTTTCATATGTAATTTGGTATTTTATTTGAGTCTAGTCCTTATGTATATTGAGTCACACTGGCATAACCTAAGTCCACCCAAATAAAGCTATGAACCTATCTACAAATCAGTCCACATTCATTCACAAATTATACCATACTTAGCAACCGAACTCGGTCCAAAATTTCTCCAAATTCGTACCAAACTTGGTCACCCTTTTTAGTAGAATATATCCAGTTACACAATCCCTGATTTCTTGGCCCAATGTTTGAATTTTGAATTAATACCTGACCGAACTCTGGCCAAATTTGGTTTGCCAATACCCTATAAATAGGATTAAAATTCTATATTCCTACTCACTCAACCATTCTTTATCTTTCTGTCCTATAGTGAGTAAACCCTCAGAGCCTAAACTTTTTTATCTCCAAGATAAACTTTTTTGCCTTCTAAGTGCAAGTGCGATCTCGGTCTAGAAGTCTACAAGAGTTGTAAAGAGCTTGGCTCCATCAACTTCCTTTTTTCTTCTGTGTGAAGTCTACATGCCCTTCGTATCAAACGCACATGTGTGAAGTTGTGAGACATCGGATCAAACCTCGTGGTGTAAAGAAGTGGCAAGCCTTCGGATCAAAGCTTATGATTCACTATTGGTGATTATAGTGGATAAAATTTTGAGATTGAGTTTTCGGGACTGTTCTAGTCCTCTCAGAGGAAAACTATTATACATCGAGTGTTTGCGTTTGCTCTCTAGCTGTTACTCTTACTACTTTACATTACTGTCTTGTATATACACTGTTAGTTTGTATCTACCTTCACTATGCTTAATTTTAATTGGGTAGATTATCCACTGCACTCTATTCACCCCCTCTAGAGTTGTCATACACGGTCCTACGCATCTTCCTATGATCGGGGAATTGAACAAACGGGCTAGTCATCTCACCTCCTTGGTTGACTTTGACTCCTTGGTGCGAATCCCCGATACTATCCCTCCCTAACAACCTAATTATTTTCTTCCTCCAGATCATGGTCCATATCCATGTTAGCTTCCCTGATATGTCGACGTAAGATGTTACCTAAAGCCTATATAGAAGTAGGCTAATTGCTGGTGGCTACCAGCTTCTTCCCACTATTCTGCCATATAAGCATAACCCTATCCTCTGTAAGATCTTGATCAGGTAATACTGCACGTAGACAGCTCCTTGCAACATGGTTAAAGCCAGAGTAGATACTACAACAAGAAGGAACCAAGTCATACTCTACATCTTTTGTGTATACTTCCCCTGATAGCGCATCATATTCAAGAACCCGTGGAAAATTATTCCCCTATTTAATCTCTATGAAGACGTGGGTGAACTACACATGCGATCGCTTTGTCATCGTATCGTCTCCCTTGATAGGGAATACCTATGAGGCTGGTAAATTTTATGAGAAACAAAATACTCTAGTATTGGACTGGGAAATTGGGGAACCAGATATATACTGGAACTGCATGTCGTCTCGTATTTTGACATAGAAGTCCACTCCTTCAGGATAATCAACCTCTCATCGAACGTCCATGTCCCACCTTGTAGGATACGCTCGACATCCTCCTGTAAGTCAAACTTGACAAGGAAAAACCTGTTCTCCCTAGTGAAGAATTCCATAGACCCCTTAGGTCGCCAAACCCTAGATGCATATGCCCAAATCTGACTGCAGAATGGTCTATCCCCTAGTACTATAAAATAGGTTAATTTTCTAATATACCCGCCTCCTTAATCTCCTTTACGAAAAATGATGCTCGTTCCCCCTTTCTGACTTTCTTAGGCTTGACATATTTTATCCATGTACTGGATTTTACCCCTCCCACTTTCCTGATCTCTGAACATGATTTGTTTTTAATTAGCCGTGTCAGACATGATCCAGTATCACCCGTATTAGGGAGCGAGTTTACCTAACTGCTCCGTACCACCACCATCCGAGGACGAAGATTTAAGGATGATATATATCAATTCTTTAATTGACTTTTTTATTCCAATGACGATCTGAGGACGAAGATTTGAGGGAATTTCTCACTGGTACAGTTGGCCAGTAATTGAGCTCAAAAGTACTTAACTTTTGATTGTTTGGGAAGGACATATCCTAACTATTTAAAGCATTCTCACTTTAACAACTATGCACACATAGAATATAAAAAGATACTATTTTTTGCTACTGGTGCATAAGAATATGCATGCACATAGAATTCTAAAATAACTGCAGCACATAAAGTGGATATAAATTTATGTGTATTTTATGATCTACCCGACACGTGTAATGTATTACGATGGTTCAAAACCACATATTATTGTGTCTACTATCGTTTGAAACATGTACACTTTAAATATGCATTAAATATAAAATTAAATATATGCACATTAAATATGCATAATCACTGCTCTGCCGCATAAGACGGGGAAAGAGAAAACTGCAAGTGTTTGTATGCGCTTTTATGGTTAGACACATAAGATCTGGTGTAAGCCCTATCATTCTAGAATAGTGTTGTACACTTGACTTAGGTAAATCATAGGAGGATCACTTATATTTAGTAGAGCTCTCCTATAACAACAGTTTCCAGGCGAGCATTCAGATGGTACCCTTCGAGGCTTTGTATGACAGAAGATGCAAATTACCATTAGTTTGGAATGACATTGGCGAGAGGCAGATGCTTGGTCCATAGTTAATTGCTTAGTCGGTTGGAGTGATCAGGCAGATTAGAGAGTATCTCAGAGTGGATCAGGATTGCCAACGTCATTGGGCAGATCAGCACCGTCGTCATCTTGAGTTCTCTGTCAGCGACCATGTATTTATAAGAATTTTACTTACCCGTGGAGTTATCAGATTTGGAGTACGGGGAAAGCTTAGTCCCAGCTGTATAGGCCCGTTCGATATTCTCGAGTGAGTTGGAGACGCATCTTATCTTCTAGATTTTCTACCATCACTTTATGAGGTACATGACGTCTTTCACGTATCTCAGTTGTACGATATATTCCAAACCCGAGCCATATCCTAGATTATTCTGAGTTGGTCGTTGGCACCAACCTATCGTATGAGGAGAGGCCCGTGTCTATTTTGGACCAGAAGGAGAAGGTTCTCAAGAATCGGACTATACCAATGGAGGAGACTTTGGTAGTAGGGATGGTGGTAGCAGGTACCATTCTCGTCCACTTTTATTCAATTTTAGCTTTATTTGATTCTGGTGCATCGCATTCATTTATATCTGCATATTTTATGACACGAGTTGGATTGGAGTATGAGTCATTACCTGTAAGGTTGAATAGACTTACTGGTAACGATCTCATAGGAGTAGATAGAGTATATCCCTCATATAGAGTTATAATATGTGGGAGAGAGTTTCTCGCGAGGCTGATAGAGTTTCCTATGGGCGATTATGATATCGTCCTTGGGATGGATTGGTTGAGTACGAGACACGCAATGATAGATTACCAAAGTGGCAAGTTTATATTTTCTGTACCTGTTGGGGAGGAGTTCTCATTCTTGAGAGGTGAAGTAGAGTCACCGAAGGTTACACTGATGATGGCAGAGGCCGAGGAGTCACAATTTTCTAAGGTAGTTTGTGAGTTTCCTACCGTATTTACCGATGAGCTACCAGGTGTACCACCAGTTAGAGATTGGGAGGTATAGTTTGATTTATTCTTGGAAGAGCCAGTTTTAGAAAGAGTTTATAGGATGTTACCATCTGAATTAGAGATCTTGTACCAAATGATTGAGGATTTAAGAGCCAAATGATTCATTAGACCTAGTGCATCGCCTTTAGGAGCCCCGTTACTTCTTGTTAAAAAGAAGGATGGTTTATCGCATTTAGTTATTGATTATATAATACTAAATACGGCAACTATTAAGAATAATTATTCCTTGCCTAGGATAGATAACTTGTTTGATCAGCTCAGTGGGGCAGCTGTATTTTCTAAGATCGATTTGCGATATGGGTATTATGAGATCAGAGTCAGAGACCAGGATATACCCTAAAGCGACATTCAGATCTAGATATGGTCATTCAGAGTTCCTAGTTATGCCATTTGGAGCGACCAATGCACCAGCTATATTCATATCTCTCATGAATAGCATCTTCATGCCTTAGAATAGTTTATGATATTGTTTATTGATGATATCCTGGTCTATAGTCAGAGTGAGGTAGAGCATGAGCAGCATCTTCACATAGTTTTTTATATTCTTCGAGAGCAGCAACTGTACTCGAAGTTCAACAAGTGTGAGTTCTGGCTTGATCGTATCTCATTCTTGCAATATATTATTTCTGGTGGAGGAGTCGAGGTAGATCCCCAAAAGGTGGAGGATATTAAGAGTTGGTCAGTACTCCATATAGTTTCTGATGTACGTAGTTTCTTGGGTCTAGCAGGCTACTACAGATATTTTATGACAGACTTTGCTAGGATCTTCGCACCCTTGACACGGCTGACATGTAAGGATGTGTGCTTTGAGTGGTCAGATGCTTTTCAGATTTCTTTCGAGAAGCTCAATCGAACTTTGATTTTGGCTCCTATTCTGACACTTTCAGTGGGACCAGGTGGGTTCTTAGTGTATTGTGATGCTTCAGGAGTGGGACTAGGGTGTGTCATTACGTAGCATGGCAGAGTGATAGCTTATTCATCTTTGCAGCTTTGAGACCATGGGAAGAGTTATCTGATGCATGATCTTGAGTTAGTATCAGTAGTGTTTACCCTTAAAATATGGAGGCATTATGGTGCCCCGTTTCCCCTATTCGGGAAGCGCGGCTAAGAAATTCAAGATGGTATCATTCGATCGGGATAGATTAAAACAAGAACTCGTCCTCGTTATGAATTTGCTTCTTCGGAATCGATTTCCATATTCAGTGGACCGTACCCCCGGGATCGACTTAGCGGCAGAGTCAGGAGGGACCTCTCTGCTGTTATCTTTGTTGCCTCAAATTTTGATGTCGCTTGTTGCTTTCATACATTGAGTTGGTTTTCAAATTTGTTTGTTTTCCTTGAAAGGTTTTGATGGATTTTATTATTTTTGTTCATTGAACTGTACTTCAATTCCGAGATTGAAATGAGAGAAAGAGGTATTAATCAGCTGTTCGTGGCAACGCAGGTGAACGAGCAGTAGGCGGCTTACGAGCAGAGTCTTTAAGCACCTCTTTCCTTCTTTCTTCCTACCAACTAAGTGAGTGGCTACCATCCCGATTAGCTAGCCCTGCTGCCAAGTATGTACACCTATAAATCTTGCATCCTTGTTTGCCCCGATCAGACGATACCAAGTAATAACTAAAAGATGCCAAGATAAAATAGGAATAGACATTGGACTATATTGCTTGTCAAACTAAACTTGTGAACTATTATCTTATCGTATGCTAGTTCATTGCAAATATTCTATAAATCGTGCTAAGTATGGAACATACCTTGTTTGCGCATAATTGATAGGGAGGCTATGCAAAATAAATCATGTAATACTGCTTGTCCTGTACTCATGTTGCCTCAACTGCATGAACTATTAACTTAGTAAACATACCGTTCGACCACGAACAACTTGTGCACAAGGTTATTGGTTCTTACGGACGGTCGCTGGGGCACTGGCACCGATCCGGTCCAAACAGAACTCCACTGTATAGTCTACTATACTGGACGAGATGGCTTATAGCGCCCACTGTACTTTCACTGTAAACCATTCTCGTCTATGACTAGTGTCCTTCATGGCATTATGCCAGTGATCCCTGTATATTTAAACCTGTTGCAAACTAACTTGTGTCTTCGTGGTAGGGAAGATATGGTAAGTATTGTGCAGGTATTTCAGACGGACAGGTAAAAGTCACCAAACGGTGACAAGTTTATTTCAGTAAATTCTATATGCTGATTACTTATAAATAAACTAAGGCAAGATAGAAAACCATAAATAATATGCATGCTTCATATAAACAACGTGTTGATTGGTATAGTTGGGTTAGCTCGCCTTCACCAGTATATTTTGACATACTGACCCTTATTGAAACAGGTTCCCCATACTAAGGAAAACCAAGCGAGAAGCAGAAGTCGTCTTCCCGATCCAGTCCAGTTGTAGGCTTGTTCAGATCACGCCATCCTTGAAGCATTTTCGAGCAGGAGCTTGCAACTCTACATAATGCAACTCCGTGGCAAATTCGTCCTCTAGCATGGAGGTCCTTATCGTTTTGATATTTAGTAAAGGGATATAATGTATAGGACTGCTATCTCATTTTTAGTCAACTCTTTTGTAAGCCCGTGTGGCAAAGTAGCTGACTCATTCAAGAGTTTATAAAAGATGTTCATTATCAATAAAGAGAACTCTTCCATGTTTCAAATCTGTATTTCAATTTATCTGCTTATTCTGAATATGTGCTCGTTATACAAAATACTCTAGCCTTGTGCGGGTGCAACCCCAGGCCCGCATGGTGGTCACGATTCGGGGGATGCCCCAACGATTCCACAAAATTGGGTCATGACAGGCATTACCTATATGGTAATCTAGTGGATATCTTCACAGACCATAAGAGCTTGAGGTATGTGTTCACATAGAAGGAACTTAACATGCGACAGAGAAGGTAGCTCATGTTATTGACGGACTAAGATCTTGACCTTAAGTATCATCCGAGAAAGGCTAATATCGTAATAGATGCTTTAAGCAGGAGATGAGAAGCTTACTTCTTGATGGAGTAGTGCTATATTTTAGAGGATCTGTAGAAGATAGGTATCGAGGAAGTATTACCTGGTAATATCGATTTGATAAAGAGTTTACAGGTTCAGTCTCCTATAGTTGAGAGGATTAAAGCAGAGCAGAGCAGACTGGTGATGTCAGGATTCAGTAGCTCAAAGCAGAGTGTGAGTCAGGACGCAGATCAAAGTGGAGCGTTCATAAGGATGAGACTCTCAGGTTTAGGAGTCAAATTTGTATGCCGAGAGAAGATATTCGGCAGAAGATTATGTTAGAGGCCCATAATTCTTATTACTCAGTGCATCTATGAGGGACAAAGATGTATCGGGATATTCGTTAGTACATTTGGTGGAATAATATAAAGAGGAAGATAACTCAGTTTATTTCTCGGTATTTAGTCTGTCAGCAGGTCAATGCTGAGCATCAGAGACGAGCACTTCTGGTGGAATAGTATAAAGAGGAAGATAGCTCAGTTTATTTTTTGGTGTTTAGTCTGTCAGCAGGTCAATAATAAGCATCAGAGATTGGCCAGACTACTTTAACCTTTACCAATTTCGGAGTGGAAGTGGAACCATATTACTATGGACTGACCAGTTTTCCTTGATTCCCGTCTGGCAGAGATGCTATATGGGTTATAGTGGATCGACTTACGAAGGTTACTCACATTCTCCTTTTCAGAGTGGACCGGTCTACAAAGCAGCTAGCTGAAATATATATAAGGCAGATTGTTAGATTGTATAGCCTGCCAGTTAGCATAGTCTCAGATAGAGACTCGCGGTTCTTATCTTATTTATGGAGTAGACTACTTTAGAGTCTGGGTACTAGGTTGATGTTCAGTTCAGCCTACCATCCACAGACGGACAGTCAGAGCGTACTACTCAGAATTTGGAGGATATGCTTCAAGATTGTACACTTGACTTTGGTGAATCTTTGGAGGATCACTTGTATTAAGTAGAGTTCTCCTATAACAACAGCTTTCAAGCGAGCATTCAGATGGCACCCTTCGAGGCTTTATATAGTAGGAGATGCGGATCACAATTAGCTTGGGATAACATTAGCAAGAGACAGATGCTTGGTCCAAAGATGATTTCTTAATCGGTTGGAGTGATCAAGAAAATTAGATAGCATCTCAAAGTGGCTTAGGATCACCTGCATCATTGGGCACATCAGCAGCGTCATCATATTGACTGTCGACGATCACGTATATTTGAGGATTTTACCAACCCATGGAGTTATCAGATTTAGAGTACGGGAAAGCTTAGTCCAAGATATATAGGTCCGTTCGATATTCTCGAGTGAGTTGGAGAAGTATCTGATCGTCCAGCTCTTCCACCATTATTTCATGAGGTACTTGACATCTTTCACGTATCTCAGTTATGTCGGTATATTCCAGACCCGAGCCATATCCTGGATCATTCTGAGTTAGTCATTAGTACCGACCTATCGTATGAGGAGAGGTCCACGTATATTTTGGACCAGAAGGAGAAGGTTCTCAAAAATCGGACTATTGAATTAGTTCATATTTCTTGGGGGCATCACTCACTGGACGAGTCAATGTGGGAGCGTGAGGATGATATGCGTACTCATTATCCATTTATCTTTGACTCTGGAGGTATACTTATTCGTATACCCATGTCCTATATTAGCCTGTGCATGTGATTGATTGTTAGCTTATCTGTTATGTCTATTATTGTTTCTTTTCTAATTTTTTGTTGTTGTTCAGGAAATTTCATGCTCACATAAGTTTCTAGCTCGTTATTAGTTTCGTTCTTGACTTCATGGATTTTTTTGTTAGTTGATTTTGGATCCTTATAGAAATTTTGTGGACAAAATTTTTCTAAGGATTGGAGAGTTATGAGTCTCGTCTCACAATATTCATATTTTATGCAAAAATATATTTTGTGCTATTTTTTATATTTTATTGGATCTCAAGAAAGCTCAAAAATTTTAAAAAAAATTAAACTTTACTACCTGACCGGTATACCTACGGTATACTATCCGACAAATATTTGTTTTACTCTTCGAGATATTTTTGAGAATTTCTCTATAAATAGTACTTGAGTTTTATTTTATTTTATTTCTCTTTCTCTCTCTTCTCTTAATTCTTTTTCTGTCAAGTTTGGAGCTTGGTCTTGAGACTTGGAGTGTAATTTCTGAACCTCTTCGTTGTGGTGGACTAGAAGGTTTAGGCTGGGAGCTCGCTTTAGGCAAGTATACCTCACCAATTCTATGAACTTCTTTTACTTTTTGTTATTTTACTTTTCTGGAGCTTTTGTTGTTGCTTTTTAGCTTAGATTTGCTTTACTAATGTTGTTCATCTCGTGATTTCTAGACTTCTGACCATCTCTATTTTAAATTTTGGTAGAATATGATCCCGTCCATTTTTGGTAACTCGTTAACGGAAACGGTATCGGAGTCGTGACCATGAGTTTTAGTCCATATTGTGATATGGGACTTATCGTTAGAATTGACACTTTGTTAGACTTGGTTCGGGTAATTTTTGGGATTTGATTTGGGTTTTGAAAATCAGACTTGACTATGACTATGCTTATTCTTAAAAACTGGTATACCGATGGTATACTACAGTATACTGATTTCGATCGACTTAGATTTTTAGATATTTGCCGTGAACCTTGTCGGCATACCGATGGTATACTATAGTGTACCAATGGTATACCAATCCTTATTGACATTATTAACCGACTTCAGGATATTTGTCTTGGCCGACATACCGATGTTATACTATATTATACCGACGGTATACCAATTTGTGGAACTTTATTTTTCAGAACCTTTTTTGCCCACTTGGAATGGCATACCGACGGTATACTACAATATACTAACAGTTTACCGATTTGTTGGAATCCAGACTTGTTGTGTTTTTTGTCATGACCCATACCCAATGTAGGAATCGGAAACAACGTCCAGCCTATGCCACAGAATTGGTGGTAGAACGTTGTCTTGGTAATCTATCTAGCAATATAATGAACCACCAACAATAATAATATACTCAATCACAAAACTAAGATAGAAACGAGCACGAATATAATAAAGAATAGAATAGTCACATACAACTCATGAGTCTAAAATAATAACATCAATGAGTCTGAAAGAAACTAAACAAATAAGCTGGAGACAAATCCAGTACAAAAAATACTAAGAAGCTACAAGTCCAGGGTCATTTATCTCAGTCGGGATAAGTTCCTCCTGAGCCAGGGACTCTGACTCTAAGCCCACAATATACTGAGGTCCATAATATGTAGGGTACCACTCCTTAGTGTCATCTGGAAAAAATATATCCAGTCAAAAAAGGAGCAGAGTATATCTCTAACAGCAGTTCTAATCAATGATAAAAACTATATAACAATAAATAGATATGAATATACAAGATGAAATAATAGATACAAGAGATATACAATAAGGAAATACTGGAAAAAAATACAGTAATAAATAATATGATAATGAACAAGAATACTAATGACTAAGTGTATGAGTACTAGCTTTAACATGTGATCGGCTTAGGAACATGATACAAGATTTATGGCTTGGCTAATCATACGTGCGGTGTATGATTAATACTATTCAAGAACAAGACTTGATACTAGGAGGGTATGATCACATATCTACACTAAAATATGTCCCATCCCCGACTGGTATAATAGATCCATCAGTGTATGTACATATACAAGATAATTAATGAAACAAAACTTGCACAAGATACACCATATACCAAGGAATAATATCTCATAACGAGATCCGGATATACCAATTCGTGTAACCATCGTGTCAAGAGAACAAGGATACCTACACTAGATAGAATGAACATAGATGATATCATAAATGAGAAACTATCAAAGAATGTACTCGCCTAAAGTCTAGTAAATAGTCTTACAGATGTCTGATATGGTGCCTCCAAGACCTAGATATAGAATACAATATGAATACAAGATTTCAGAAAGAAAATAAGTTAAACAAGTTAACTTCTAGGTCAACAAGCCATTTCTAAGTCAAAAAGTCAAACTAGGTCAACTCTAAGTCAAACCGGTCAAACTATGGTCAAACTATGTTAAACTACCTATTTCTAGGTTGCATGAGTCTATCTCAAAGATGTTGGATTCATACACTATGAATCTAGGTCATATAAGCTACATCTTAGAGTCCTAGGATACCGTATCTTAGGATACGTAAACAAGGAATAATATCATATATACATATATCAAATAATATTAATATATAAATCCTAATTACCAAAACCTATGTGGATACCTTGGTTTTGAACCAACTTGGTATCGCACAACAAAACCTCAATCTTGATACCTAAACCCAATATCTTGGGTATCCTTAAATACCTTGATACTTACCTTGGTATCTTAAGGTAAATACCACAACTTCATATATATATACTAACTACCCATAAATAACTATATGCTAACAATTAATTATTAAAATTATAGTATACTAAAGCATAAACAACAATTAGAAATATATATACATATATACTAATACCATATATAAATATATATCTATTATTTATAATATATACTTAAATATATAAATATAGTAGTAGAACTGTCGCTAAAAGCCACCGCTGCCGTCGCTGAAACTGTTGATACGGCTGCTGTTACTGTTGTTGTTGTGACGGTTTCCTGTTGCTGTTGCTAATGCTGCTACTACTGTTTTCGCGAAAGCTGCTGCCGTTACTAATGTGCTGTTGCTGCCGTTGCTATTGCTGCAGCTGTTGCTATATCTGCTGTCGCTGAAACTGCTGCTGTTGTTAATTGTGGCTGCTGCTGTTAATTGCTGTTGTCGCTAAATCTCACTCTTACACTAATAAATACACAATATATATATATATTAATATATACATCATATAGCTATATATATATATATATATATATATATATATATATATATATATATATATATATATATATATATATATATATATATATATACTTGCTGCATATATTTATATATATACAAGCTCCTCCATATACATATATACGTATCCTCACTAATACACATATAGTAACATATATATATATATATATAATATCACATATACGCATACGTATATATATATATATATTTACCATATTTAATAGCTATTACATATGTAGAAGTATAGCTACATATATACATAAAACATAGATAATAGATATATGACACACTAAAACATAAATATATTTATATACACAATAATATATATATATATATATATATATATATATATATATATATATATATATATATATATATATATATATATATCACAATGACCAAGAACAATTTAGAAATAGAACTAGATATAAATTACACAAACACATGGAGCGGATCACACCCGTATCCCACTAGATCTAGGATACACTTGCGACACGAGTTCACCACACATTCAAACGTACCCCGGAGGACACGAATAAGTCTAATATATTATTTATGAACAATACGAAAAGTCAAACACAAATCTTCATGTCCGAATCAAAATGTGACATGCACAAAGTTCTGTGTCAGAAGGAAAACCCCCAAATTAACACGTATCACCAAATTGTTGGGATACGACCTACACGTACCCAATTATGGATATGACACTAGCCCCAAACACACAAAACATGCTAAATTGATCTATAGGACCAATTGACACACACAACAAATGTCAATCTCAGAATTCTCCCAAAATTGACACAAAAAGCACCATAACTTTCTCAATAGGCCTCCTATAAACACAAAATCAAATCCTATGGGTAGCCTATGCATATGGGTTGATTTTCCATAGTTAAATCTCAGATTTAGAATCTAAATTAAGAGAAAAACTAAATTGTACCTATTAAAAGATGGATTCCTAATGCAACCCCCAAATATGATAAAATTAGCCTCCAACTTGTAGATCCTTGCTCCTCTTTGTAGATCCTTGCTTCCTCCTTCTAGATTCTTTCTCCAATAGCCTCTAATTATAATTTGGAAAGAAATTAGGATAAATTTTGGTAGAAAATGATATGGAAATGAAGGAATTTGGTTGAGAAAAATTCTAGATCTAGTTTTCAAATAAAAAGATGAGAGAAACTTTCTCCCTCTGCTTTAATAGGCTGGCCCCCTCTACCCCTTCCTCAAGTCACTATGTAATATCCAATATACCCTTTGGGGCCTCTCATGATGAAATAATTAAGGATGTAAGCTTATAGTCTAATGGTTTAATTAAATTAATCATCCACCTAATCAATGGACTTTCTAAATGGGCTCAATTCTAACAATTAATATAAGTTGGTCTATGAGTATAAACTAAACTAGTTAGGTCTACTAACACAAGTCCGAAACAAATAACTATCAACTAACAAGAATTAAATAATATAATAAATAATTATTTAACATGCATAAAATTTAATTAATTATAAAATTACTAAAATATTTTTTTCTAGAAAATATGGTAGTGACAAGTCTACCCTCCTTAAAATAATTTCGTCCTCAAAATTCAAAGACGAAAACTATACCCAGAAAATAACAGAACATAACAAATAAACAAAACATAACTAAGAAAGAACATACCTCAAGGCACAAACAAATATGGATAACGCTCTCGCATCTCATCCTCTATCTCCCAGGTAGACTCCCCCGGAGAGTGATTCTTCCATATGACGCATACCAAAGAAATAGTCTGGTTTCTCAGCACATTCTCTCTCCGATCCCGAATCTCAACTGGCTGCTCTGGATAGCTAAGAGTAGGGCCCACCTCTATCTCTGAGTGATCCAACACATGATTAGGATCTGCCACATATTATCTCAACTGTGATACATGAAATACGTTGTGCACTCCCTCCAATACATGTGGCAAGTCTAGTCTATAAACAACTACACCGACCCTCTCTAGGATAGTGAAAGGTCTGATGAATCACGGACTAAGTTTCCCGCCTCTACCGAAGCGAATCGTACCTCATGTCAGAGAAATTCTCAGAAACACCAAACCACCCACCTAGAACAAAATACCACCTTAAGAACTTAATCTATAAAAAATAACCAATAACAAGCACAAAACTAAAATCTAAACTATACCTCAAACTCCAATAGTCTCCGGTGGCTATCAGTCCAATGCCGCTGTCTGTCTTGAGCCACACAAAGTCTGTCTCTGATCAACTGAATCTTCTTCGCTGCATCCACAACCATCTCTGGCCCAAGCAAAACTCTCTCTCCAATATCATCCTATGACAAGGGAGTATGACATCTCCGACCATACAGATCTTCAAAAGGTGACATCTCTATCAAAATATGACATCTCTATACTAGCCTGGTAGCTGTTGTTATAAGCAAACTCTACCAAATAAAGATGGTCCTCCCAAGAACCCCTGAAATCTAATACACAAGTGCGCAACATATCCTCGAGAGTCAGAATAGCCCTCTCCTACTGCCCATCTGTCTAGGGATGATATGTAGTATTGAACTTGAGCTGAGTGCCCAAACTCCCAATCTGAGACTATGATGACGAAAACTCCATGTATCTTGATGATCTACCTCACATACATCTCTGCCAGCTTCTTCGTAGACAAACCCACCTTGAAAGGCAAAAAGTAGGCCGACTAGGTCAACCTATCAACGATGACCCAAATCGTATCTTTCCCTCTTAGTGATCGTGAAAGCCCGAACACAAAATCCATATTAATGTTCTCCCACTTCCACTCTAAAATTAGTAATGGCTGAAGTAAAACTCCTGGCCTCTGCCTCTCGGCTTTTACCTGCTGGCACACTAAGCATCTAGATACAAGCTGTGCCACTTTTCTCTTTATGCCATACCACCACATACTCTTGCACATATCTCGATATATCTTGTTGGCATCTGGATGTATGGAAAACTGAGAGCGATGTACTTCATGCAATACCTTCTCACATAGCTCGCCACTAGGGATACACAATCTAACTCCATGCCGCAAAGAACCATCCTCGATAATGGTGAAATTATCCTCTAATCCTGCTCTCACCTGAGCTCTGATGCTCCTCAGAGATACATCCTCATACTGTGCTATCTTGATCTTGTCCATCAACTCTGAGTGTATCTGCAATCCCCACATCTGTATAGCTAAACTAGGAACTATCATATCAATGCCCAAGCTCTCTAAGTCCTCTAACAAATATTGATTCTGCGTCTAGAATATAACTATCGGATACCTGCTCAAGGCATCGGTAACTACGTTAGCTTTGCCAGGATGATACTGCAAAGATATATCAAAATCCTTTATCAGTTCCAACCACCGCTGCTACCTCATGTTCAACTCCTTCTGCATGAAAACGTACTTCAAGCTCTTGTGGTCTGTGAAGATCTCCATATGCTCTCTGTACAAATAGTATTTCTGTAACTTCAGGGCAAAGATGACTGCTGCCAACTCCAAATTATGGGTTGGATAGTTTTTCTCATGAGGACGCAATTATCTGGATGCATAGGCAATTACTTTCCCATTCTGCTGAAGAACACAACCCAAACCTGTTTCCGATGCACCACTATAAATAGTGAAACCTCCAGACCCTGATAGCAATGTCAAAATAGGAGCAGACGTCAACCTCTTCTTTAATTCTTCAAAAGCAACCTGGCAATCCTCCATCCAAACAAACTGTACATCCTTCCTGGTGAGTCTACTCATTAGCTCGGCAATCCTCGAAAAATCTTGCACAAACTTTCTGTAGTAGCCTGCCAATCCCAAGAAAGTCATGATCTCTTCTACCGAACTCGGGATCTTTCAAGATTCAACTGCTGCGATCTTCTTCGGATCCATTGAAATACCATCACCAGTCACAACATGCTCCAAGAATTCTATTTTGTCCAGGAAGATCTCATACTTGGACAACTTCCCATACAGCTTCTCCTTCCTCAGCACCTCTAACATAATCTGTAAATGCTCCTAGTGCTACTTCGGTGTCTTCGAGTATATGAGTATGTCATCGATGAACACCACCACGAACTTGTCAAGGTACTAATAGAATACCTTGTTCATCAAGTTCATAAATATCGTCGGTATATTAGTCAACCCAAATGACATCACCATAAACTCGTACTAACCATACCGAGTTTTAAAAGCAGTATTCGGTATGTCCTCCGGCTCACTTTCACCTGGTGGTAGACTGATCTCAAATCTATCTTAGAAAATACCTTGGCACCACTTAACTGATCGAACATGTCATCAATCCATGGCAAAGGGTACCTATTCTCGATAGTGAGATAATTCAATGCCCTATAATCAATGCACATGTGCACTGATCCATCCTTCTTCGGTATAAATAATACCAGGGCTCCCCACGGTAAAGAACTTGATCTGATAAACCCTTTATCTTATAATTCGTCTACCTGCTTCTTCAGCTTGACCAGCTCGCTGTTATTTACTCTATAGATATGCTGTAAAATTAGTTTCGCACCTGGCACCAAGTCTATAAAGAATTTAACATCTTGATCTGCCAGCAACCTTGGAAATTTCTCAGGAAACACATCCAAGAACTCTGCTATCAACGGATGCGACAACTCCTTGTCTTCCACCATAGCTCCACAAATAATGCCTTCTTCCTGCTCTGCAGCTCCTCTAGCAAACTCGAACTTTGGCTCTCCTGGCAGACCAAACAAAACTCTATCTTCTCTATAATCTATACTAGCATGGTGCCTACTCAACCAATCTATCCCGAGTATAATATCGTAGCTCAAAAGTGGCATTACAAGTAGACACACACTCAACTCCCCGCCTCCTAGAGTAACTGTTCGATCCTTGCAAATATTATTAAACAGTATAATGCCTCCCCCGGTCATGATCATGCAAGTCCTAAGCAAAGACTCAGCTACCAAACAATGCTTCAGAGCAAAAGAAACAGATACAAAACTATAGGAAGCACTACTATCAAACAAAGCTAAAGCTGGAATAGGATCAAGAAGAATAGAACTTGCGATAACATCTTCGGTGGGCTCGTCCTCCTCGAGGCTTATAGCAAACGCTCGCCCCTGACGTGCACCTCCCTGCTGCTGATGCTGGACATAACGCTGCTACTGTGTCGGAAGTGGTCCCCTCGGCTGTACTGCAGGTGGTCTCGTCTGTGCCCTCGGAGTTGAAACTGCTTCCTGAACAGCACTACAAGGATTGGAAGGACACTCTCTCAGCTGATGCCCATTAGTACCATAATATAGTATTAACTCCCAACCTCCTCCTATAAATTTCTCAGATATGACCGGGCTTCTTGCAGTAGTGTCACATCCCAGTCCCAAAATACGTAGGACTAGGAACACGTAAGCATGACAGCCGTATGTATATGACAACTCCAATATATGGAAACCATAACACATACGTACGCTGCATTATGAATAATAATTCACAAGTAGTATATATTTATCATAAGTCATAGGGCAAAACTAAATCTCATCCATATAATATAAATAAATAACCAATCAACTATATAACTGAATCAAGTATAAGATGCTTGATAAGAACAAGTAGTTGGGTGGAGATAAATCCACTGCCAATATAGAATATAAGATAAACAAAATAAGTACATCTAATGAACAATGATGCTCGAAGAGAAGACCTCCTCGAAAGATAAGTAGCAAGTCCATATCCGTGCTCCTGCGAATAGTCATGATCGTTTACACCTGGAAAGGGACCAGGTCCTCAAAGGAACGTAACAAGATACATAGAAGCATGCCATAAAGTAAATACTATAAAAACTTGAGGGTGAACTAACCAGCTAAGTGAATATAATGTGAGGACAACTTAGTACGTATAGGAAGTATAGGCTAGACATATGCTGACGTAATTCACCAATCGCCGTGACTGGCTAGTATATGCCACATATGCCCCCATAATAAGGGCACTCTACAATATAATAATATCCAGCTCTGAGGAGCATGGTATCTGTATAAGTAATAACGTCCAATATTCCGAAGAATATAGAATCTGTATAGTATAACGTCGATATCGTTCCGTAGAACATAGAATCTGAATAGTATAACGTCCATCTCATTCCGTCGAACATGGAATTTGAATAAAGGAGGTCATCGGATCCGTGGCTCCTCTGGATACTATGGAGTCCAATGTGGGTATCCCATACGCCTACCAGTTGTCCTCCCCGTCCAATGCCAATGTATAAGTCGCAAACACGACGTGGACACCTCGTACTATAATGCAAGTCTCTATAGAAATAAATAACTAAGATAAATACTGTCACACGTGCTGCTCACACCGATGGCCAGTCGAGTATGAAGCACGCATCCCTACATGAACTCACTTTGTGATGTGTAATGATACGTGTCAAGTCCTGGGAAGTTATATTGATAACTCTATAACTTTAGTTCGGTCCACTAGACACTAGGTCAGACACAAGTCCTAACGTCAATGCCTTCGTTGACTGCACCCGAGTCTTTCTCGGACGTGCACAGTTACATAATATTAAAACAAATAAACATGAAACTAAATAATAATTGAACTTAAATAGTGCAACAAGGCAAGGTATACTTGCCTGCCAAGGAAGCTGCATAATATAAGCATCCAGATGTCAAGCACAAGGGATCAGAAACTATAACAATAGAATGAACGTCTCCGAATGCTAAAATAAATATCACCAACGTTCCCGAAATAAGCAAGATAGTCAGAAAAGCCTACCCTTTCGTCCAATTTGGACACAGGGGCAAAACAGTAATTTTGGATCAAAGCGGGTCCCTATGTAGGGCACTTTGCACCGAAAAGAGTGTCAGAGGTAAAGGTCTCTAAATAGAATAAATTATAGGTCGAACAAATTCTAAACGTTGATACGAACTCAACGGTATGTCCAATTTTAGATTTTGTTGAGCCGATCATAAATTCGTCCTTAAAGTCAACCGTGGGGCCCATGAATAGTCGACTTGGTCAACTATCTCAGAATCACGTGAAACTTGGGTCACAGGACCAGCGTGATACCATGAATCCAATGGTGCAAGTTTTGTCATATTCTGACGAGCGTACACCAAATGGCGGGATATTTTATAAAAGTTGCGATATAGGGACTTTTTACGCATACGGGTTGATTTCGACGTGCACACACGTCCGAATCAGCTTCCGTAAAAGTTTACACGTCAGGATATACCATACGTGTCTTTCGGTATAATTGGTATGCGATGAGGCAGTCCCGTTTGGCGGGACGTACTCCGTATCACAAAATTTCAGTTTTAAATTATCAAGTTTTTTTTTGTTTTGGAGGCCAAATAATTTAACACATAAAGCGAATTAATAAAAACTAAAAGAACAAAAAAATTCTCGGTTATATTGAGAAGAAAACCCTTCAATTAGTTTTTGAAAATATTAAATAGGTCGATGGAAAATTGGGTGTGAACATAGGGGTTTGGGTTAAAGTTTCTGGACTATTTTGGTCAGTTTTCGGCCATTTTTTTGGTCAATTTTTCGACCAATCCGGGACACGAAAACTCATTCCGCTTAAAAAAATCCTAGAGAGTTAGGTTGTGAACGTACACGGATAAACCGTTCGTAAAAAGAATCAAAGATGAAGAAGATACAATACCTAGAAGATGGGTGCTCGGGGCGGTGTTTCTGCACGCACGCGGTGCGCGGACAGACGGTAGCAGTACGGGGCATCCCGGGGCGGCGACGGTCGGCACGGTGGTGGTCGCCAACGTTGGTCGGATGCGCATGTTAGGGTTAGGGTTAGGGTTATGGTTTGGTTTAGTTAGGGTTTAGAGTTTGTGTTTGTATATGTATATATTTGTATATAGAGAGGGAGAGAGAGGGCCGCGCATGTATGTGGGAGGGAGTTTTGCTGCTAGTAGGGAATGGGAATTGGATTGGTTTTGTTTCGGTTAAGGTTGCTTAGTTTAGGTTTAGTTTTTAGGATTTCTTTTCTTTTCTTCCTTTTTCTTTTCTTTTCTATTTTATTATTACTATTACTATTACTATTACTATTACTATTACTAATAATAATAATATTATTATTATTACTACTATTATTACTATTATTGTTATTATCAATTATTATTATTATTATTATAACTATTACTATTACTATTATTATTCTTATTATTAACCATTATTATTAGTAATAATAACTATAGATTTATTTAACATATATATTTACATATATAGATGAGGTTAAAAATTCCAAAAAAATTATTTGCAAACAAAATAAATTCTAAAAAATTTACTTTTGTAAGGTTTTAATAAAAATACTAGCAACAAAATATTTTATAAAAATATTTTATAATTATTAATTAGATATTTATTTAGTTATAATAAATAAAATAATTATATTATCTAATTAACTAAGTAATTAATAAATGGATATTCAACAAAATAGCATAATAGTAAATAATATGCAATCTTACAAAAGGGAATGTACCTAATTTGGCACTGGAAATTATGGGATGCTAATTGTAGAAAAGTTGGAATTAGAAAATAACCATAATTAAATTATATATATATAATATCTAAATATTTAACAATTAATCCTTGGTCGTTACACTAATGTCATTCTAATGCCAAGGGGTCAAATTTCTATGCCACGAAAAGATCCTACATGTAGTGTCTCCCGTGTAGGCTACTTCCTAGGATGGATGATACAGATTTTGGGGCCATCCTATATTATTAATGTCCAAACCACGGTTAAGTGTCCTAATAAAATTATTGAGTTTTATTTAAATAAAAATTAATCTAAAACAAATACAAGAAATATAAAATACACACAAGATACCTATTTTGGGGTCAGGCGATTTACAATCTACCAAACTTAAAAGAATTTCATCCTCAAAATTTAAAATAAGGCATGATTTGCTAAATTCTTCACATTCGTATATAAGGCAAGTCAATCACAATCTCTTCCAAAAAATTTAATTAACAAAATCTATTCAAATTTATCGCAATCACTTCAAATTTAAAATAACCACTGTTTAAATCAAAATTCAACATATTGTAATCTCTTCTCAATTTTTAAATCATCAACATCCAAATTTAAGTTAAATACATACAACATCTTCAAGATTTAAATAACCCATATCAAATTTTACATCATGATTTTCAACTATCATAATCTCCTCTAGATTTTAAATAATACACAATTCTAATAAAATCTTATTCCTATTTTTAACTTATAAATTTTTGCACTCTTCAAATTTAAATTCAACTTCCATCCTCAATATTTCAAATAGGTGATCCAACAATCAAATTTTAACTTTTAATTCAAATCATCAAATTATAACATTTTAAATCTAATTCATCAATTGTTCAAGTCAAGAATTCTATATTTATCCTTAAAATTTAAATCGTTGATTCAATCTCCAATATCAAAAATTTAAATCATGTGCTCAATTTATAAATATTTTGTCGCAATATCAAGATTTTAAAATTCATTAAATCCCCGTTATCTTAATTATTCTCCTAAAAATTCTTAAAATTAAAATGACTTAAATCTCTCAATCTAATCTTACTTGATCACAATATAAAAAAATTTACCTCAAGTTGACAATGCAACTTCTACCCAACTTAGAATTTACCGATCTAAAACATAAGACTATACCTTTAAGAAAACTTTCTCAAATTATTTAATCATATTATTTAATCCTCAAAAGTTTTTAACACACAAAATATATCACCTGTGATGTGCCCTTAATTACAAAAAATAGTCACCAAGTAATGTGATTGACCTGTGCGGTATATCTAGTACTCTATGTATATCAAACTCATACCAAGCACGACCGTTCGTCTTTCCAAAATAGGGGAAGACGAAAACAATAATAAAGAATTCAAGGAGGAGGTGATAGAATACAAGTATGGGATTCAAGGCGATTAAAGAATTCAAAGAGAGTTGTCATGGCAGTTATGGATTAAAATCTTATTTTGGTAAATTCTTATTCGCATGTTCATATCAGAACAGTTATGTACCTGATATGATATGCTCTGACCTGTCTAGAGGGCAAGTATATTCATCTAACATGCTGAGTCAACTATATCTCAATCCACATAAAGTAGTTATACGAAGAGCGAACCAATCGCACTAAGGTTGATCAGACCATAATACACTGATTCTAAATAGACAATGTATTAGAGTGTGCACCCAATAATACATGTGTCATAAACAAGCTCTCTAAAAGAATAAGCTTGCAAAACTAGGATATTATAGCAGTATAAGTCAAGGTAGTCCAAAAAATATAAGTATGCTGGATTATAATGAAAGAAGGTATAAAATAATTCAAGTTCACCAAAAAGATGAGACTCATCCGGTGTTGTGTCTCTACAGTTGACATACTAACTCCTTGTCTAAGTCTCTAGTCGACCAAATGGAGGTATGGGCCTCTAAGTTCTACAGTCTAGATAAACACTATCTTCTTATGGAAGCCTATAGTTGGTGTAATTCAATTATACTTCATTAATGGGTCAAAAGGACTTTGTGATACTAGGTTATGAGGCTTACTACCCAACTTAAAAAAATAAACTAATATTGTAACTGCCTTAAGGGGATTCTACAAAATAACCTTGTCCTTGTAAATAAAGTAGAACTCTTATTAGGATACACAAAAAAAAGACCTTGGTACTTATTAGGGTATCATATTGTATTATATAGGTAATGGTCATCTTAAGTCTTAATCATAGTATTTATAGAAAAAAAATATTAATATTAAGAATGGAGAAGTTACTGGACCTCAAGTGAAAGAGGATATAACCTGTATTGAGATATGTGGAACAAATTACTTGATTTGAAACTAAAGGATAATCATAAAATTATAATCTAAATGAGTAACTCAAACTATCAAGTTCTAACTACTAAGCATATAATTTTAAAATTCAAGATTAACAACTATAATTCTAGCAAATTATGTATCCTTAACATAAAAGAAAATCACTTGGCCTACAATCAGAAGGGTTAGGTGGCACGAATTGAAAGATGAAAGAAATTTTTTAGCTATCGCATAAAAAGCGAGCACTAAGGTTTCGGAGGAACAAGATATAAAATTAAAGTAGAGAGACTATTGATAATATCATGATTTCCTAAGAAAATATGGTATGCTAATCTCTGGGTTCGAGGTATGATCAAGAAAAATATTCTATTCATTCCTCTTGGCTTCCTAAGGTACTGTTCTGCTAATATCAAGACAAGAATCTAAATTTATAGTTCTCTAATACTATCTCACTATGAAAGTTAGGTTTAGTCTTAATATTCAACCTTCGATTTCTATTAGTTCCTCAATACTAGGGTCAAACAATATGGTCAAATTTCTAACTAATCCTAGTAGTGTTTATACTACTCTCAAGTCCTTCATAAATATATCAAGGAATAATGGTCAATTAATTTTATAGGTAAGGGATGATAGGGTTCATTAGGTATTCTAAACTTAGTGATGTACCAATATTCTAGTTGTATTCTTAGATGAAATATTATCCTAATTATCATTCTAACAACAAGGATTCATATATTCTAGGAGAAGGCTATACTCAAGAAACTATTAGAGAAGTACATGAATCAAGCAAGATACAATTATCTAAATAGAATGGACTGGAAGTAAGGTGAGTCATAGTCAAATATGGATAAGACCTAAAACTCTAATCCTAGGTGCAGGCCCGCTCGATACAGTTATGTAACTAAAATGGCTAACTCGACCTGCATGGGCCACCACTAAAAATATGTCACGCCCTAGTCCCAAAATACGTAGGATTAGGAATACGTAAGTATGCCAACCGTATGTATATGACAACTCTAATATATGGAAACCATAACATATACGTACGCTGTATTATGAATAACAATTCACAAGTGGTATATATTTATCATAAGTCACAGGGCATAACTAAATCTCATCCACAAAATATAAATAAATAACCAATCAACTATATAACTGAATCAAGTATAAGATGCTTGATAAGAACAAGTAGTTAGGTGAAGACAAATCCACTGCCAAACTAGAATATAAGATAAACAAAATAAGTACATATAATGAACAATGATGCTCGAAGAGAAGACCTCCTTGAAAGATAAGTAGCAAGTCCTGATCCGCGCTCCTACGATTAGTCATGATCATCTACACCTGGAAAGGGACCAGGTCCTCAGAGGGACGTAACAAGGTACATAGAAGTATGCATAAAGTAAATACTGTGAAAATTCGAGGGTGAACTAACCAGCTAAGTGAATGCAATGTGAGAACGACTTTGTACGTATAAAATTTTTAGGCTAGACATATGCTGACGTAATTCACCAATCACCGTGACTGGCTAGTATATGCCACATATGACCCATAACAAGGGCACTCTGTAATATAATAACGTCCAGCTTCGAGGAGTATGGTATCTGTATAAGTAATAACGTCCAATATTTTGAAGAACGTAGCATATGTATAGTATAACGTCCATATCGTTCCGTAGAATATGGAATCTTAATAGTATAACGTCCATATCATTTCGTCGAACGTGAAATCTGAATAAAGGAAGTCATTGGATCCGTGGCTCCTCTGGATACTATAGAGTCCAATGTGGGTATCCCATACGTCTACCAGTTGTCCTCCCCTCCCAATACCAATGTACAAGTCGTGAATACGATGTGGATACCTCGTACTATAATGCAAGTCTTTATAAAAATAAACAACTAAGCTAAATACCATCACACGTGCTGCTCACACCGATGGAAGTCTAGTATGAAGCATGCATCCCTATATGAACTCACTCTGTGACATATAATGATACGTGTCAAGGCCTGGGAAGTCATATTGATAACTCTACAACTTTAGGTGGGTCCACTAGACACTAGGTCAGACACAAGTCCTAACGTTAATGCCTTCATTGACTACACCCGAGTCTTTCTCGGACGCACACAGTTATATAATATTAAATTAAAAAACATGCAACTAAATAATAACTAAATTTAAACAGTACAACAAGGCAAGGTATACATGCTTGGCAAAAAAGCTGCGTAATATAAGCATCTAGATGTCAAGCACAAGGGATCAGAAACTATGACAACAGAATGAACGTCTCCAGATGCTGAAATAAACATCACCAACTTTCCCGGAATAAGCAAGATATTAAAAAAAGCCTAACCTTTCGTCCAATTTGGATATAGAGGCAAAACAGTAATTTCAGGTCAAAGCGGGTCCCTATGTGGCTACTTTCCCGAAAAGCATGCAAGAGTTAAAGGTCTCTAAATGGGACAAATTATAGGTCAAAAAAATTCTAAACATCGATACAAACTCAATAGTATGTCCAATTTTGGATTTCGGTGAGCCAATCACAAATTTGTCCTATAAGTCAACCGTAGGGCCCACAAATAGGCGGCTTGTTCAACTATCTCAGAATCATATAAAAATTGGGTCACAGGACCAGTATGAAACCACGAATCCAATGGCACAAGTTTCGTCGTATTTCGACGAGCGTTCACCAAATGGTAGGATATTTTGCAAAAGTTGTGATATAGGGACTTTTTACGGATACAGGTAGATTCCGATGTGCACACACGTCCGAATCAGCTTCCGTGAAAGTTCACACGTCAGGATATACAAAATGTGCCTTTTGGTACAATTGGTACCCGATGAGGCAGTCCCGTTTGGCGGATCATACTCTATATCATAAAATTTTAGTTTTAAATTATCAAGTTTTGATCATTTTGGAGACCGAATATTTTTACACATAAAACGAATTAATAAAAACTAAAATAACAAAAAATTCTTGGTTATATTGAGAAGAAAACCCTTCAATTAGTTTTTAAAAATATTAAACAGGTTGATGGCAAATTGGGTGTGAACATGGGGGTTTGGGTTGATATTTCTGGACTGTTTTGGTCAGTTTTTCGGCCTTTTTTTGGTCAATTTTTTGACCAATCCAGGACATGAAAACTCGTTTCGCTTGAATAAAAATCCTAGAGGATTAGGTTTTGAACATACACGGACAAACCACTTACAAAAAAAATCAAAGATGGAGAAGATACAATACTTAGAAGATGGGTGCTCGGGACGATATTTTTGCACGTGCGCGGTGCGCGGATGACACAGACGGACGACGGCGGCATGGGGCGGCGCGGGGCATCCCGGGGCGGCGGCGATCGGTGAGGGGTTGGTCACCGACGTTGGTCGGAGGCGCGAGTTAGGGTTAGGGTTTAGAGTTTATGTTTGTATATGTATATATAGAGGGAGAGAGAGGGTCGCGGGTGTGTGTGGGAGGGAGTTTTCTTGCTGGTAGGGAATGGAAATATGATTAGTTTTGTTTAGGTTAAGGTTTGTTAGTTTAGGTTTAGTTTTTAGGATTTGTTTTATTTTTTTCCTTTTTCTTTTCTTTTCTATTTTATTATTACTATTACTATTACTATTACTATTACTATTACTAATATTATTATTATTATTATTACTACTACTATTATGACTATTATTATTATTATCAATTATTATTATTATCACTATTACTATTATTATTATTATTATTAACTATTATTATTACTAATAACAATATATTTATTTAACATATATATATATATATATATATATATATATATATATATATATATATATATATATATATATATTTACATATATGGATGAGGTTAAAAATCCCAAAAATATTATTTGCACACAAAATAAATTCTAAAAAATTTACTTTTGTAAGGTTTTAATAAAAATACTACACACAAAATATTTTATAAAAATATTTTATAATTAATAATTAGATATTTATTTAGTTATAATAAATCAAGTAATTAGATGTTTTAAAGAACTAAGTAATTAATAAATAGATATTCAATAAAATAGCATAATAGTAAATAATATGCAGTCTCACAAAAAGGGAATGTACATAATTTGGTACGGGGATTAATGGGATGCTAATTGTAGAAAAGTTGGAATTAGAAAATAACCATAATTAAATTATATATATAAAATATCTAAATATTTAACAATTAATCCATGGTCATTACACTAATGTTATTCTAATGCCAAGGGGTCGAATTTCTGTGCCACGAAAGATCCTACAGGTAGTGTCTCCCGTGTAGGCTACTTCCTATGATGGATGACAGATTTTGGGGCCATCCTAAATTATTAATGTCCAAACCACGGTGAAGTATCCTAATAAAATCATTGAGTTTTATTTAAATAAAAAAATCTAAAACAAATACAAGAAATACAAAATACACACAATATACCTATTTTGGGGTCAGGGGGTTTATAAGTAGTGGCATAAAGCTTACTGTAACTGTCTCTACTACTGTGGTACCTGGTGAACCGGCGCTCTAGCTGGAGTCTGGTGCTGCTGTGGCTGCTAGAAAGGCCTGAACTGGAAATGAGGACGTTTGGTAGATACTGTACTGCTGTTGGCCCCCAGAAAAGAATTACGATCTCTCTTGGGCTTCAAACCCAACTCCCGCTCAATGTTGCGAGCCTCCGTAAGTATCTCCGAGTATGTCTCATAAAAAGACGGAATGAGGATCTTCACTTCTCAGTTTAGACCCTCATAAAAATGAATAGCCCGAACCTCCGGCTCTTTCACCAAATACTTTGTAAATTGGCTCAACTTGCCAAACTTTGCAGCGTACTCCTCCAATGATATGCTCCCCTGAATGAGGCTCTCAAACTGCCTCCTTAAGTCTAGCCTGTCTGCTCGAGCGAAGAACTTCTTCTTGAAGAGGTCCTTGAATACCTCCCAAGACTGTCCTGTGTCAACAAAAATTAGCTTATTCCTGAACTAAGTACGGGCGACGTCAAACTGTTAAAGTCTTATCACCTCAACCTTTATATCCTAAGAAAGATGGGACACCCTCATAAGATACTCAATATCCTCGAGCCAATCATCACCATAGATAATGCCCTCCGTCCCTTTGAAGACCTTAGGATCCAGCTTCTTGAAGTCCTGAATGTTGTTTGCTGAAGCTGAGCAACCTGAGGAGCAACCTGTTGCTGGACCAAAATTCCTCTCTTGACTATGGCACGAGCAAGCTGATGAGCACTCTTGATGCCCTGCCATAAAATATCTGTCTACCTCTGATGTGCCTCTGACTAAGCCCTATGTGCCTCGAACATCTCACGAAACAGTGTAAACATCTGTGTTGCCTCTGCTGACACAGAAGGTAGAGGTGGAAGTCCCTCAGATACAGCTGGCACAGTCCTCTGAGTAGGTGGTGGACCTCCGAAAGCAGCTGACACTCCAATCACCAGAGAAGTGACTGGTGTAGGCCCTCGGGACATTGCAGACCTCTCAGAAGCTGCTCTCCCCTACAGCGATCTAGTCTTAGGTGGCATCCTGAGACAAAGCGAAAGAAAGAATCAATATGGCATATGATGTAAGACACTCAAGGAAAGGACAGTTTAAGAGATCAAGTATCAATATCAAAGGAGAATAGTTGAATGAATCAAAAGAAATTTTCCTAGATGTGATTGAGTATTCTCAGCCTAAAGCCTATATCCTATATCCTGACACAGGCTCGCAATAGCACCCAATTCAGAGCACCACTACGAATCGCACTAATTACGACCTCGAAGAAGAGAGACCTGCATGGGCTACCACTAAAAAATGTGTCATGGCCCACACCCGATGTAGGGATGCAAGTCAGAAAAAATGCCCAGCCTACGTCGCAGAATCGACGATAGAATGATGTCTGGGTAATCTATCTAGCAATATAATAAACCACAAAAAATAATAATATACTCAATCATAGAACTAAGATGGAAACGAGCACGAATATGATAAAGAATAGAATAGTCACATACAACTCATGAGTCTAAAATAATAACATCAACGAGTCTAGAAGAAACTAAATAAATAAGCTGGAGACAAATCCAGTACAAAGAATACTAAGGAGCTACAAGTCCCAGGTCATCTGTCTCAGTCGGGATAAGTCCCTCCTGAGCCAGGGTCTCTGCTCTAAGCCCACAATATCCTGAGGTCCATAATGTGTAGGGTACCACTTCTCAGGGTCATCTGCAAAAAATATATTCAGTCAGGAAAGGAGCAGAGTACATCTCTAATAATAGTTCTAATCAATGATAAAAACTATGTAACAATAAATATATGTGAATATACAAGATGCAACAATAGATACAAGAGATATACAATAAGAAAATACTGGAGAAAAATACAGTAATGAACAATATGATAATGAACAAGAATACTAATGACTAAGTGTGTGAGTACTAGCTTTAACATGTGATAGTCTTAGGAACATGATACAAGATTTATAGCCTGGCTAATCATACATGTGGTGTATGATTATCACTATTCAAGAACAAGACTTGATACAAGAAGGGTATGATCACATATCTACACTAAAATACTCTCCACCCTTGACTGGTATAATAGATCCAACCATGGTACGCTATGGCACGAGATTTCCCAAGAAGATGGCTAGTCTTCCCGAGAATTAGTGTCTGTACATGTACAAGATAATCAATGAAATAAGGTTTGCATAAGATACACCATATTCCAAGAAATAATATCTCATGACAAGATCCGGATATACCAATCCGTGTAACCATCGTGTCAAGAGAACATGGATATCTACACTAGATACAATGAACATAGAGAATATCATAAATAAGAAATTATCAGAGAATGTACTCGCCTAAAGTCCAGTAAATAGTCTCACAGATGTCTGATACGGTGTCTCGAAGACCTAGATATGGAATACAATATCAATACAAGATTTTGGAAAGAAAATAAGTTAAACTAGTCAATTTCTAGGTCAACAAGTTATTTCTAAGTCAAAAAGTCAAACTAGGTCAACTCTAAGTCAAATCGGTCAAACTATGGTCCAACTATGTTAAACTATCTATTTCTAGGTTGTATGAGTCTATCTCGAAGATGTTGGGTTCATACACTATGAATCTAGGTTATACAAGCTACATCTTAGAGTCCTAGGATACTGTCTCTCATGATACATAAACAAGGAATAATATCACATATACAAATATCAAACAATATTATTATATAAATCCTAATTACCAAAAGCTATGTGATTACCTTGGTTTTGAACCAACTTGGTATCGCACAATAAAACGTCAATCTTGATACCCAAACCCAATACCTTGGGTATCCTTAAATACCTTGATACTTGCCTTGGTATCTCTAGGTAAAAGCCATAACTTCATATATATATATATATATATATATATATATATATATATATATACTAACTACCCATAAATAACTATATGCTAACAACTAATTATTACAATTATAGTATACTAAAGCATAAACACCAATTAGGAATATATATACATATATACTAATACCATATATCCATATATATCGATTATTTATAATATATACTTAAATATATAAATATAGCTGTTGAACTGTCACTAAAAGCCACTGCTACCATCGCTGAAACTGCTGATACGACTGCTAATACCGCTGATGTTACTGCTGCTGTTGTGATAGTTTCCTACTGCTATTGCTAATGCTGCTGCTATTATCGCGGAAGCTGCTGCCGTTGCTAATGCGCTGCTGCTGCCGTTGCTATTGCTGCCGCTATTGTTATATCTGTTGTCACTGAAACTGTTGCTATTGTTAATTGCGGCTGTTGATGTTAATTGTTGCTGTCGCTAAATCTCACTCTTACACAAATAAATACACAATTATATATATTAATATATACATCATATAGCTACTAATATCTATATATATACTTGCTATATATATTTATATATATACAAGCTCCTCCATATACATATATACGTACCCTCACTAATACATATATAGTAACATATATATATATATATATATATATATATATATATATATATATATATATTGTGTATGATTATATATATGTATACGTATACGTATATGTTATGTTATATATATATATATATATATATATATATATATATATATATATATATATATATATATATATATATATATATACTCATAACATATACCTATACATATATACTTACCATATTTAATAGCTATTACATATGTAGAAGTAGCTAGATATATACATAATACATAGATACATAGATATATGACACACTAACACATAAATATATTTATATACACAACAATATATATATACATATATATAATTATATATCACAATGACCAAGAATAATTTAGAAATAGATCTAGAAATTAATTGCACAAACACATGGAGCGTATCACACCCGTATCCCACTAGATCTAGGATACGCTTGCGACACGAGTCTACCACATATCCAAACATACCCCAAAGGACACGAACAAGTCTAATGTATTATTTATAAACAATACAAAGAGTCAAACACAAATTTACGTGTCTGTGTCAAAATATGACATGCACAAAGTCCCGTGTCGGAGAAAAAATCTCCAAATCAATACGTATCACCAAATTGTTGGGATACGACCTGTACGTACCCAATTTTGGATATGACACAAGTTCCAAACACACAAGCACATGCCAAATTGATTTATAGGACCAATTGACACACATAATAAATATCAATATCGTAATTCCCACAAAATTGACATAAAAAGTACCATAACTTTCTCAATAGGCCTCCTATGAACACAAAACCAAATCCTTTGGGTAGCCTATGCATATGGGTTGATTTCTCATTTTTAAATCTCAGATTTAGAACCTAAATTAAGGAGAAAAACTAAATTGTACCTATTGGGAGATAAATTTCTAATACAACCTCCAAATATAATAAAATTGGCCTCCAACTTGTAGATCATTGCTCGTCTTTGTAGATCCTTGCTTCCTCCTTCTTGATCCTTGCTCCACTAGCCTCCAATGGTGATTTGGGAAGGAATTGGAATAAAATTTGGTAGGAAAATGATATGGAAATGAAGAAATTTGGTTGAGGGAAATTATAGATCTAGTTTTCAAATGAAAAGAGAAGAGAGAAACTTTTTCCCTCTTCTTTAATAGGCCGGCCCCCTCTACCACTTCCTCAAGTCACTATGTAATGTCTAATATACCCCTTGGGGCCTCTCATGAAGAAATAATTAAGAAAGAAAGCTTCTAGTCTAATGGTTGAATTAAATTAATCATCCACCTAATCAATGGACTTTCAAAATAGGCTCAATTCTAACAATTAATATATGTTGGTCTATGAGTCTAAACTAAACTAGTTAGGTCCACTAATACAAGTCCAAAACAAATAACTACCATCTAACAATAATTAAATAATACAACAAATAATTATTTAACATGCACAAAATTTATTAATTATAAAATTACTAAAATAACCTTTTCTAGAAAATATGGTAGTGACATTTTTCTTATCTCTGAACCAGTTTTCCGACGGTGTACTGGACTATTCCGACAGTATACCGATCGTGCTCATTCTTTAGGAATTCTTGGTTTTTTGTGATTTTGTTTGATTCTTCTGAGTTTTGTTTGGATACGTGATGACTTGACCTAACTAGACATGAACTTATATGGCTTCAGATGACTTGACTTGACTTGGCTTTACCTGGTGTCACCCGGCTTTGCCAGGCTACTCTTGATTACATGATTGACTATACTTGACTTGGCATGACTTTACATGGCTTTATTGGATATGGCTAGACTTGGTTTCACTTGGCTTCACCTGGATTGACTTGGCTTCACTTGGTTGTACATGGATTTACCTGGTTTTACTTGGTTTCACATGGCTTGGTTGTTATCATAGCTTTCATGAGTCCGTTTGTGCAATATATCTTAAAAATTGCCTATTACAGAATGTCTAGGATGAATTCTACGGAATGCCACACCCGAATTCATACAAGAAAAATTTAGTGGTTATTAACTATAGATTAACTTAATACATGGCTAAGGATTTTCCTAGATTTTTTACAGTTTTGGTTATTCATATGGTTATCTTATGGAGTATCTTGTAGAGTATCCTGAGGAGTATCCAGTGCTAGTTTGTGCGTATGGATATCCCAGATCGACTATAGGGGCATGCGGTCAGAAGAAACCCTAGTATCGCGTTGCATTATAATTGTTAGTAATTAGGATTGTGATAAACCTAGTTAGTTAAAAGTATCAAGCCATAATTATATTATTTGCCGTGATTGATGGATGATGGTTAGTCTAGGCTTATATGATCACACCTTTATTTTTGGCACTTTTATTTCATTTTACTTATCAGTTCAGGATATGACACATTATAGGTTTTCGGTATTTCTTTTTTTATCCAGAAATTATTTATATTCAGTCTTTAATTTCAGTTATTTCTATTTCTTGTGTTGTTGGTTTAAGTTCCTAGATTGGATAGATTTCTTTTTGGTACTTGCTATTTGGGGTCTGACCCTACTGGTTTTGCTTGGCCAGATACAACAACAGCACCGGAGGATCTTTCGTACCTTCCTGAGGCTGATGACCACCAGGAGTACCAGACAACTTGAGTGGGTTTTCTTACTTTTCCATTCTGATGTACATTCTACTTTTTTTGGCATTTAGCCACCGAGCATGTATTTAGCTCATATTTTGGTTTGATCTGTTAGCCTACCGGCAATAGCATGATAGATATATCCTAGGGTTAATTATGCATAACTTAGATTCTGGCTAGTTTATTTATTTTGTGTTCACTAGCTTCATGATCAACTATATATTATAGTTTGAGACGCTTTACTACTATACTTCAGCTGAACTTACATCTTGTTATTATTTTTATTGTTCCTGTGATTGAGATACTACGGTTTGTTGGACCTAGGCTTAACTAATTATTTGTAGTAGTGACCCCTCATGTCTTACAGATTCACCGTATACGGAGAGTACCGGTGTGATCTAATTATAAGTAGCTGGCATAGTTAGTCCCATACTCCAGTATTCTAGTTTTGGGGGCATGACACCTTGACTGTACCTAACAAACTTGGGATATGGGTGTTTCTTTATTTTGGTGTCACGACCCGCACCCAAAAAATCGGGCATGAGTCGTGGATACGTCCAGCCTACGCCGCAGAATCGGCGGTAGAATGCTGTAAGGTTCGTTCTAGGTCAAACAAATCTATATAACTCACAAAAAATCTGACAATATCCTCTCCAAAAGGAGGGAAACCATGCAATATATATATAAACTCTCAATCATAATAACTAGGTGAAGAATAAAAGCATGATATGATAGCAAAAGGAAACCAGAACCAAAGAGAGCAAGACAATATCGAAAAATATACAGTCCAAGTCTATAATAGTCTACAACATCTCACAGCAACAAAAGAATAAGTACAATCATCCAAATAAACAGCTGGGAACAACCCAGAAAACCCACCTAGCTAACTAGGGCGCTAACGACGTCTCCTCGGCGCACTCCTCCTCGAACTCGGGGTCACAACCCTCGTCAACATCCGGCCCGTAGAACGTCGAACAATAATCCTCAGGATCCTCTGGAAAAAATATGCCCAGTCAGGACTGAAGCGAAGTACATAACTCTGAAAGCAACTCCAAATACATGGTAAGGTGTATATGACGAGCAATAGAAAAGTATACAAGATGCACAGGAAATAAATACATGCTGGAGCATAATAAGTTGCTGCAATGTAAACTGGAGAACAATACAAGTAGAAAAGTAACTGCATGTGAGAAAACAGGAATACTAGCTAAGTGCCTTGAGCACAAGTTCGTTATGTGATCGGCTTAGGTTGCACATGAAAATCACTACGATAACTCCGTTATGCGTGAGTTGCATAACCGACATACACATGAATACAGTTTGGCTTTGATCACATAACCAACTCCTACTCTCCTCCTCCACTAATACTCTTGGATCCAACCACGACACGCTACGTACATGATAATAGCTCACGCACACGAAGGCGAGAGCACAAGAAGCACATGATAGCACATGAGAATCAATATCCGAAGCACATGATGAAATACACGTGATAGAGTACCCGCTGAACACAGTAAGGAGATAACATCTCATTACGGGATCCACTAGTACCAGCTCGAGTAACAATATGTCAGAATCAAGTATTGCAGTTCTAGAACAGGTGATATTAATGCTATCATAAAATAAAAACTATCAGAGGTAGGTACTCGCCTGATGTCCTGAGCAACTGATGAGGATCGAGATACGGACCGGTGTCGCAAGAACCTATTACAAAAAGAAGAATTAAACTGGGTTCTAAGGATTTAAACTGATATAAAATAATTAAAAACAGGCTTCTAGGGATATTCTAGGTCGAACGGATCAAACCAGTGAAATTTGGGTCAAAAAGTCAACCCGGGGTCCAAAAAGTCAACTCTAGGTCAAAATTAGGTCAAACGTTGACTTTTACGGTCAACGAGAACAATTATGGTCAAAGCTAGGTCAAACTAGGGTGCCCCTGAAATTCTAGGTCAAATCGAGCTCATTAAGCTAGAAAACTCTCAAACTCGCCTCCTCGAGATACCAGAATACCCTCTGTATCCGATACCTCGCCCTAGGCCACGCACCCCGCCTAACCCCACTGAAACCTATGCTAGCACGCATAAATATAAATACATAAGCATATAAAAATCACTCCAATACTATTCCTAGGCTATTGCTCAAATACCCCGCTCGAAACTCAATACCTTGGTGAGATACCTTGATATCTCAAGGTATTGGGATACTCTCCAATACCCCTCTAACTACCCCTCTAGTTAGCTATCTAGGCTTATAAATATATTCCTAGTTATTAATCTAGGCTAGAAAATATATATATATAGCACATATATATATACACCTAGATATCTATATGCATATACATATATATTCACAACACATATACACATAACCCATATCTTACACCCACCTAAATATATATACATATATAACTATAACACATACCTATCTAGATATAGGTATATATATCTATGCATATAGATATAGATATCTAACTATATCTAACTATCTACCTATCCATCTATCTATATAACTATTTAACTATCTATCTATCTATCTATCTAACTAATTAGCTATCTATATAACTATCTATCTATCTATATATCTTATTCATATATCTATTTATCAACCAATCTATCTATTAGACTATCAAACTACCTCTCCCTCTACTACCTAGCTAATACCTCGCTGCATGCTTGTACTGCTGCTGCTGCTCTGCATAAATGCTGCTGCTTCTGCCTTTACATGCTGTTGCTGCTGCTGCTGCTGCTGCATTTACATGCTGCTGCTGCTGCTGTGCAGCTGCTGTGCACACAGCAGCTGCTGCACCTGCTGCTGCCTCCCCCCTTCGCAATCACACACAAACACACACATATATATACATATATCTATATATATATATATACAATCATACATATATATATATATATATACACACACTCTAACGTATAAATACACACACACTTTAACATATATATTAGCACACACACCTACACACTCACAAACACTTATGTATATAAATACACACACACACAAATAAATATATATGCACATAGCTATATATATATATATATATATATATATATATATATATATATAAACACACCTATTTATATATATATACGCGCACACACACACACACACACACACACACACACACATATATATATATATATATATATATATATATATACACACACTCAAATATATATATACACATACACATTGATATATATATATATACATATACACACACACGCACACTTATACATATACATATATATATAAATATATACACACTCACACTAATATACATACACAAGCACAAATATATAAATACACACATATATAGACACACACATAAATATATATATAGACACATAAACACAAACACAACACTACACACAACTACGCACACAACACTCTCCAACGCGCGCCCAACGATCCCGACACGCACAAACACCTATATATATATAAAATATAACCTGAGAATTCTAGCACACACTCCCCGATGCTAACCCAATGCGCGCACAAGCCCGAAACTAGGAAACCAAGTCGAAATGGCCGTTCGGTCATTTCGACGAACACGCGGTGTGCGGTTCGGAAAACCTCCTGAAACGCACACCAAACCAACTCGGAATTGGCCCAAAATTTACCCACGGGTTCTAAACGATGTCTAGATCCTAGAAAATATGCTACCCCGTCGATTCTAGGTCCGTGGCAAAAATGCGCACGCACTTAGAATCGGTGACGACGAAAACCCTAAATTTGCCCCAAACGCCCGTTTCTTCGCGACACGACTTCACATGTTCGAACGAAGACACGCACTCACCCTCAAGACACCCGACATAATCTACCTAGGTTCGTCTAACCTAGGGCATCACCCAAAATTGGGCCAATCTCGGATTCCACCCGAAATTAATACAAAACCTAGTGTCAAAGTCTCCAAACTTAACCAAACTAGTTCCAACTTCCTCCCACGGGTAGGCTTAGGGTCTAGGAAGGTTCTAAACCACTAATTACACTACATAAGGGTAATTAGCAAGGGAAAAGTTAGGGTTTACCTATTGGGAGTTGGAATCCCAAGGCCAAAGTCTCCAATCCACTTGGAATCACCTCCCTCAAGCTCCAGGCCACCAAATCTAGCCTTCACACCAAGTCTAGGCTCTACCCACCTAGGTTGGGGAAAATTATAAGGTTAGGGTTCACATAAAAAAGAAGGAATGGAAGAAGGAAGGAAAAAAAATGAGAACACTTACTTGGAAGAAGGAAGGAAGAAGAAAGAAGGAGTGGAAAAGAAGAAGAAGAAGAAGAAGAAGAAGAAGAAGAAGTAGTAGTAGTAGAATATGGGGGAATGGCTGCTGCTGGTCGGGTGTGGGATGGGAATAGGGTTTAGGGGCCGGCCACAAGCAAATAAAAGGGTTTTCTTAAGTCTCCAAATGACCAAAATGCCCTCCTCTCACTTGGGTTGGGTTTCGGGTTCCAAAAGCACTCAAACTAACTCCAAATCTCTCCAACTAACCCACTAAAATATAATATATATTCTAAAACCCAAAAATAGGTCTCACAAGGGTGTGGGTTGGGTTGGACATGGGTCCACTAGGGTTTGACATGGGTCCAGACTAGCCAAAATCCTAAAACAATCAAATAAAAATAATACAATCACTAATTAAATATAATTATGATTAATTAAATACAATACATAATTTACCAAATAAAAAAAATCCTATTTTCTAGAATCGGGTAGTGACAAGCCTACCCTCTTTAAAATAATTTTGTCCTCGAAATTAAAAAAACGAAACTAGGACAGGAATGCAAGAAAAGAACCATACATCAGGGCTCGAAAAGATAGGGGTATCGCTCGCGCATTTCATCCTCCCTCACCCAGGTCAACTCACCTGGAGAGTGATGCCTCCACGCGACGCAAACCAAGGGAATCGTCTGGTTCCTTAACACCTTCTTCCGTCGATCCAGAATCTCCACCAGCTGCTCTGGATAGCTAAGAGTAGGGCCCACCATGATCTCTGAGTGATCCAATACGTGACTGGGATCCGCCACGTACCGTCTCAACTACAACACGTGGAACACATCATGAACTCCCTCTAGCGTAGGCGGCAAATCGAGCCTATACGCCACAACGTCGACCCTCTCAAGGATTCGGAAGGGTCCGACGAAACGTGGGCTAAGCTTTCCGCCTCCACCAAAGCGAATAGTGCCCCCCGTCGAAGAAATCCTCAGGAACACCAGATCTCCAACCTAGCACAAACAAGGTATCTGCACTTAGTCTAAAACAAGCAATCACAAGCAAACATAAGAACAAAATCTAGATTCTAAGCTATACCTCGAACTCCAAAGGTCGGTGGCTATCGGCCCAATGCCGCTGCCTGTCCTGCGCCACCCGAAGTCTATCTCTAATGATCTTGACCTTCTCCGCTGCATCAACCACCATCTCCGGGCCAAGCAAAGCTCTCTCGCCTATATTATCCCATGATAACGGAGTGCGACACCTCCGTCCATATAACGCCGCGAAAGGTGACATCTCGATACTGGCTTGGTAGCTATTGTTGTAAGCAAACTCTACCAAGTGCAAGTGATCCTCCTAAGAGCCTCTAAAATCCAAAACACAAGTGCGAAGCATGTCCTCAAGTGTCTGTATGGTCCTCTCTGACTGACCATCTGTTTGTGGGTGATATGCACTACTAAACTTGAGCTGGGTGCCCAAGCTAGCCTACAGACTCCTCCAAAAATGCGAAGTAAAACGACTGTCTCGATCTGATACTATGCTCACAGGAACTCCATGCAGTCTAACTATCTGGCGCATATACATCTCTACTAGTCTCTCTGTAGACGTACCCACTTTGAATAGTAGAAAGTGGGCCGATTTGGTCAACCTGTCCACGATGACCCAAATTACATCCTTCCCGCCTGGAGAACGGGGAAGTCCAGAAATAAAATCTATGGTCACATGCTCCCATTTCTATTCCGAAATGGGTAACGGCTGGAGCAAACCTCCTGGCCTCTGCCTCTCCGCTTTTACCTGCTGGCACACTAAGCATCGGGATACGAAGCGCGCTACCTTCCGTTTCATCCCGTACCACCATGTATGCTCTCTCAGATCTCTATACATCTTGTTGGCACCTAGATGCATAGAGTACTGGGATCGATGCGCCTCCTGAAGAACCTCCTCGTGCAACGACCCACTCGGCACACCCAACCTGGTACCATGCCGCAAAGAACCATCATCAGCAATAGTGAAGTCATCTGACAATCCCATCTGAACCTGCGCCCTGATGCTCCTCAGGGACTCATCCTCAAACTGTGTAGCCCTGATTCGGTCTACCAACTCTGACTGAATCTGCAGTCCCCATATCTGTATCTCAACTCTAGGCACTATCACCTCAATGCCCAAGCTCTCTAGATCTGCCAGAAGATAACGATCTGTAGTCAGGAACATAGCTACCGGATACTTGCTCAACGCATCCGCAACTACGTTCGCCTTCCCTGGATGGTACTGCAACAATATGTCAAAGTCTTTCATCAACTCCAACCATCTCCTCTGCCTCATGTTCAGCTATTTTTGGGTAAACATATACTTCAAGCTCTTGTGGTCTGTGAAGATCTCCACACGCTCTTCGTATAAATAGTATTTCCACATCTTCAGAGCAAAGATGACCGCTGCCAACTCCAAATCGTGGGTAGGGTAGTTCTTCTCATGAGGACGTAATTGCCTAGAAGCATAGGCAATCACCCTCCCATTCTGCTACAACACACAACCCAGTCCCTTCCTCGATGCATCACTATAGACAGTGAATCCTCCAGAACCTGATGGCAAAGTCAACACTGGAGTTGTCGTCAACCTCCTCTTCAGCTCATCAAAGGCGATCTGAAACTCCTCTAACCAAACAAACTCCACGTCCTTCCGAGTCAGCCTGGACAATGGCTCTGCAATCCGAGAAAAATCCTGAATAAATCTCCTGTAGTAACCTGCCAGCTCCAGGACACTCCTGATCTCGGCTACTGAACTCGGAGCACTCCATGCCTCAACTGCCATGATCTTTCTCGGATCTACCGAGATACCCTCTCCAGTCATCACATGACCAAGGAATTCAACCTTGTCAAGAAAGAACTCACACTTCGAAAGCTTTCCATAAAGCTTCTCCTTCATGAGAGTCTCCAACACTATCCTCAAATGCTCCTCATGCTCCTCTGGGGTCTTCGAATACACCAAGATGTCATCTATAAACACAACCACAAATTTGTCCAGATACTGATGGATTACCTTGTTCATCAGATTCATAAACACTACCGGGGCATTAGTCAACCCAAACGACATCACCATGAACTCATATTGTCTATATCTGGTCCAAAAAACTGTCTTCGAAATATCCTCCAGCTTCACCTTCACCTGATGGTAGCCTGTCCTCAGATCAATCTTGGAAAATACCCTCGCTTGGCTCAACTGGTCAAAAAGATCATCAATACGCGGCAGCGGATACTTGTTCTTGATTGTGAGGTTGTTCAGAGCCCTATAGTCGATACACATCTGTATTGATCCATCCTTCTTCAGCACAAAAAGTACCGGAGCACCCCACGGAGAAGAACTAGATCTGATAAATCCCTTGTCCTGAAGCTCATCCACCTGCTTCTTCAACTCTATCAGCTCACTGTTGCTGACTCTATTGACGTGCTGGGATATCGGCTCCGCACCTGGCACTAAGTCTACAGAGAACTCCACATCTTTGTCCGGAGGTAACCCTAGCAACTCCTCCGAAAAGACATCCATGTACTCGTTTACCAGTGGATGTATCAACCTCGGCTCTACCACCAGGGCTCCGCAGAAGACTCCCTCGTCCTGCTCCGCTGCTCCTCTGGCAAACTAAAACTCTGGCTCACCCGGTGGACTAAACAACACTCTGCCTCTACGACAATCTATACTAGCACAATGCATACTCAACCAATCCACCCCGAGTACAATGTCGTAGCTCGAAAGTGGCATTATGAGTAGGCACACACTCAACTGCCGACCTCCAAAAGTAACTCTCCGGTCTCTACAGACATTACTGACTAGGATGATACCACCCCCGGTCATGATCTTGTAGAGTCTAACTAAAGGTTCAGCAACAAGATGGTATCTAACAGCAAAATATACAGACAAAAAGCTATGGGAAGCATCGAAATCAAATAAAGCAAGTGCTGGAATGGAATTAAGAAGAACACAGATCAAAAGAAGTCAATACAGTGCAAGAAATGATATCATCAAAGAAGGACAGTAATATTGCAAAAGAAAATAATTTCAGGAAAATTCAAGATAGCAAAAGAAAGCAAGAAGGGTCCTAGTTGTGATTGAGCACACTCTCTCTCAGCCTATATCCTATATCCTATTGCAGGTAGACCTAAAAACTAGACCTGCATGGGCCGCCACCAAAAACGTGTCACGATCCGCACCCGAAAAATTGGGCATGAGTCATGGGTACGTCCAGCCTACGCCGCAGAATCGGCAGTAGAACGCTGTAAGGTTCGTTCTAGGTCAAACAAATCTATATAACTCACAAAAAATCTGACAATATCCCCTCCAAAAAGAGGGCAACCACGCAATATATATATATAAACTCTCAATCACAATAACTAGGGGAAGAATAAAAGCACGATATGATAGCAAAAGAAAACCAGAACCAAAGAGAGCAAGACAATATCAAAAAATATACAGTCCAAGTCTATAATAGTCTACAACATCTCACAGCAACAAAAGAATAAGTACAATCATCCAAATAAACAGCTAGGAACAACCTAGGAAACCCACCTAGCTAACTAGGCCGCTAACGGCGTCTCCCTGGCGCACTCCTCCTCGAACTCGGGGTCACAACCCTCGTCAACACCCGGCCCGTAGAACGTCGGGCAATAATCCCCAGGATCCTCTGGAAAAAATATGCCCAGTCAGGACTGGAGAGAAGTACATAACTCTGAAAGCAACTCCAAATACATGGTAAGGTGTATATGACGAGCAATAGAAAAGTATACAAGATGCACAGGAAATAAATACATGCTGGAGCAGAATAAGTAGCTGCAATGTAAACTGGAGAACAATACACGTAGAGAAGTAACTACATGTGAGAAAATATGAATACTAGCTAGGTGCCTTGAGCACAAGTTCGTTATGTGATCGGCTTAGGTTGCACATGAAAATTACTACGATAACTCCGTTATGCATGAGTTGCATAACCGACATACACTTGAATACTGTTTGGCTTTGATCACATAACCAACTCCTACTCCCCCCCCACTAATACTCTTGGATCCAACCACGACATGCTACGTACATGATAATAGCTCGCGCATACGAAGACGAGAGCACAAGAAGCACATGATAGCACATGAGAATCAATACCCGAAGCACATGATAAAATATACGTGATAGAGTACCCGCTGAACACGGTAAGGGGATAACATCTCTTGACGGGATCCACTAGTACCAGGTCGTGTAAAAATATGTCAGAATCAAGTATTGCAGTTCTAGAACAGGTGATATAAACGCTATTATGAAATGGAAACTATCAGAGGTAGGTACTCGCCTGATGTCCTGAGCAACTGATGAGGATCGAGATCCGGACCGGTGTCGCTAGAACCTATTGCAAAAAGCAGAATTAAATAGGATTCTAAGGATTTAAACTGATATAAAATAATTAAAAATAGGCTTCTAGGGATATTCTAGGTCGAACGGGTCAAACTGGTGAAATTTGGGTCAAAAAGTCAACTCGGGGCCCAAAAAGTCAACTATAGGTCAAAACTAGGTCAAACGTTGACTTTTATGGTCAACGGGGACAATTATGGCCAAAAAGTCACCTAATCCTATTCTTACACATAATGATACTCTAATCCTACACCAACACCATAATGGTACCTATATAATAAAACATATAAAACATAATATATATATATATATATATATATATATATATATATATATATATATATATATATAGTGTGTGTGTGGGTGGATAAAGAGAGAGGGAGAGAGAGGTCTGCGGAAGAGGTGGGTGTACAGATATGAGGGGGGTCAGTTATGGGTAAGAATAGGATTAGGTGCTTTTCTAATTTTGTGGGTAGCAAATCTATGGTAAATCTCTAATCCAATTGAATTTTAATAACCAAGATTTGATTGGATTCTAAAAGAAATAAAATAAAAGTATTTATTATGCAATCTTGCAAAAAGAGAAATTACCTAGATTTGATTGGCATGGGATTCTCATGATGGTAATTAAATTATGGGTTGCTAATTAATTTTTTTTGGATTGAATAATAACCATAAATAATATATATATATATATATATATATATATATATATATATATATATATATATATATATATAATCTCTAAATTCTAAATACAAGAAACTATGGTTGCTACAATAGTGCCATATTAATGCTAAATGATCGAATTTTGAGTCACACAAATTTTCTATGAGTAGTGTCCCCAGTGTAGGCTACTCCCTACAAATGACGATATAGATTTTGGTGTCGTCCTATGTCATTAATGTTCAAACTACGGTGAAGTATTCTAATATAATAATTTAGTTTAAATTAATTTTAAAATAATCTAAATAAACACAATAAATATAGAATACACACAAAATACTTATTTTTGGGTGAGGGGGGTTTACAGTACTTTCTTATTAGGATCATATATTTTATTTAAAATATTTCTTATCATCCTCTATGTGGTTGATTCTAGTAATATTTATGTCTTGATTCTATGGGAGAATGGACTCAGTAAACCGACCATGTGCTAGAACTCATGCTTATGATCTTGGTAATTGGACTCGAATACTGTATCTGTGTTGATACAATTATTACCTGGTATTGTTCATGATCTAATATGCACTGAGATATGACATACCGTTTTACTTGTTAAGTGATTTATATTTAGGTTGTACATTGAGAATGCCACCAAATTCCTGAATGTGTTATAATATAAATATACTTTTCTTCCAGCACGAGCATTATATGCGAGTCAAGCACCAAAATATGGCTAGAATATTGATTTATTGAATATTGCATGCACGCTCGGGTGAATCCAGATTGAATTTCCATAGATTCGTATATATAGTTCCCGTACTTTGTATGATATCTTAAGAGAATTTCTCATATTGCCATGCCTTGAGATTTCAAAACAATATATGGTTAATTAAGTAACTAAAAGTGGTAGTAATATTGGAAGAAAAATGGTATCCTGAGATCTTTCCAACGAACCTACCCATAGAGATTTATTCTAAGTACGCTGTGGGCTAGCCACCACAAATACTGTATGTCACGTCCTACACCCAGAATTTGGGCATGAGTCGTAGGTACATCCAGCCTACGCCGCAGCATCGGCGGTAGAATACTGTCTAGGTCTCAATATACTAAACATTACTTACAACCTGTCAATGATATCAACTCCCGGAGAAGGACAATAAAATAAATATCTCTCAACAGCTCATAATGTATACTCAATCACAATAGCTATAAGAATTAAATGGCACAATAAAAGATAAGAAGTAATGACATAAGTCAAACACAAAGTCAAAATAGAGATAAACTACAATCTAGCTGTCCAACATAAATAGTCTCCACAAGTCTCAAATAAAGCTCAACATAAGTCTCAATATAAACTCAAATGCAAAAAATAAATGCTGTCTAAACAACTACAAGTAGTGTCTCCTCTAAATGAATGGGCTCTTCTAAGCTCTTTGGTAGGTAGTCTCCATCTATACCTGGTCCATCGTGTATAGGACAGAAGTTCTCAAAATCCTCTAGAAAAAATATTCAGTCAGGATTGTAGCAAAGTACAAGTACTAACAGCAGTTCTATATATATTATAATACAGTATAAAGAAATACAAGATAGATATAAATACTGGTAATAAAAATACTGGTGAGTATGAAATTCTGGAAATAGAAATAATGGAGTATATATCATCATCAATGGTACAACTAGCAATGAACAAAAATTTACATGAATGCTAGAACTATGAACTGGAATATAAGTGAATACTAGAACTATAAACTGGAAATACATGTATAGAATATCTAGCTAAGTGTGTGAAATATCAGCATATCATGTGATCGGCTTGGGACTGATCAGGCTTGCTATGTATGAATAGCTATGATTCATGCAATAAATATTCTGAAATTAATATACATTAATTTCTAGAATTTATTTATTTCAGTAAAATATAACAACTATCAAAGAACTATAACTAGTCTTGATACGACGTATCTGTATCAAGGTTGTTCATTGGTTTGGGATAGTTTTTACGTAAAAATATAGATATAATATATAAAACTAATTATAAACATCATATATCATTAATATAAATTTAAAAAAGGTTTTATTCATGAAAAAATAGGGAAAGAAACAATGATGGAAAACTTACATGATTACGATTACGACATGGACCTTTTTTGCGACTACGGTCAAACGGAGTACCAAACGAACTCCAAATCTCACGAAACTTGACGAGACTCTTGGAGACTTCAAGTATGATTTAAATATTAGATTTTTTAGGTTTTTTTTACTACTATGGAGGGATTCAAAATATTGTTGCAACCAGCCACCAATATTTGGCCAAAAGGGGGTTCGGTTGGGGTTTTTGTGGAGTTGTGGCCTGTAGGGAAGGATAGAGGAATAAGAAAAGAATTAGAAGAGGGAGAGAAAGTAAGGAAGGAGTTTTTTTGTGAGAGATAGAAAAAGGGGGGCCGAACCTAAAAATTAGGTTTAAGTGTAGAGGAGTTGATAAATATATGTAGTTTAAATATGTGGGTGGTTAGGATTTAATTTAATATTTAAAAATATGTGGGTACAATTTTGTAGAGTCTTAATATGGTAAGAGATAAAATTTAAATTAGGGGATTGTCATAAAAATATTCACTTAGGATTTGGTTTGATCCAAAGATTAGGAATATACAACAAACTAGGGGTTTCCTAATTTGGAAATGTGTGAATTAATTCTTTAATTGATTTGTTCAGATTTTGTGGATATATTTTATATGTGGGATATATTATTGAATAGAAATAATGTGTGGGGTTGTTTGTTAGGATTTAGATGGTTGGTTAGGATCTTGGGTAGTTAGGTAGTTAGGCCAACTATGAAGACACCTATGGCACTTTCTATAAATAAAAATTCTATAAATAGAAGCAAATTAATATATATATATATATATATATATATATATATATATATATATATATATATATATATATATATACACACACATGGTATATTTGGGTGCACTATATGACTACATGTGTTTGGGTTTGGTTTAGGTCAAGTTCTAGTCAAAAGGAAGCAGTTTTACGGTAACCGTGGTTCTAGATATTTGTCAATATTTTTGGAGCATGGAGAAGATCAAACAAATATAACATCTATGTTTCAAATATATTAGGCATAATCAAGTTTAGTAATATAATTTTTTTTGAAGGAAAATTGTTGTGCATTGGTCCAAATATCCAAGCCATGACAAAGTGTAAAATATAATAAAAAGATTTTATAAATTAATAATTTAAAATATTAAATAAAATAAAATAAAATAAATTAAAAAGTATAAAATTAATCCTATTCCAAAATAACGGGGCTTACAAAACCAGTAAAGCAACATCAATAACGGTTTCGGCCAGACGTGTTAGATTCCATCGAAGCTGAAGTCAACAAGTTGATAGCTAGTGGCTTCATCCATGAGGAATAATACCCCGACTAGGTAGCCAACATCGTGCCTGTAGTTAAAAATAATAGAAAGATCCGGGTCTGCACCAACTTCTGTGATCTGAATGCGGTGTAACACCCCGTTCCGCTCAAGCGGACTGCCGTCTCAAACGGCAATAGTACAGGTATCCCGACCCGCTTTGCCTCAAAGGAGAAGCAAAGGATATCCAGACTTTGCCCCTACGGGAATTCGGCTTCGGCTTTTAGAGGCTCGCTCAGACGTATCGCTCTACCGAGGCGAATCATCGCTAAGGTGGGTGGCTACGGTGAACTTGTCTTTGCTTAGCCAGCACACATAAAATCTAGAATATTTATGCTAGTCGCTAGGTGAATCAGCCCCTGCATGCTAATAAATCCAACGCACCTAGCTAAGGGAATAATCCCAACTCATATTGCTTGCTAGAACATGGAAATGAAATACTGCTTATATTCAGACCCTCGTATGCTAAGTCCCTTAATGGTTTCAACTCTCGGCTTACCTTCGGGTCCGAGCAAACGTGTCTGCTTATGTTCCTTAGAAACGCATGGTTGTCTGTTGTATGTTGCCTTGTTTTCATCCAAACCCCGGAAGACTACTACGTAGTCGTCCCGTGCCTGAATGAACCTGCATGTATCCGGGACCGTTAGGTCACCAAGGCAATTCTCGAACCAGGGAATTTGCACCCTGACTGAATAAATCACTGAATCACAGCTCGTGGAGCAAACTACTGAATCAACTGGCCTGACAAGCCCTACTGAATCACTGAATCCTGCCTCAACAAGTTCTGTATATATACTGCATTGAACTCGTTCCATACCGGACTTGTTCAATATATACATATACTGCATCGAACTGGTTCCTGTACCAGATCGAGACCCTGACCTGCATGTCGCGGACAACTCGAAAATGAGGTATAGTTCCACGGGCGGTCACCGGGGCACTGGGACCGTTCCGATCCGGATGGAACTGCACGATAGTCTACTGCATCTGGACAGGATGGTCTGCAACCACCACTGCATCTTTGTTGCTTTCCTTCCTTGTTAAAGACTATAACTGGTCCTTTATGGCTATGCCAGTGACTCATGTACATATAGATAAGTCATCCTCGCTTAGCGGCTATCCGCGTGCGAGTCACTGTATCGCAGGAATGAACAACTGAACACCTGAACGATCATGTTAAACCGACCCTCGTGTTGCATATGCTTTGCCTCCTGAATGTTTATACTTACCGTGCTTGAATTAATCATGTTTGCCATGGACAGGGAAGGATAAATGGTAAGTTGGTAAGTCTCGCCGTGTTCCCTCAAACATCGCACGGCGCACTGCCCGACACGTTAGGCTATTCAACGTTTGCATGGAACTGATCCTAAGGCAACTAGAAAGACAACTTAATAGTTGTGCACGGAACCTGTATTACGTGTTTGGATTTGTCGAGCGGGCGAGTAGCTTCCCCACCAGTGCATTCAATGTACTGATAATCCACCAGTTTGTATGCAGGGTGCGGGAGAACCTCGTTCGGTGCGGACGCCTCCAACGTGCGTGCTAAGGCCAGGAGTTTCCTCTGAAGCCTAGCAACGGTGCGTCCGGGACTGAAGCACATATACAAGATATAATGTTGGAGCGTCGCCTGACCATCGCCTGTACAATCATTCCACAATTGTAGCCACTTGGCACGCTTTATGTTTCAGAGAGAGAGGCTTGAGCGACTTGTAATCTCGGCTATACACCGCCTGTAACACTTGTTCATATCAATAAAAGAGCTTGCTTTACTTTAACTTGTGTTTCAATGCTTCCGCTATATTGTCGACTCAGTGAACCTGTTACCGATCGCCTATGCGTTCATGACTCCGCTGCACTCGGACAATCTGTGCGACTCTGTGGCTTAGAACTCTTGCCGCCAGCCAATGAACCATGGCCTTGCAGGGGCGTGGATCACGCTCGTACGGCATCACGCCCGGATGGGTTAAGCGATCGTTCCGCGGGAGCGCTGGCGAGGGTGATTCCCGCCTAGCGGGAATGGCCGATTTGCCTGCGGGAGATCGGGGCGTGACATGTTGGTATCAGAGCCTGGCTTCTACGCCTTTGAACTTCGATTCGATATCTCTGTTTCGAAAGCTCGTTCGTGGGTTATGTGCACGCTCTCTCTCAATGCCTCGATGGGATGTTCCAACAATAAGTCTAAATACTTTCAAAATACGTTTTGAATGATATGATATGCTTGCTTGTGTATGCTGTGCTGCGAGTGGCCTTTGTGCCAACCTGTGCGAACCCTTGAGAGTATCGCTAGTAGCTTGTCCGATTTTCACTAACCCTAAGTTTGGTTGAATGCATCTATTCGAGGGACGCCTTGAACTAGTGCACCATCCAAGACTTAAGAAAAGGTGAAACTCGAGTGCTAAGACTTCGCTATCACTAAGCTGGTTGACGTGTTCAAGCTAGAAGTGCACTTCGAAAGTGCGCACGATCCAGTCTAAGCGATATGCTGATTTCGAAGCTTGTGCAAGTGAAGATCCAAATAAAACAAGTACAACGACTTGTCTAGGATTGCCTCAAATCCTAGATTACTGCTTGTCCTTAGTAAGTCTCGAGGATGAGACTTTTTCTAAGTTGGGTAGGATGTAACACCCCGTTCCGCTCAAGTGGACTATCGTCTCAAACGGCAATAGTGCAGCTGTTCTGACCCGCTTTGCCTCAAAGGAGAAGCAAAGGATATCCAGACTTTGCCCCTACGGGAATTCGGCTTCGGCTTTCAGAGGCTCGCTCAGACGTATCGCTCTACCGAGGCGAATCATCGCTAAGGTGGGTGGCTACGGTGAACTTGTCTTTGCTTAGCCAGCATACATAAAATCTAGAATATTTATGCTAGTCGCTAGGTGAATCACCCCCTGCATGCTAATAAATCCAACGCACCTAGCTAAGGGAATAATCCCAACTCATATTGCTTGCTAGAACATGGAAATGAAATACTGCTTATATTCAGACCCTCGCATGCTAAGTCCCTTAACGGTTTCAACTCTCGGATTACCTTCGGGTCCGAGCAAACGTGTCTGCTTATATTCCTTAGAAACGCATGGTTGTCTATTGTATGTTGCCTTGTTTTCATCCAAACCCCGGAAGACTACTATGTAGTCGTTCCGTGCCTGAATGAACCTGCAAGTATCCGGGACCGTTAGGTCACCAAGGCAATTCCCGAACCAGGGAATTTGCACCCTGACTGAATAAATCACTGAATCACAGCTCGTGGAGCAAACTACTGAATCAACTGGCCTGGCAAGCCCTACTGAATCACTGAATCCTGCCTCAACAAGTTCTGTATATATACTGCATCGAACTCGTTCCATACCGGACTTGTTTAATATATACATATACTGTATCGAACTTGTTCCTGTACCAGACCGAGACCCTGACCTGCATGTCGTGGACAACTCAAAAATGAGGTATAGTTCCACGGGCGGTCACCGGGGCACTGGAACCGTTCCGATCCGGATGGAACTGCACGATAGTCTACTGCATCTGGACAGGATGGTCTGCAACCACCACTGCATCTTTGTTGCTTACCATCCTCGTTCAAGACTATAACGAACTGCACGATAGTCTACTGCATCTGGACAGGATGGTCTGCAACCACCACTGCATCTTTGTTGCTTTCCTTCCTTGTTAAAGACTATAACTGGTCCTTTATGGCTATGCCAGCGACTCATGTTCATATAGATAAGTCATCCTCGCTTAGCGGCTATCCGCGTGCGAGTCACTGCATCGCATGAATGAACAACTGAACACCTGAATGATCATGTTAAAATGACCCTCGTGTTGCATATGCTTTGCCTCCTGAATGTTTATACTTACAGTGCTTGAATTAATCATGTTTGCCTTGGACATGGAAGGATAAATGGTAAGTTGGTAAGTCTCACCGTGTTCCCTTAAACATCGCACGGCGCACTGCCTGACACGTTAGGCTATTCAACGTTTGCATGAAACTGATCCTAAGGCAACTATAAAGACAACTTAATAGTTGTGCACGGAACCTGTATTACGTGTTTGGATTTGTCGAGCGGGCGAGTAGCTTCCCCACCAGTGCATTCAATGTACTGATAATCCACCAGTTTGTATGCAGGGTACGGGAGAACCTCGTTCGGTGCGGACGCCTCCAACGTGCGTGCTAAGGCCAGGAGTTTCCTCTGAAGCCTAGCAACGGTGCGTCCGGGACTGAAGCACATATACAAGACATAATGTTGGAGCGTCGCCTGACCATCGCCTGTACAATCATTCCATAATTGTAGCCACTTGGCACGCTTTATGTTTCAGAGAGAGAGGCTTGAGCGACTTATAATCTCGGCTATACGCCGCCTGTAACACGTGTTCATATCAATAAAAGAGCTTGCTTTACTTCAACTTGTGTTTCAATGCTTCCGCTATATTGTCGACTCAGTGAACCTGTTATCGATCGCCTATGCGTTCATGACTCCGCTGCACTCGGACAATCTGTGCGACTCTGTGGCTTAGAACTCTTGCCGCCAGTCAATGAACCATGGCCTTGCACGGGCGTGGATCACGCTCGTGCGGCATCACGCCCGGATGGGTTAAGCGATCGTTCCGCGGGAGCACTGGCGAGGGTGATTCCCGCCTAGCGGGAATGGCCGATTTGCCTGCGGGAGATCGGGGCGTGACATGCGGCATATCCCAAAGACGAATTCTCTCTCCTAATCACCGACGTAATGATCGATAGTACTTGCTGCTTTGAACGCATGTCCTTCATGGATGGCTTCTCAGGCTATAATAAAATTAAGATATTTTCCGACGATGAGAAACATATGTTATTCCGGACCCCGATAGGCATATACTGCTACACGGTCATGCCTTTTGGCCGGAAGAATACCGGTACTACATATCAGCGAGCTATGAGTACCCATTTTCGTGAGCATCTGCACAAGAAGGTAGAATGCTATATAGATGACATCGTCGTCAAGAGTCACTACAAAGATGATCATCTCCAAGATCTGAGGTCTGTTCGACTTATTGCGTGCACACCACCTCAAGGTGAACCCTACCAATTTCTTCCTGGGAGTCTCCAGCGACAAATTCTTGAGTTTCATCATTACTTCCCGGGGTATTCACATAGACCCCGACAAGACCAAGGCCATCCCGGAGATGCATCCGCCAAGGAAACTACGGGAACTTCGCAGCCTCCAAAAGAGGTTGGCATACATCAAAAGGTTCATATCAAACCTCTTTGAATGTTGTCAGCCGTTCACACAGCTAGTGAAGAAAGGTATCTCCTTTGTTTGGAATGAAGAGTGCCAATAAGCTTTCAACAATATAAAAGAATATCTATTAAACCCTCCTGTATTGGTGGCCTCGGTCATGGGAAAGTTATTCCAGCTCTATGTACGCGCAATGGATCACTCTTTCGGTAACTTATTAGTCCAGAATAGTGATTCAGGCCACGAGCAGGCCATATACTACCTCAGCCAGATGATGGTCGGCCCAGAGCATAGATATACCACCATCGAGAAAGAATGCCTTGCGCTGGTATTCGCCATCTAGAAAACTCGACACTATGTGACTAGACAGACCACTCATGTAATCTCACGAGTTAACCCCCTCAGGGTCCTCATGAGCAAACCTAGGGTACCCAGTTCCCGCCTGGCTACCTGGGCAATACTATTATATCCATATGATATGGTATTTGTTCCACAGAAGGAAGTCAAAGTTCAAGCATTGGCCGACTTTCTAGCAGTCCATCCTAGGTCAGAAACATCAAAGATTTATAAAGAGATTCCAGACGAAGGGGCAGACGCCAACGTCATCTCGCACGAAGTAGTTTGACGAATGTTCTTTGACGGTGCTTCAAGAGAAGGACCCAAAGGCAACATCATCGTTGGGGTCAGGATATTATTGATCTCCCATTACGGCCTCATCCTCAATTGCGCATACTCTCTCATAGTGCCATGCTCCAATAATGTGGCAGAGTACAAGGCCCTAATCATCGGACTTCAGCTCGTCAAACAAGTCAGAGTATAGTACTTAGAAGCCTACGATAATTCTCAGCTTATTGTTAATCAAGTCAGGTGAGTATATGAAGTCCGAAACAAGAATTTAATCCCCTACCACCAAGCCGCAAATAAAATCATCGTAACTTTCAAGATGTTCTTTATTGGGCATATCCCTCGGTTACAAAATATTAAAGCAGACGCTTTAGCTGGCCTCGCTGCTTCCTTGGTAGTCCCAGACAACGCCCATCAATTAATCAGGGTAATCGGTTAAGAGCTGGTCTATCACAAAAGCAACCTATTCTTATGCCTTAACTATGCAGCGAAGGTCGATACCGATACTCATAATTGGAGGCTTCCATTTATCAACTACACAGTCTATGGAATTCTACCTGAAAACCCAAAGGAAGCTATTTTATTCAGAAGACGCTCCATCCATTTCTTTTATGATACGAAGACCAAAATGTTGTATCGTCGGTCCTACGATGGCCTTCTCCTCTGATGCTTGTCGAATATAGAGGCAAAATAAGTCCTCCGTGAAGCTCATAATGGCATCTATAGGGCACATCAACTCGGTCCAAAGCTATAAGATCGTCTTCGGAGAATTAGCTATAATTTGCCGATGATGGTAGAAGATGCTATCGATTACGCAAGGAAGTGCCAAGCATGCCAAATCCATGCAGACTTCATCCACCAGCCATTCGAGTTCCTACACCCAATGGTAGCATCTTGGCTGTTTGAGGCATAGAAAATGGACATAATTGGGTAAATTAGTCTGCCTTCATTAAAGGGACATCAGTTCATCCTGGCGATCACCGACTACTTCTCCAAATAGGCATAAGCTGTTTCACTCACTGAAGTTAAGATAGCTAACATGATTAACTTTGTCAAGCATCATGTCAAATATCGCTTTGGCTTGTCGCATAGGATCATCCTCTACAATGGTCCACAGTTAGCAAGTCATGCCTTTTATCGATTTTATGACAAGAACTAAATCCAAAACATAGCCTCCATGACATACAATCCCACTGCTAATGGTCTAGCAGAAGCGTTCAACAAAACCATCATCAAGCTTCTCAAAAAAATTATGTCTTCCAACAAACATGACTGGAACGAGAAATTGGGTGAATATCTCTGGGCCTACCGAACAACAATTCCGACAGCTACTGGGAATACGTCGTTCGCTTTGGTGTACGAAAGTGAGGCGATAGTCCCACTTGAGATCCAAATTCCTTCACTACGGGTAGCTCTCTCCAATAAACTAACCAAAAACGATAATTACCATCGATGGTTATAGGATATGGAAGCACTCGGCGAGAAAGGACTCATATCCTAACAACACATAGAGTTGTATCAAGCGCGTCTATATGGAGCCTTCAAAGGTAAAATCAAGAACGTTTCAAGTGGGTGACCTTTTTCTAACAGTAAGAAGACCGATGGTTTTGACCCACAAAATGGCCGACAATTTCTAACCTAAATGGAGGGCCCACTCGTTGTGGAAATCGTATTTTCAAATGGCCAAAATCGGTTAGCCAAACCCAATGACAACTTTCTTCTACTGCTTATCAACGACAAGTTGCTCAAAAAGTACTACATCTAAATTAGACTAGTACTCCTCTATTATCAACTACATCGTATCTTCCTGGGCGTTAGTTCATGTCCACAGGACCACTAGACTGTCGCTCTAATACACTAATCCGGCGGAGTCTTCCATGTCCATATTACCTCTAAGCAAACTTTCCAGCCTTGATCATCGATCATCACGTCTATGTTACCTCTGATATCAATTGTCTTCCAACTTATTACCCGTACCGAATTCAGTGTATGCCTGCGGTATTAAGTCCACAAAAATTACCACGTCCATATTACCTCTGGCAGGGCTTGTCTCAAACTTATTACTTGTACTAACGTGAACAAAAAGTAATGGGTCCATAAAACTTACCACGTCCATATTACCTCTGATAGGGTTTATTTAAAATCTATTACTCGTACCGCAAGTGCGCAAAAGGGTAATAGATCCACCAAAATCCGCTAGCAGAATATCCTTAAAATCCATAAAACCTACCACGTCTATATTACCTCTGGCAGGGCTTATCTCAAACCTATTACTTGCACTAATATGTGCAAAAATTAATGGGTCAAAAAAATCTATCACGTCCATATTACCTCTGATAGGGTTTGTTTTGAATCTATTACTCGTACCCCAAGTGCGCAAAAGGGTAATAGATCTACCAAAATTCCCCAGCGGAATGTCCTTAAAATCCACAAAACCTATAACGTCCATATTACCTTTGATATAGTTTATTTTGAATCTATTACTCGTACCCCAAATGTGCAAAAGGGTAATAGATCTCCTAGTGGGATGTCCTTAAAATCCACAAAACTTATCACGTCCATACTACCTCTGATAGGGTTTGTTTCGAATCTATTTCTCGTACCCGAAGTATACAAAAGGGTAATAGGTCCACCAAAGATCCTCCACTGGGATATCCTCAAATAGCTAAGGTACATTGCTACATTCATATTTACCTCTAGAACTAGCACAATAAATGTCACAATAATACTGAAAGTAATTTCTTCTTTCATTAAAACAAAAAATAAAGTGGATAATACAAATATTAAGCAGAAGAGGAGTCAGAGTCCTCCAAATTATTGATGTACATTGCCAGAAAATGAAAGAAATAAGAGTGTGAAGATGCAAACAATAGACAAGAAGCATTTGTAAGAGCCTACTCCCCCGAGCTGGCAGGGGACTCAAGCAGTTCTGGGGAGATATTTGTCTGCCACACTCGAGAGACAAACATTTCTCCGGGAGGTAGCGGCTCAGGATCGCTAGAGTAGGATTCAGAGGCTACCAGGGCTGTGGAAAGAGACGCGTTGGTTTCCTTCGGAGTATTTCCAGAAACCATCATGCCTAAAAATATGAATGGATGCAAGCAGCCTACAGATCGATCGTTCGCTATTTATGGGCAAAGAATCAGTGACTTATCTGATGAATCGTAATGATCTTCTCAGTAAGATACGATGATTCATCTCTACGTAACCTATGTTACGATTTTCTAGATTTGGCTTGACCCTCTCAGGGACCCACACTAACAAAGCAGTGTGAACACATCAGGCGCACATCAGTACATGAAGCGAGAGAAGTGGTCATTTCTCTTTCAGGGTACAAATTAGGTCAGCTATACAATCACAACAGAAAAAAACTTTTATTTCATAGAAGTAAAAAGAACAAATTATAAAAATAGTCTCAAAAAAGGAAATATAAACTACTGCTACTCATCATGGGAGCACAACACCAAGATTCGTCCATAGAGATGGGAAATCTAACTTTCTCGGCGTCCAGTGACCCGGTGCTCATCCTCTTTTGCCAGGACCTCGGGATCCTCGAAGTGGACATAAGCCTAATATCATCTAGCTTCTATACTATGACCTCGATGGCGAAGGTAATTTTTGTAGCCCGGGTCACCACGGCTGGGATAGCCTCCTCTTCCTGTTGGGCCTCCCAGAGATTATTACCTAGCATGTTAAGCTTGTCCTAGAGTTGCCCGATGTCCTTGGTTAAGTGTCCTTGCCTGGCAAGACAATCTTCCCTAAGATTGCCCAGCCGATCACGCTCTTGTCACAGCTTTTGGAGGTCATTCAGTAAGCCTTCCCTAGATGAAGCTTTGAGGTCCTTCTCTTCACCCAGACCAATCGAGAATTCCTTATATTTATGGGCTATAAGTACCCCTAAATTAGCTTATTGATGCTACCATATCTCCATCAGGCATCGTTCCACCTCCGTAAGCTTTAGGTCCAGAAGGTCTGAAGTCTCTTCCAAACCAGGAATGTCCCTTAAAGAGATGGCCTAACCTTTGGCAAAGCATCTCCCCCAGTCAAAGGGCCTATTTCACTCTAATACCCCATGGATGCCTAGATTTAAAAATATATAGAAACTCCGAATGGAGATCTGGAAATGTTCATTAATCTCCTCCGACGTTGTCGGAGCCCAAGGCAACTGACAGGAGAAAGAAGCTACGGGCGAAGTAGGCTGCGCAGCGACAACACCCAATGGCCTTGAGGATAAAGCAATGGCAGAGGAGGGACCAGTTGTACCAATCATATTTCAAACCTTCATAGATTTCTCAAATTCTCGAATACCTGGCAGTTTAGCAATCAAGAGTGGGCTGAAGATACGACCGAGGATGGGAGTACCAGAGCACCCTTCAACAGCAACACCTGCATACAAACCATCCCCAAGCTATGGCGTACCAGCCCCAGATGTTAATCTAGCCATGACTATACTGGGAAGATCGGGAGCGACCTCCCCAGAATTGTTTGTCAACCCTCTAGCCAAGAAGGCCACGACTGCAAAACCCGCATCGTCAACAGTTGGGTGAATGATCACCGCGCTGGAAGAACCCACAACCACCACAGGAGAAGGGGCTATCACCCTAGTGGGGTCAACTATAGGCTCGTTTCCCCTGGATGTACTAAAAAATAGACTATGCGTCCTCGCAACAAGCCCGCCGACTTCCTCTTCCATATCCTCCTTAGCCGCCACGTTTACCCTCACCAAGGGAGGAGCGGACCCTGTAGACCCAAAACAACCAGTGATCAGCTTCACCTGAAGAATGTAAAGTTGAAGCCAGAACTCTCCTTCATGATGAAATAGACAAAAGAATATACCAGAGGAAGGCGGAGGGGGTTGCAGCTTACCCAGGGTGTTCACATCTCTCCCGGAAACCTCTATATCGTCCACGAAGATGTGTTTAGATGGCTTAAAAGGCTCCATCATGCCTATACCCATCATTTGGGCCATCAACACTCTAAAGACAGGTTCAAACATTTCTGTATTTATTTCTTAGAACCCCTATGTCAAGGTGCAGGCTCCGAGGCTTCCGAGTCACACCTAAGAAAAGTCTCCTCCTCGGGCTGCTAGTAAGAGACTGTCGGGACAGCCACCCATCCCAGACGATCCATCTCCTCCTGAGTATGCACATTATCAAACATATTATTATCAAAATACCTGTATAAGGGAGCATGAGGGATTAAACTGAGAGGGTCTATAAATACCGTCTCAGCGTCCAAAGTGGAGATTGCTTCAGAATCTACCATGGAGGGTTTCACCTCCTCTTCTTCCTCTCCTTCTTCTTCCCCAGCCGACTTCGTGGACTTCCTAGCAACCTAATTCCTATATCCCTGGCATCTCTTCTTAGGTGGAGGGATCGATATTGGGGAAGCCCAATGCTTCGTCAGATAGTTTATGGGCAGCAAAGGGTGGTTAGAAGCTTTATCTTCCCCCATAGCAGAGTCAGAATCGGCCGCAACGGCCTTTCCTTTGTCTCTCCCCCGACTTCTCCATGATTCCATCTTCTGGATACCTAGCTTAGTACCAATAATGAAGCTGGTATCCCGATCAAAGCCAGGGGGAGGTGTATTCATAGCCACATGGAAAATAGCTGCTGTATAGCAGATACAACCCAGAACTTTCCTATCTGGCAGAGTAAACTGGACCTGGATGCTGGTCACAAATAAATGGACCCATGCTCGGGCTCCATCTAGAACGCTACCCTCGAAACTGAGACATTTACTTGGGTTGCCCAAAAAGAGTTAGTTGTGTCCAAATTATCGGACAAACCTACTCGGTGGTAGGGTTCCAGGAAGACAAGGTTTCGATTTTAATACACGAGGTAGGAAGGCCGGATAGAAATCAACCAGTAAAAGAACTTCAGGAACAAAACCTGGTTATCGGTACCACCATCACATTGAACTCGGTCCACCTTATCATCTATAAACATCGGGGCTGAAATAAAGAAGGAATAGTCAGCCACCCGAGCGAGCGCATGCCGACAAGTGAGAAACTCAGTATAAGCCTAGGGCATCCCACCATATCGGTAAATAAATATGTCAGCCTCCATCGCAGTCCCCTCAGCACCATGATGCATCAAAGATGGGTAATGCATCAACAACAAATCCATCAGGTAGTGATAAGGCATCTCGACCGAGTTAAAATCACCTTTGGGGCCATGGGCTATCACCTTTCTTATAAAAGTACGAAGTCCACGATGGATGCTGCAGACCATCGCTGGGAGTAAGATGAGCTTATCTCCAAAGACCAGCTTCATATTAGGGAGGATGAGGTTGTGGCTAACCCACTTAATCGACCCGGAGCCTCCTGAGACTATACAGGTCCGCAACCATATCATCAAAAACCCAACTAAGGTGGCCTTCTCAGATAATTATTAGGTATCATGGTAAAAATAACTTAAGCTATCACCCAGACTACCAAATCCCTCACTAGTTGGGAAGTCCTCTTGTTGTTGCATACTTGGTCATCAATAACTCTACGGGTATGAGGGCTCTGAACGGTGAGATAACTTGAAACATCAATGATGAAGAGGTGACTGGTCCAGGCTTTAATATGGGCAGATTCCCCATCGAGCTCTGGTCCTTTTTCTTCTAAACTTGTTGGGAAGTGCTATGGTGACATAACACCCCTCAGTACACAAAAAGAAACCCTGGATGTTGTTGTTCCAACTCCTTAATTTTTTTTATTAGTGGGGGTGTACCTCTCATATGGTTTATCATCCCAGGGCAACCGCGAGACATTACACATCTCATGGAGAGCGAGCCCCATCTATCTGCCAGGAGAAAAGAAGGTCCGGATGTGGCGGTTATAAATTTTAACCAAAGCCACAAATTTTATCCAAACCATAACAAGAACCTCGTACGACGTAGTAGAGGTCGACTTCCTTCAGGGTCTGCTCATACCTCTCAAATACCCACTTTGTAAAACAAACCAAAGGGGGCTAGTGACGCATCCAGTTGAGCAAATACACTTTGCCTTTAGGATAAGTCCCCTTGGTTACAAGGTGGTTCAAGAAGGTGTCTGCTTCGTAATATCGGACATTCAGCCACATCTCTCTAGAGAAAGTTCCAGTTGTTAGTCCATGAACGGAGTAGGAAAATAATTCCTTGCTCGCCGCAGCTCCCTTCAGTTTTAAGTTAAAACAGATGTGGTCGGTCTGGGTTCTGTTCTGGTCTGGGGTTAGGCTGCCTGGCATCTTCCTTTGAAGGGGTACCACATTGAAGGATAATAAGGGCCCATGGCGCTCTATCGCAAGAATATGCACCTTCGTCCTACTAGAGAAGAAATCCTAGGTCTCTTTAATTCTCACTACCTTAGTATCCGAGATGGTGAGAGATCCCCAGCTAGGAATATTGGCTTCAAATAAGAGTCGTCGATCCTCCCAGGGCTCAGTTTGCTGAGAAAGTGGAACCAAGACTGTCTACCTATCAACTTCAGCCTCACCTCAGGATAATCCTTGTTGATCTAAGCCTGAACATCAGTCACTATATGATCGAGCGTAACAGGCAAGGTAGCCTAAGCCTACCTAATCAGCACGTCTTCCGACGGAGCCACAGGAAAAATTACTATAAAGCAAAAAGTAAGAATTAGAGATATCAAGATGGCATACGGCCGAGTCATGAAAGTTATATGCAACTAACTCATGGAAGAACCTCCATACGGCCAAGCCATGACATGACGTCCATGCGGCCGAGTCAAGACTTGCGGACAAAGCCAAAGGAAAACCTTCGCATAAGGCATTTGACATGGTCATATACGAGGACCTGTATAATTGACTGGGTGCAAAATGCTTATGTGTCCAGAGTTCTCCTCCTCCGACCTTTACCGGGGATGGGTGGCTAAATTTCATGATGGAAGGATGAGGCCTCGTCCTCGGCCCTAGATCATGAGGCAGGATGTTTTCCCCTGACAACGGCCTTCTCGGAAGAAGATGAGACCTTTAGGGCCATAGTAGACACTCTGAGAAGAAGACCGGACGCGGAGAAAGAAAAGGCAAATATGGAAGACAAAACTCAACATAAGTAAGAAGTTCTCTTTTTTCCCTCAAACCCTTATTATAGGCCACCAAAAGACGAAAATAGTCCCTTCAAATTCTACCCACATCCGTTGACAGCTATGATCGGTTGGGCTCCCTCCAACAGCTGTTAGTATTGGGATCTGTGTGAAAGGGTGGCTCAAAATTCGAACAAAATCCACTCAAGGGTCAAGGAAAATCTAGTAGTTAAATGCATAGTGGATTGCCTGGCACCATTATCCCATACGACTACATGGCTATACAGTCCAAACTTACCCCATCCATGTTTCTTATTTAAATTATTTAAAACTTATCAGTTTAAAAACTTTGAAGGAAGTCTTGTAGAAGCATGGAAAAGATAAAACCATTCAACCGGCATCTATGCAACCCCAAATAAAAACTCAACAAATGGATCGTATGGACACCATGCGACCCAGAAAAGGGACACCCATACAGTCCAAACAAGCTTCCAGACAACTGGCCGCAATAAAACCTGACATGACATCTTAACAACAAAGATGGCGCCTGACACAGAATCCTAACAAAATTTTTTTTTGATCGTCTCGAAGGACAAGAACACACTAAGAGACATAAGTCGCAAGGATGGTGCAAAGCCACATGGACAACGTGATAAAAAAATCCTATGCGACTCTGGCCAATGCATCCCAGACTCCATGCGGTCCATGCATCTTTGTCCCATGTATACTAGACTCTATTTAGCCCATGCGACTTTGGCCCCATTCATTACAGACTCCGTTCATTCCATGCTTCTTTGTCCACATGTGTCCCAGTTTCTATGTCAACCAAGTCTTGTTGTTACGACTGAGTAGTCCTCTCCAACCAAATAGGAGCCACATGTCCATTTGACCAAGTCGTACCTATACAGATGAGAACCTCCCAAATACTTAATAAATAATAAAATACTAACAAATGCTCAGGTGGCAGCGGAGCCCAGATTCCCGTTCATAGCTATAGCACCCTTCCATTGAGAGGGGACATGTGGCAAAACTCGTCACCCATGTGTTCCAAAATCTATACGGCCACAAATATGACTATAAATTGTAGGGTACTACCCCCATGTAAGAGTCTGGCTATCTGTGAATCAACACTCAAGGGAGAGAGAAGAGCTTCCACATCAGATTGTCAATAGAGTAAAAGAGAGTTGATACACTCCTAACCCTCCATCATCACCCCCTAGAAAATAAATTTGCACTTAGATTGTCTTATAGGACCCTTCTTTGTACTCTCTTAGTTTGTTAAATCAAATTTAGTTCTCTCAGTTCTCGGTTTAATATTAAATGACAAACAAATTCATGTACATCCTAGCTAACTACTTTGTAGACTGTCCTACTCTGAAGAAAAGGAAGTGAGCAACCTTTATGAGTCAATCCACTATTACCCAAATTGTTTCTCTGTTAACTAGGGATCTAGGAAGATCGGTCACAAAAATAATGGTGATATGAACCACTTCTATTCTGAAATTGATAAGGTTAAAGAAGTCATGCTGGTCTCTGATGCTCAGCCATGACTTGCTGACAAACCAAACATCGGGAGACAAACCGTGCTATCTCCCTCTTCATATCATTCTACCAGAAATGCTGACGAATATACATATGCTGGGTAAACGAAAAAATTAGAATTATAAACTTCTGACATAATCTCCTAACGGATATCTCCACTTAGTACACAAAGATGATTACCAAATCGGAGAGTTTTGTCACTGTGAATGCTTAGTTCTGTTCTATATCATGCCTCGTATTCTACTCTAAGTGTCTGAAGCTTAACATCTATTGACTGTGCTGCTCTAATCCTTTCTACTATACTGGACTAAACTTGTAGACTGGCCATCAATATCGTATTGCCAAGCAATACTACTTTTATGTCCATATCCTAAAGATTTTCTAAAATCTCTTGCTCTGCCGTAAGAAAATAAGCTGCTACTCTCTGACTAAAAGCATCTTCCATGACATTAGCCGCCAAGATCATATTTTGTCATCAGCTCTAGCCATCTCCTCTGCCTCATGTTAGGATCCTTTTGAGTAAAGACATACTTTAAATTCTTATGATGAGTATAAATCTCTACTCGATCTCCATATAGATAATGTCTCCAAAGTTTGAGTGCAAAGACAACTACTGCTAACTCCAAATCCTGTGTTGGATAATTTTTCTCTTGGACTCAAAGCTGTCGAGATGCATAAGCTATAATCTATCCATGATGCATATGTATAAGAACACACCCTAGTACTTTTTCTGACGTATCATAATATACCGTGAAACTACATGTCCTATCTGGAAGCATCAAAATTGGTGTCGTAATCAACTTCTACTTAAGACTCTTAAAAAAAGTTTGAAATTCATCTTTCCAATCAAAGCACACATCCTTATGAGTTAATTGTATCAAGGGTACAAAAATTCTTTCAAAGTTTGACACAAATATTCTACTAGTCCCAGAAAACTACGAACTTCTACAACTGTTCGGAGAACTGGCCACATCTCAACGACTTTTATCTTCTGGGGATCCACTTCAACTCCTCCTTTAGCAATAACATGCCCCAAGTATGAAATACGATCAAGCCAGAACTTGTATTTGCTGTACTTGTTATATAACTTATGTTCTCTAAGGATTTGAAGAACTGCGCGAAGATGCTTCTCGTTCTCTGCTTCACTTTGATTGTAAACCAAGATATCATCGATGAACACAATCATGAGCTTGTCTAAGTATGGCATAAAAATATGATTCATGGGATCCATAAATATTGTTGGCATATTGGTTGCTCCAAAGGGCGTTACTAGAAACTCCTAATGTCCATATCTTGATCTGAATGTCGTCTTGGGTATATCTTATTCTCTGACTTTGATCTGATGATATCCCGACCGTAGATCAATCTTGAAAAATACTGCTGCTCCACTAAGTTGATCGATCAAGTAATCGATCCTTGACAAGGGATACTTGTTCGTGATGGTTACTGCGTTGAGGGTACGATAATTAATACATAATTGTGATATTCCATCCTTCTTCTTCATAAGCAGCATTGGGGCTCCCCAAGGAGATCCAGTAGTACGAATAAATCCCTTGGTTCTCAATTCTTCAATCATTCGGTACAAGACTTCCAACTCTGATGTTACCATCCTATAGACTCTCTCTGACACAAGTGTCACGACCCGTACCTGAAATAAGGACATGATTGGTGAACCACATCTAGCCTACGTCATAAGAATAACGTAGAATATTATTCTAGGTCAACAACATAATCTAAATATTTCACAATATATAAGTTACCTGTCATGCCATCTCAACTCCCAATGGAGGAACAATATAATAACATAATAAAGGTATAAATACTCAATCAGATATCAAACTAGAGAAAGAATTACACAATAATGGAATAGAAGCAAAAGCAATAAAAGAGTCAATAGAAGTCCAATCTCAACATAAGTCTCAAAATAATAATGCATGCCATGGAAGTCCACTAATCAAATATAACTCAAAGAAAGTCTAAGCATCCACAACTGGCTCTACGAGCTCAACTGGCTTACCCTCCCGCGATCTGTAGTGAGTAGGACACTAGTTCTCTAATGAATCATCTAAAAAATATATCCAATCCGGATAGAAAGAAGTACACCTCTAACAATAGTTCCAATAATTGACAAAAACTAGGAAATAGCTGTAATAAAAAAAAATAATGAAAAAAATGACTGGAATAGTAAACATTACAAAAAAAAATATCATGACAAGGAATAGAATAACTGAGAATAATATGGTAAAGAACATCACTATAATGAATTGCAAATAAAGAAAATACAATAATAACTTGTGTCTTGAATTATTAGCAAAATATGTGATCGGCTTGGGCCTAGTACGGTCTATAATCATAAAGGGGAGCTAGTGTGACCATACGTGAGTTGCATGGTCAGCTATCACGGGCTACAACATAAATATATCACGGACTATAAGGTATGATCACATATCCAATAACACTTTTCCCAACCTTCGACTAGTACCCGGATCCAAATTATGATACATTATGACACGGTAGTCACTATACATTGTTTGTAATATCATGCATACTGGTTATAGACTAATAATAAAGTGATTATGAAGAAAAATATCTCATAACGGGGATTTATGTATACCAATCTGTGTAACCATCATGTTAGGAATCAAATATCTCAATACTAAATGCATGAACCATAGAGATTGTCATATAAGAAAATTATTAGAGAATGTACTCGCCTCTGTCCGGAGCAAATGATGTCACTCAGTGTCCGTGCTGGTGTCACACGCACCTAGATATGAAAGTCATGTCAGAATCGGTGATACAAAGTAATAATGAACTAGGATGCATTAAGGATGCTCTTTTAAGCCACGACTAGGTTCTCACTAGGTTAATAGGCCTAATTTGGTCAATAACTACTAACCTTATTAACTAATCTCTTAACTCCAACTAATGGTTATAACTACAACACATACTAATTGAAACTTAATATACTTATCTCTAATTAATACACTTAACTAAAACCAACCAACTAACTAATGCCATCAGTTAACTACCAATAACTGATACACCACCTAACTGCAAAACTGATACAAGCCTCACCCCAATCCTAACTAATAAACTCAAACACTAACTCTATTACTAACTTATCTAATCCAGTACTAATGTATCCTGGACTAACACTCTAATCTGGTACTTGGATACTGAAACCAACTACTAAACTAATGCCAACTATTAATATATAACACCAATTGATATAACTAATAACATATATGAATGGTACCTAATTTATAGTAACTGCTACCTTCACTGACTGGTACAAGAAAATAATCATAGCAAACTAAACAAATGACTTAACACTAACTGTTATCTAATTAATTACCTACTATCTAAATTAACTAAGTGACAAATCCTACTTGCTAACTGTGATTACTACGCCCTCCTTAAATCTCTACATGCATTCGATATGTGTTAGCTTACTCACTCACTCGAGCTTGGCCCCAACTGCCCTTCCTGATACTTAAACAGATGCAATAAGTCCACTCACACTGTAGTTACCTCTGCACACAGATACTAGAGTGCACCGTACTCCTTATTATAGTTAAACTGAATCAACATGACTCTTCCTCTCCCACTGCTACTCCACCTATTCCTTGTACCTGAATACCCTTAGCCAATGTCACTGCTGCTTCAGGTGGTGCAGGAGACTACACTGTAGTGACCATCAACTGAGCAAAGTTGCTATAAAGAGAAACTGAGCAGATGTTCAACCAAGCACTGTAACTACACAGTATTTTTTATCTGCAATACAAAGTATACATTGCACACCAATTCCACTAATACCAATGCCACAAATACACAAGCATACCAATGCCACAAATACACAAGCATACCAATACCACACGTAACCTTAAAATTTGATACACAAGAGTGTATCATATACTGTCACTCCTAATACTCCTTGCTGCAGTAATACCGCATTCATCAATACCACATAGATGTATAATCTCAGTCACCCCACCACACTCAATGAGAACACACAGCACATCCCGACGCTGTGCACATCAAAGTCCTGCCATAGTATTCTCTCCCTTGTTCACAGTTACGAAATCAACCTTACACTTCTCACATATATCTACCCAATTAAAACTATATATATATATATATATATTTATATATATAAATATATATATATATGTAACATATAATATCACATATATGCATTTCTATGATGTATGTATTCATAAGAATTAACACAAACACTTGGGGTATAAAATTAGGAAATTAGGATACACACACCAATCACATGACCAAATTCTCTAATTCTCCACAATAAATATTAACCCATAATAATTATACTATTATATAACTAAAGTAACTTGCTAAGAAAATAGTTCAAGAGTAATTGCACAAAATACACAAAATGGAGCTCCATATCACACCATATCATAAAATACCATGATACAGCCTAATCGTATATATTTATGGACATGTATCTAATACCCCAACCCCGATATAAGTCTAATTTGACTGAATTAGTCACATAACACACAATTGATGTGTCATCCCGTATTTCTTCCAAAATTAATACAAAAATATATGTAAAGACCACAATACTCAACCAAATCAATTAAAAAATTTTCCTAATGGTATCCCTATGCTATGGGGTGGTTCCTAAAGGTCACATGCATAATTTTAAAGCTAAAATGAGAGGCAATTTAGAAATTACCAATGGAGAGATGGATTCCCAATAAAAATCAAATTGGACACGATTCATACACGATCTCTCCGCTATGACTCCTCCTCTTTGTGCTCTTGCTTCTCCAAGCTCCAAGCTCCTTATGAAATGAGAATAAGAGGAAAAATAAAGATAAATTGAGGGAAAATTCAATAGAGGGAATGTAAAAATTGGAGATCTAATTCTAGATCTAAAATGAATGCAAATGGATGTGAGAGAGAGAAGAGAGTCCCCTCTTATGGTGGCGGGCCCCCCTCTCTCCTTCTCTAACTAAGTGGCAATATCCAATACACCCCTTTCCATCCAATTATGAATATGATTAAGGTTAGGAAATTTTGGAAAGCCTCTAATTAATTCTAATTAGCCTAATTCTTCTTAATTAATAAGTGGAAGAGCAAATGGGCTTGGGTCCAAGTTGGGTTCACTAGTATCAAGTCTAACTAATAGGCTAGTCCACTAATTAATGAATAATAGTACAACCATAAATATTAATTATTAGCAAATAGAAATAATTATCAATTACTGAAAAATAATTATATACAAATTTTCTAAAATACCCTCATCTAGAAATGTGGTAGTGACTAATCTACCCTCCTTAGAAAAGAATGACAGAATTATTCAGAGTAAGATACGATATCATCAAAGAATGACAGAATTATTCAGAGTTAGACAAACATTCAATAGTTAAGGATTTACATTGAAAAGAACAGAAATTGAATCAAATTGGAAGTGCTCCTAAATGTGAATTAGTATACTCTCATATTATATCATATTCCTAACGCAAGCTCGTAATAGTATAACTAAGTCGTCGTACTACTACAAAATTGCTCTACTTGAGACTTTAGACCTGTATGGACCACTACTAAAAATGTGTCATGACCCGCACTAGGAATAAGGGAATGAGTGGTGAACCATGCCCAGCCTACGTCGTAAGAACGACGTAGAACGCTGTTCTAGGTTAACAACATAATCTAAATATCTTATAATATATAAGGTACTTGTCATGCCATCTCAACTCCCAATGGAGGAACAATATAATGACATAATAAAGGTAACAATACTCAATCACATATCAAACTAGAGAAAGAATAACACGATAAGGGGATAGAAGCAAAAAAAATACAAGAGTCAATAGAAGTCCAATCTCAACATAAGTCTCAAAATAATAATATATGACATGGAAGTCAACTAATCAAATACAACTCATAGAAAGTCTAAGCATCCATAACTGGTGGTACTACAACAAGTAGCTCGACGGGCTCAACTGGCTCAAATGGCTCACCCTCCTACGGTCCATAGTGCGTAGGACACCAGTCCTCTAATGAATCATCTAAAAAATATATACAATCAGGATGGAGCGAAATACACCTCTTACAACAGTTCCAATAATTGACAAAAACTAAGAAAAAATAGTAGTAATGAAAATAAATGATGGAAAGAAATGACTGGAATAGTAAATAACATAAAAGGAAATATCACGACAAGAAATAAAATAACTGAGAACAATATGGTAAAGAACATCACTATAATGAACTGGAAATAAAGAAAATACAATAATAACTTGTGCCTTAAAATATTAGCAAAATATGTGATCGGCTTGGGCCTAGCACAGCCTATAATCATAAAGGGAAGCTAGCATCGCCACATGTGAGTTGCATGGTCTGCTAGCTATCACGGGCTACAACAAAAATATATCACGGGCTATAAGGTATGATCACATATCCACTAACACTTCCCCCAACCCCCGACTAGTACACGGATCCAAATCACATCACGTTCCGATACGGTAATTACTATGCACGGTCTGTAATATCATGCATACTGGTCACGGCCTAATCACATAATCACAGATTAATAATAAAGTGATCACGAAAAAATATCTTATGACGGGGATCCACGTATACCAATCCGTGTAACCATCGTGTTAGAAATCAAATATCTTAAAACTAAATGCATGAACCATAGAGACTTTCAAATAAGAAAACTATCAGAGAATGTACTCGCCTCTGTCTAGAGAAAATGATGTCACTCAGTGTCCAAGCTAGTGTCACATGCACATAGATATGAAATTCATGTCAGAATGGGTGATACAAAGTGATAATAAACTAGGACACATTAAGGATGCTCTTCTAAGCCATGACTAGGTTCTCACTAGGTTAATAGGCCTAATTTAGTGTCACCCTTAGACTATGCCACTGCTGCTTCATGAGGTGCATGAGAGTGCACTGCAGTGACCATCAACTGAGCACAGTTGCTGTAAAGAGAAACTTATCAGATGTTCAACCAAGCACTGCAGCTACTGAATAACAACACTGTATTTCTTATCTGCAACACAAAGTATACATTGTACACCAATGCCACTGATACCAATGCCACATATACACAAGCATACCAATGCCAACCCTGATCTTAAAATCTGATACACAAGAGTGTATCCTACACTGTCACTCCTAATACTCCTTATTGCAGTAACACCATATTCATCAACACCACATAGATGTATAATCTCAGTCACCCCACCACACTCAATGAGAACACACAGCACATCCTGACACTGTACACATCAATATCCTACTATAGTATTCTCTTCCATGTTCATAGTTACCAAATTAAACTCACACTTCTCACACACACACACACACACACACACACACACACACACACACACACACATATATATATATATATATATATATATATATATATATATATATATAACACATAATATCACATATATGCATTCCTATGATGCATGTATTTATAAGAACTTAACACAAAAACTTGGGGTTTAAAATTAGGAAATTAGGATACACACACCAAACACATGACCAAATTCTCTAATTCTCCACAATAAATATTAACCCATAATAATTACACTATTATATAACTAATGTAACTTGCTAAGAAGAAAATTGAAGAGTAATTGCATAAATTACACAAAATGGAGCTCTGTATCATACGGAATCATAAAATACCATGATACGGCCTAATTATATCCATTGGAGACACGCATCTAATATCCCAACCCTGATCTAAGTCTAATTTGACTAAATTAGTCTCATGACACACAATTGATGTGTCATCCCATTATTCTCCCAAAATCAATACAAAAACCTATGTAGAGACCACAATACTCAACCAAATCATCTAGAATTTGTTCCTAATGGTAGCCATATGCCATGGGGTGGTTCTTAGAGGTCTCATGCATGATTTAGAAGAAAGAATGAGACATAATTCAAAAATTACTAATTGAGAGATGGATTTCTAATAAAAACTAAATGAACACGATCTCTCTGCTATGACTCCTCTTCCTTGTGCTCCTTGCTTCTCCAAGATTCAAGCTCCTTATAGAATAAAAATGAGAGGAAAAATGGAGGTGAATTGAGTAAGAATTTAATAGAGAGAATGTGGAAATTTGGGGATCTAAATTCTAAATCTAAAATGAATGCAAAAGAGAGGAGAGAGAGAGATAGAGAGAGAGAGAGAGAGAGGGGGGTGGGGAGAAAGAGAGAAAGAGAGAGAGAAGAGAGTCCTCTCTTATGGTGGCCATCCCCTCTCCCCTTCTCCAAGTAAGTGAAAATATCCAATACAGCCCTCTCCATCTAATTATGAATAGGATTAAGGTTGGACAATTTTGGAAAGCCTCTAATTAATTCTAATTAGCCTAATTCTCCTTAATTAATAAGTGGAAAAAGCTAATGGACTTGGATATAAGTTGGATTCACTAGTGTCAAGTCTAACTATTAGGCTAGTCCACTAATTAATGAATAATAGCACAACCACAAATATAAATTATTAGCACAATAAAAAAAATTATTAATTACCAAAAAATAATTATATATAAATTTTCTAAAATATCCTCATCTCGAAATATGGTAGAGACAACTGGTGCTATTCCTGGAAATAGATTAATGGTAAATTAGATCTATCTTTCTGGTGGCATGCCTGAAAGATCTTTTGGGAACACATCTGAAAACTCACTAGCCACTCTAGAAAATTGTACTCCTTTTGCGGCTGCCATTCTCATGATTGCTGGCAGCGAGTCTATCTCTCCTCTAGAAAATAAGAATTTTTCCACTCCATGGATACGAAAGTTAACCTTGCCAGCATGGCAATCTATTATCGCATATCGGGCATACAATAAATCCATTCCTAGGTAGACATCATAATCCCCCATAGAAAACTTTATCAGTCTAGCAAAAAAATCTCTCCTGCATACTACGACCCGACATGAGATATAAACTCTATCTACTCCCATGATACCATTACCATTAAGTATATTGAGTCTTACTGATAATAATTTAGGTTATAATCCAACTTCGGTCTCAAATCGTACAGACATAAAGGAATATGATACACCAGAATCAAACAATATTGAAGCTGAATGAGAGTTGACGAGAATGATACCTGCCACCACCTCACCGGAAGATAGTTGTTCCTCCATGGTGAGTGCCATAGCCTGACCTCGTCCTTCCGGTACTGGTCCTCGCTGCTGTGGACCTCCTTGTATGGCTTATACTTGATCTTGGGCTTACGCATAATATTATGGCCTTTGTGCTAGAATACTTGAGATTGGTTCGGCAAAGGCCTCGAACACTGGTTCTCTTGAACCAGTACTGCAGACCTATATTAGGGTCCTGCCGAGGAAGACGACGATGAACTAGCTTTGTGTGGGTAAGTTCCCAATCTGTGACCTGGTGTCCACAGGCTAAGCACAACCATTGTGCTCTACGACACTCTGAGAACACGTATCCTGGTTTTCCACAATGAGAACACCCTGTTGAGGAAGGCATCCTTTGCTGCTGAGTTTGAGTTGGTACTATTTGCTAAACTTAGGCAGTTAAAACTTTTATCCTTGTAAATCCGATATTTAAATCCCTAACTATCGGGGCTGGTGCTGAAGACTGGTTATAAGAACCGCCTGAAGTAAGGGTCCTCTTTTGTCCCCCAATTCTATCCACTATTATCTGGGAGATATACTCATGCCTCATTGCCGCTCTTAACACAATATCATAAGTCTGGAACTAATATTTTTCCACTGCTAATAAGATCTCCAGGTGAAGTCCTTGCTGGAACCTCCTTGCTCGGTCTAATTCGGTCCCACCAAGGTGGGAGTAAACTGACTTAACCAACAAAACTCTATCGCGTAACCGTCGATAGTCCTGCTTATCTACTTTAAGTTATTAGATCTCTATTGTAGATCATAACATGATACCGTATCAAAGTATCTGACCTAAAACCTTTTGCTAAATTTGGCCTAGGGGACGGGTACTGTTAGTGAAACCATATGTACTGCCTACCAGTTTTGAGCCAGATCTAGCAACTAAAATCGAACCACCGAGGCTTGCTATCTAGCCGAAACTCCCCCCTGCCTCTAGAACAGCCTTAGTATCTTGAAGCCAAGCGTCTGATACAATCACATCCTCGGTGCCATAAAAATACGAGGGTTGGAGGCGTTTGAAGTTGCTTGTCGAGATGTTGGCACGAGGTCCGCCTGTTTCTAAAGTCCCTTATATTGACTGAATGAGTACGTCCTCGAGATGCCATTAATTTTTTAAGGATACCAACTAGCACACTGTTGTTCCCTTCTACATTAGGTACTGGTTCCACGGGAGGTATTGGCTGGATTTGAGGTTCCTTATTTTGAGCTATTCTGGACTCGGCCCCGGTCCCGGCCCCAGAATGCTGAGACTGAAGCTCTAGGGTTTGCTTGGCATCAGGATATTATCCTGCTACTAGAGTAACACTAGCTGGATGATCATAAGGACCAGGAACAATGTTCCTGAAAGATAAATGACACAAGGATCATCAAAGGGACGAACATGATTGATTGGGGATCAAATCAAATATTGAATCAAGATTTCAGGAATATAAATTCAATACTGGAGAAGATCAAGGAGTAGAATGATGGAGACATCTAAAACATATTGGTAAACCCCCACACTTTTGAATTTTTAGACCTGTATAGGCCACCACTTAAGCCGTGTCACACCCCAGAACCAGAATACTGGAGAGCGGGACAGACAAAACTAGCTACGTATACCAGAGTACTCTATAACCCGAGATACGGTCATGAATGTCTATATATGTGAGGGTTTACTCTACAATCTAGCAGACAATCCTAGGTCAAGAATCCTTGGTGTCTCAATCTTAAGCAAGCAATAAGTTTACAAATATATGATTACCAACATATAATAGTAAGGCATCCCAAACTATACATACTCAGATGATCATGAAGCTAGTTACCAAAATAAAGAAACAACAAAGTATCATATTACATTATTAGATATAGCTATAGTCTAGAATATGCTTTACATGTAGGCCCACAGGCTAGAATATCAAGTCCCAAAATATGAACTAAATACATGCTCAGTGGCTAAACGCCTCAAAAGAATAATTATACAAGATCAAGTGGGTAATGAAAGAGGAACCCACTCATGGCTTGTCACTACCACATTCCGAAAACAGGGGTATTTTCGACTTTTTACAATATTTAATATTATGGTATTTACAATTAATTAATTTCATTATAGTATATTTGATTTTTTTTAAATAAATGTGTGATGTGTAATTTAAATATAATATTATATACAGTGTTTAATTGTGTTGAGCTGGTAGACTTGACCTAGAAGCCCAATAGGTGAACACCTGTCCAAATTATGGGATTTTGAGGTTAATTATTTTATTTTAAAATTTAATTATTGGAGATTTTAATTAATTACTGTATTTTTATTTAATTATTGCGCATTGCCTTTGCTTCGATATTTGGAGCACTACCCTGACTTTTGTCTCCCAACAAATTTTACCATCTTGCCCTAGACATGCCCGCCTTCCATTCTGCTATTTTTGCAACTCATAATTATGCTCCCTGTGCATTGTTTCTAGCCGCACAAAAATCATCGCGGACGTTATTTAAATAATTCTTATTTTGTATCGTTGAGCGTTCCAATCGAAAATTGGAGGCAAGCTTGACCTATTTTTTGTGCGGCCCAAATTAGGGTAATATTCTATTCTGAGTCTTCTTCATTATTGGTATTGATGACCTGACCTGATTTTGGCCCCATGTACTCCTAATTAATTTTAGAACACAACTTGCATTTATTTCTAATTAAATTGTGGATACTATTTTAACTGATTCTGAAAATCCCAATTTAATTTCAGTGCCCTGCTATTTTAGCCCACACCAAACATACAGCGCCCCCTGACCCTACAAAACACCGGATACCAAATCGCCCGCCAAATTTTTGTCATTTTATGTATTTGTGCAATTTCCCGAATTTAAGGGGCTAAGTTGCAATTATTCAATTGTAGGTGTCATCACCCCATTGTCCAAGACCAAATGGAAAGGTTATTTATTGGTGGACCAAATTGCATTTTTTCCCCACATGAAATTTCCTTCATGAACAATCTGGACCACCCATTTAATTGGGTGCATCCTCACCATTGATTTACCCACACCCTCATCCTATTTAATGTCCTATCTACATCAACCCTAATCCCTAGACAACCTAGAAAACCCCACCTCCTCACAAGCCTCCTCCCTCTCTCCTACATTGGAAAACTTCTTCCTTTCTTCTCCTCTTTCTCTTCTTCTCTTCTCCTTCTTTTCTTCTTCTTCTTCCTTATTCAAAAATTTAAATTGTTAAGGGGGGGAACACTGTTCATTCTCCCCCCAAATACTGTTCACCCGGCGGCTCTCTGTGTACTCCTCACGCTCGAAATCCTCGGCCATTGCTCCGGCCTGTTCAGCAGCCATCCCGGCCTGCACCCCGGCCGTTGTCCCCTGCTGTTCTCGCCCCGGCGGCCTGCGCACCGTACTCCGGCGAGCAGCCGAGCCGACCCCGCTGTTCCCTCCGGCCTGCTGCCGTTCTCCACCCGGTCGAGCTCCTCCCCGACTTCCCACCATCTGCCGACTGCACCGACTTACTCCGACTGATCCCCTCCAGCCACGGCATTAACTCCGGCGGCCAACGACTTTCTCTCCCTCTGCCATTCCTCCATCTCCAACTATCACCACCACCATCTCCACCTATCACCACCACCATCGTCATCTATCACCATTCCCTTCGACCGTTCGAGCAGGCCTCCCAGCAGCAGTACTCTGGCGGCTCCGGCGAACTCCTCCACCCTGCCTCCTGCCGTACTCCGGCGGCCAGCAAGCCCGACGACCCCCGCAGTAAGCTCCTTCTTCCCCTCTCCCTGCAATATACATGTATATGTATGGCATATAGATATATCTAGTGTAATGTATAGTTTTTAGTATGTATATGTATGATTTAATAAATATGTATATGTATAATGTATGTAAGTATGTATGTAGGTATTTTAGTGTATACACATATGTATATATTAACATATGTATTTAAATTAATGTTTAAACATTACATGTATGTGTATATAGTATATTTTAAATTAGTATATGTGTATGTATAGCATTTAATTAATTAATATTTAATACGCATCCATGTATTAGTATATAAATACATATATAAGTATAGCATTTATTTAATTAATGTGAATGTAAGTGTATGTATTTAATTAATTTGTATATATATATGTATATATACATTGGTTTATTTTATGGCATCTATTTAATAAAAGTATACTAATGTAATTTAAATTAGTATATGTATAATTATTTATTTTATTAATATTTAACATGTATGAATTCTAGTATAAATATTTCTCAGTATATACATGTTAATGTATGTTTTAGTATTTAAAATTTATGTGTTGTATAATAATTGGTATATATATAACCATATTTTGGTATATATATATATATGTAGATTATATTATCGTATTGGTTTGTATATATAATATAAATTGGTATATTTACCTGTATATAGTAATGTATATTTTAATTGGTATATATGAGTATATATATGTAATTAGTCTATGTATGTATTTTGTTAATTCGTATGTGTAGATATATTTTGTATAAACCCTTAGTATATTTTTATATATATATATTGCATATGTATTTAATTTGATATATATAGATATATTGTAAGTATATATGTTATTTAAGATATGTATATTTACGTATCTATCTACTTGGTGACCCTAGTTGACTAGTGCCCTGCCTGGCATAGCCCCTGAGTCAGTGTTTTTGACTATGTGTTAGCATAGCATCTGATGCAAATGTGGTTGCTTTGTGATATGTTTCTAGGACTGTTGGTTTACCCAGGGGATACTCTGGAACAGGACACCAATAATTACCAGCTAAGGACCCAAGGCAAGTACATTCTCTGATAATTTCCAATTTTTGATAATTCCTATAAAGTTTAATAATCTAGAAATGTTACATCTGAATCCTTGACACTGTGCTACACGGACTAGTATAGTTTGGATCTGCAGTCATGAGATGTTACCTTGATTATCGTATTGACATTGTACACGACATGTATATTAGACATCGTACATGATAGACTGGACTTGCTCGTGTATCGTGACGTGTCATGGTTGGATCCACAGTACTAGTTGGGGGCGGGGAAGTAGTTAGTAAGAAATGTGATCATAACCTCTTATTGCAGAGTAGAAATTATAAGTGTTAATCATGCTCTTCACCTATGATTAGCCAGGCCCTATAGCTATCGTACATGTTCCCAAGCCGGTCACATTTCGAAACTACTATTTCAAACACTTAGAATAGATTACAGTTCCCTGATTTAAATCATATACTACATCACCCGTATATGATACGGTACCTTGTTCTTTCCATTTCTTCATGCACTGACTATATCACATTGCCTATTTTGCATGTCTCTTTACATTGCCTGTCTCTCTATTTGCCATTGCATTTATTTCACTGTCTTCTCAGTATCTAGCATGATCTGTTTATTACTTTATAGTCCTTATCAATTATATGGAACTGTTATTTGAGATTTGTACTTTGCTCCTTCCTGACTGGAAATATTTTTCCAGACTATGCCTTAGAGGACCGCTGTCCGACACTGTATGGACCATATGGTGAGTAGCTGCAGACTTGGTAGTCTAGTTATGATTTCGAAAGGTCTAGCCGGAAATTTCTATTATTAGTTAGTTCTTTAAGTAGACTATTTGGTACCGAATTTGTCTCTGGCATTTTATTGAGACTTGGATATTGTTGAGTTAGATTACATTCTGGATTTGTGTTGTATTTAATTTTAATTTTGGTTCGTTATCTTATCGTGCTGTAATCCTGTGATTAAGTATGTGCTCGTTTATTTGTGTCATCCGTGCCTCCTTATGGAGATTGGATGTTTGTGTGACATTAGCTAGATAGTATCAAGACCTTGACAGCGTTCTACCGCCGACACTGCGGCGTAGGCTGGACGTACCCACGCACTCGTACCCCTAAATCGGGTGCGGGTCGTGACACATTTTTAGTGGTACCCCATGCAGGTCAGACTTCGGGAGTTGTGCGATGTCGTAGTAGTGTGGCATCCTTGTTATACTACTGCGTGCCTGCGATAGGATCTAGGACATAGGATACTAGGACGAGAGCGAATACTCAATCACAATTCCTTGAGAGATTCCTGGGATGACCCCTGAGAATCTTATTTTAATTCCAAATTTAAAATCATTCCCTTGTTCCGTCAATTCTCACTTATTGATGTTGAATTTGATTGTTGTTAATTAGGTATTAAATTAGGATTTTGGTTTCATAGTAGGGTTTGATTTCACATCAAGATGAATTTGTAGACTAATTTATGGTATTAACTGATGACGCATGACGATGAGGACAGTGAAAATGATTAACATTAGAGCTATGGGACTACAGAAGGTGGATTTAAATCTTTAATTGAAGACTAAAAATAAATTGCAAATTTTTGGAATTTTTAGAAGTGAGATGTTATAAAAACTTTTTGAGGATTCAGATTCGATTCAATAAACCTAGACAAGTCTGTAAGGATTTTTGTGATTAAGTTTTTTTTTCTTCAGTAATTAGATAATTGGTCTTGAGGAAGTGTATGCATTTACTTTAAAATTTTCGAGGAGTTAGTTTCGAGGACTTTGTTTGGAAGATAAAATCTTATAGTGGGAGAGATATATTAGTATATAGTAAATAAGATGCATGTGTAAGGATCTGTTGGCTTGAGCATGATTGAGATCTCACTGCCAACTGGCTTAGGTGTTCATCTAGGATTGTATTAGAGAGTGCAGTACTTAGTATGGTGTGTTGCATTTGATATGCACTTGAGTGATAGGAATAACTAGTATTAGCGATTGCAGTAGGTAAGGAAGCTAGCAGTGAGTATGTTTCAAGTAGAACTGTGGTACTTAGAGGGATAGAGGTATTAGGCCATGGATGTATCTTTGACCTGTGCAATCACAACTAGGAATATTTATTTCCAATCTTTTACCTTGAATGTTGTTCTTTAAAACTGTACTGTCCTTCCTTGATGATATCACATTTTTGCCTAAATTGATTCTTTGGGGATCTGTCTTCAGGATGTCACCGCAGACACGATCTATGAGAGCGGGAACATCAGCTTTAGAAGGAACTGCCACCTCTCCACCTGATGGACAGACAGCCGTAGTACCTCCTACATCTCCGATACACGTAGGTGATCTTCCTCCTCCACCGACTCCGACTCCCGGAAGTTTGCCCATTGACGGGACGCAGATGTTTACCTTGATCCAGGGCATGGTAGATGCCCAGAGAGTGACGGCAGACGCTCAGCGAGTTCAAGCTGAGGCTCAGAGGGTACAAGCAGAAGCGCACCAGGCACAAACCAAGCTGATGAAAGAAAACATGGAGAATGCCCATCAAGTGACTCTCCAAGCTTTGGAGAGAGTAGCACAGTACCAGCAGTTTCCTGGCCAGCAACAGCAGAGATCAGGCACTATAGTGGATTTCAAGAGGATGATGCCTCAAGAGTTCAAAGGCACCGAAGGAATACTCTACGCTGACGACTGGCTAGAAGATATAGAGAGAAGCCTGCGATTGACCTAGATTCCAGAGAACTTGCAAATAGAAGCCGCTGGCAGTCAGATGTTCGATATCGCACTCACGTGGTATCGCACGGAGCCGAGAATTACTGCACAAGGACTTACTTGGGAGACCTTCAAGGAGCTCTTCAAGGAGAAGTTCTTTCCCGACGTGGCATTGGGAACCTTGGAAAGTCAATTTCATGACTTAGTTCAAGGAAACATGTCGGTCGATGAGTACGCTGCAGAATTCTGTAGATTGAGCCGTTTTGCATCGTCTATGATTCGGGACCCAGGAGATCGAGCCCGGAAATTTAGAAAGGGACTGACGAGAGAGATTAGGTCGCGTACTTCTGGTCGTCGTACCGCTACCTTTGAGGCTATCTTGATGGATGCTCAGATTGCAGAAAAGGATCTGGATCTCAGGCCTAAAAGGAGTCACAATATTTTTGGAGATAAGAATGGTAGCACAAGACCAGCCAAGCATCCCCGTATTCAGCACCAACAGCAGTACCAAGTACCATTTCATATTCAGCAACAACCATGGACATTTCAGCATCCACCGCAGTACCTAGCACCAGTTCCTACCCAGCAACATCCATGGGCGTATCAGTATCAACCACAGTACTAGGAACCAGTCCGTGTTGAGCAGAATCAGCAACAGCCTCCAAGAGAGACACAGCAGACTTGTCATTTCTGTAAGAAACCAGGTCACCTTTGGGAGAGCTGTAGAACGAGGCTAGGACTTTGTTTGCACTGCGGCGCTGCGGGACATCGAGTAAGGGATTGTCTTCTAGCCCCTTATCTTCCCGGCCAGCGTGCAACTTCAGATTATAAAGATCTAGTTAGGCTACCTGTGGAACCGTATATTGCTCAGCACCCGCAAAGGGAACCACCCCAGCAGGGCGGGCGTTTGCAATGACGGTCGAGGAGACCGATACTGCAGGTAATGTGTTAGCAGGTTCTGTTCTTTCCTTCTTTCTGTTCCTATCTATTTGATTAATTGATTGATTCCTTAGTACAATAGTTGTATGCATGATTTTCTTGTTATAATGTAGTTAGTAGCACACCCTGATATAGAGACTGCAATACCATGACAAAGACACCATGACCGTACATATCCCCTTAGGTTGCATGTTGTATGATTATAGGAAAGATTTTTAGACCAGGATTATTAGGGTTTGACCATGATGAAGATTCATAAAGGATTTATGACTTGACAGGAGAGACAAGATGATTAACAAGATGAGAAAAAAAAAATTTGAGGATAAGCATCGATTTAAATAAAGGGCCAAGAATTTAACATGGCAGACTTTATGATCTATTAATTCCAGGAAGATTATGGCATATTTAAATTGGTTATTAATTTAGGAATTTTGGGAGATTTATCAATATATTTATTTAATTGCGAGTTATGAATTTTAGAATTTTATATGAGATGTTGCAAATTGAGAATCTTTAAGTATCGCATTGGTGGGTATTTTGAGGAAGAGGAAATCGAGAAATAAAATTTGAGGAATAAATGTTTAAATTCAAACTTGTGGAACGAGATTACATTTTTATAATTGTTCATTGATAAAAATCAAATTTGAGGAGTGGATATTAAATTTCGAGTATTGAATTATTAACTAAAATTTTGGGAAATTTTTTGATAAAAATGGACTTTGATTCTATTTCGAGGATTTTTTCAGGAATGCAAATAATTCAGAACTTTTGAAAAATTGTGAAAAGACATCGTGGATTATTACCTGATTTCGTGATTTATGAATTTAAAATTTGAGGAAAATAATAATGTGTATGATAAAACGCTACTTTGAGGATTTTGAATTTCGAGGACGAAATTCTTTTAAGGTGGGTAGACTTGTCACTACCACATTCCGAAAATAGAGGTATTTTTGACTTTTTACAATATTTAATATTATGGTATTTACAATTAATTAATTTCATGATAGTATATTTGATTTTTTTTAAATAAATATGTGATGTGTAATTTAAATATAATATTATATACAGTGTTTAATTGTGTTGAGCTGGTAGACTTGACCTAGAAGCCCAATAGGTGAACACCTGTCCAAATTATGGGATTTTGAGGTTAATTGTTTTATTTTAAAATTTAATTATTGGAGATTTTAATTAATTACTGTATTTTTATTTAATTATTGCGCATTGCCTTTGCTTCGATATTTGGAGCACTACCCTGACTTTTGTCTCCCAACAAATTTCACCATCTTGCCCTAGACATGCCCGCCTTCCATTCTGCTATTTTTGCAACTCATAATTATGCTCCCTGTGCATTGTTTCTAGCCGCACAAAAATCGTCGCGGACGTTATTTAAATAATTCTTATTTTGTATCGTTGAGCGTTCCAATCAAAAATTGGAGGCAATCTTGACCTATTTTTCGTGCGGCCCAAATTAGGGTAATATTCTATTCTGAGTCTTCTTCATTATTGGTATTGATGACCTGACCTGATTTTGGCCCCATGTACTCCTAATTAATTTTAGAACACAACTTGCATTTATTTCTAATTAAATTGAGGATACTATTTTAACTGATTCTGAAAATCCCAATTTAATTCCAGTGCCCTGCTATTTTAGCCCACACCAACATACAGCGCCCCCTGACCCTACAAAACACCGGATACCAAATCGCCCGCCAAATTTTTGTCATTTTATGTGTTTGTGCAATTTCTCGAATTTAAGGGGCTAAGTTGCAATTATTCAATTGTAGGTGTCATCACCCCATTGTCCAAGACCAAATAGAAAGGTTATTTATTGGTGGACCAAATTACATTTTTTCCCCACATGAAATTTCCTTCATGAACAATCTGGACCACCCATTTAATTGGGTGCATCCTCACCATTGATTTACCCACACCCTCATCCTATTTAATGTCCTATCTACATCAACCCTAATCCCTAGACAACCTAGAAAACCCCACCTCCTCACAAGCCTCCTCCCTCTCTCCTACGTTGGGAAAACTTCTTCCTTTCTTCTCCTCTTTCTCTTCTTCTCTTCTCCTTCTTTTCATCTTCTTCTTCCTTATTCAAAAATTTAAATTGTTAAGGGGGGGGGAACACTGTTCATTCTCCCCCCAAATACTGTTCACCCGGCGGCTCTCTGTGTACTTCTCACGCTCGAAATCCCCGACCATTGCTCCGGCCTGTTCAGCAGCCATCCCGGCCTGCACCCCGGCCGTTGTCCCCTGCTGTTCTCGCCCCGGCGGCCTGCGCACCGTACTCCGGCGAGCAGCCGAGCCGACCCCACTGTTCCCTCCGGCCTGCTGCCGTTCTCCACCCGGTCGAGCTCCTCCCCGACTTCCCACCATCTGCCGACTGCACCGACTTACTCCGACTGATCCCCTCCGGCCACGGTATTAACTCCGGTGGCCAACGACTTCCTCTCCCTCTGCCATTCCTCCATCTCCAACTATCACCACCACCATCTCCACCTATCACCACCACCATCGTCATCTATCACCATTCCCTCCGACCGTTCGAGCAGGCCTCCCAGCAGCAGTACTCCGGCGGCTCCGACGAACTCCTCCACCCTGCCTCCTGCCGTACTCCGGCGGCCAGCAAGCCCGACGACCCCCGCAGTAAGCTCCTTCTTCCCCTCTCCCTGCAATATACATGTATATGTATGGCATATAGATATATCTAGTGTAATGTATAGTTTTTAGTATGTATATGTATGATTTAATAAATATGTATATGTATAATGTATGTAAGTATGTATGTAGGTATTTTAGTGTATACACATATGTATATATTAACATATGTATTTAAATTAATATTTAAACATTACATGTATGTGTATATAGTATATTTTAAATTAGTATATGTGTATGTATAGCATTTAATTAATTAATGTTTAATACGCATCCATGTATTAGTATATAAATACATATATAAGTATAGCATTTATTTAATTAATGTGAATGTAAGTGTATGTATTTAATTAATTTGTATATATATATGTATATATACATTGGTTTATTTTATGGCATCTATTTAATAAAAGTATACTAATGTAATTTAAATTAGTATATGTATAATTATTTATTTTATTAATATTTAACATGTATGAATTCTAGTATAAATATTTCTCAGTATATACATGTTAATGTATGTTTTAGTATTTAAAATTTATGTGTTGTATAATAATTGGTATATATATAACCATATTTTGGTATATATATATATATATATGTAGATTATATTATCGTATTGGTTTGTATATATAATATAAATTGGTATATTTACCTGTATATAGTAATGTATATTTTAATTGGTATATATGAGTATATATATGTAATTAGTCTATGTATGTATTTTGTTAATTCGTATGTGTAGATATATTTTGTATAAACCCTTAGTATATTTTTATATATATATATTGCATATGTATTTAATTTGATATATATAGATATATTGTAAGTATATATGTTATTTAAGATATGTATATTTACGTATCTATCTACTAGGTGACCCTAGTTGACTAGTGTCCTGCCTGGCATAGCCCCTGAGTCAGTGTTTTTGACTGTGTGTTAGCATAGCATCTGATGCAAATGTGGTTGCTTTGTGATATGTTTCTAGGACTGTTGGTTTACCCAGGGGATACTCTGGAACAGGATACCAATAATTACCAGCTAAGGACCCAAGGCAAGTACATTCTCTGATAATTTTCAATTTTTGATAATTCCTATAAAGTTCAATAATCTAGAAATGTTACATCTGAATCCTTGACACTGTGCTACACGGACTAGTATAGCTTGGATCTGCAGTCATGAGATGTTACCTTGATTATCGTATTGACATTGTACACGACATGTATATTAGACATCGTACATGATAGACTGGACTTGCTCGTGTATCGTGACGTGTCATGGTTGGATCCACAGTACTAGTTAGGGGCGGGGAAGTAGTTAGTAAGAAATGTGATCATAACCTCTTATTGCAGTGTAGAAATTGTAGGTGTTAATCATGCTCTTCACCCATGATTAGCTAGGCCCTATAGCTATCGTATATGTTCCCAAGCCGGTCACATTTTGAAACTACTATTTCAAACACTTAGAATAGATTACAGTTCCCTAATTTAAATCATATACTACATCACCCGTATATGATACGGTACCTTGTTCTTTCCATTTCTTCATGCACTGACTATATCATATTGCCTATTTTGCATGTCTCTTTACATTGCCTGTCTCTCTATTTGCCATTGCATTCATTTCACTGTCTTCTCAGTATCTAGCATGATCTGTTTATTACTTTATAGTCCTTATCAATTATATGGAACTGTTATTTGAGATTTGTACTTTGCTCCTTCCTGACTGGAAATATTTTTCCAGACTATGCCTTAGAGGACCGCTGTCTGACACTGTATGGACCATATGGTGAGTAGCTGCAGACTTGGTAGTCTAGTTGTGATTCCGGAAGGTCTAGCCGAAAATTTCTATTATTAGTTAGTTCTTTAAGTAGACTATTTGGTACCGGATTTGTCTCCGACATTTTATTGAGACTTGGATATTGTTGAGTTAGATTACATTTTGGATTTGTGTTGTATTTAATTTTAATTTCGGTTCGTTATCTTATCGTGCTGTAATCCTGTGATTGAGTATGTGCTCGTTTATTTGTGTTATCCGTGCCTCCTTATGGAGATTGGATGTTTGTGTGACATTAGCTAGATAGTATCAAGACCTTGACAGCGTTCTACCGCCGACACTGCGGCGTAGGCTGGACGTACCCACGCACTCGTGCCCCTAAACCGGGTGCGGGTCGTGACATGGCTCCGGGTGCTCCGGTTGTTCACCATTTTAAGGCGGAAAGTACGGATGATCCTGCGGTCCTGCTCTGATATCTGGCCATAAAAAACTAATGGGGCCAGACCCCATAGCAAGTACCATAGTGAGCCAAACTTATGAACTATAACTAGCATGCAAGCAAGTCACTAAGAATAGTTGGTAAAGTGACAATTAAATAGTTGTGGGGTATTTAAACAAGGACATCTGGAATCAGTACTCTGGTTACCATCTTTGGATCAGCTGCTAATTTAAATCAGGGCATGATAGGACTAGACTGGACTGGTAATCAAGCAATCATGACCAATCATGCCCTACGACTTGCTATCATTAGCTAACTAGGTTTATCACAATTCTAGTCACTAATATATGCAGTTTGAGATTCCTTACAACCACATATCCTGCAGACTATCTAGGTTATCCAGACGAACGGTTACATAGTATAGGTTTATCAGATATAATTATTTTCTTGTCTTTTCTGGTAGTACAACACTGGTCGATGTGCTGAAAGTCTGCCCCTCACAACGGAGAGCCCCAAATTCATCAGGTGCTATTGGGATACTAGGATTACATGTAGCCAAAAAATCTCTCAAGATGCTATCTAGATTATTATTCTAGTTATTAGTTTGGACAATTAACAAGAATTCTCGACCGTGGTGCTCAGAAATCTGCCTTAGACATGATACAAAATAGGGCAGTAGCTTGACAAGTCAACTACAGGGATAACCGAACATGCAATACATATGCTGCTAATATCCTTGATCAGGACATTACAAGAATTCTAGAGTCAGGAGTGCGCTACGTCGAGCCAGTATAAGGATTATCAGTACATTATCAGGATTATCTGTATAATATCAGAATTATCAGTACAATATCAAGATTATCAGTATAGTATCAGGATTATTAGTACAATATCAGGATTATCAGTTCCATGTCAAGATTCAGGAGTTCATTTATGGTATACAATCACTATATCATATCAGAAAATTAAGATTAATATCAAGAATATCTTATTCTGGAAATAACTAGGATTAACTAAAATAACTAGATAAAAGAGAACCGGAGAATTATCAAGAGTTAAGCATCTTAAAAAGAATACTAGCATACAGGTGCATAAATCATCAATTCTGGGTTGGCGTACAAAATCAGGCAAAAAAATAATATCCGCGCACAATGGGCCAAAACCACTATTGGCGCACAAATGACCAAAAATAGTTTGGGCACACAAAATACTAATTCGGTCAGTTCTGATGCACTTTGATACAAAAGTTCTCTGAGCAAAATATGGCGTACAAATTATACTCAAGTGCACTTCTAGGACCTTGAGACAAAATAATAGAAGTGCACGAGCCAGGAGCTTGGCACATAAATCTATCATTTGTGCACAAATAAAAGTACCCAAGCTATGAACTTAGTGTACTTTTATCAAATATGCCAATAGTGAGGTTTGGCATACAAACAAACATAGGAAGGTCTGCTAAAAGATAAAACACAAGTTTTCAGGCATGACACAGCAGTCGAAAGAATCCTGCAGTGGAGAGCACAATTCTCGAGAATGGTCAGAGGTCATTGCTTAGTCATTAAGTAATTATGAAAGGATACAAAGTATGCCATCTCTGAAAAATGCCAAATAGTACGCCAACACAGCAAAGTGCACCATTCTCCAGAAGCAATAAAGTGCACCGATAAGAAAAGTTTCACCAAAGTGTGCCAACTCTGCAATATCTGTAAAGTGCACCAACTTGACTATTTAAGCAGTGGCGTAAATTCTTGATGAATTGCAGACCTATTCAAAAGTGCACCAAGTTGGATTGGTATATTTTTGAAGGATATTTATAGTAAAAAATATACATAGGAGTAGAGAAGTGTGTCACTACTATATTTTCTATGAAGAGTATTTTGGTCATTTATAATTAATTAAATATTGTGCATGTTGTATATTTATTTATTGTATTATTTTTTATTGTTAGATGTTATATTTGATTTTGGACTTGTGTTAGTGGACCAAACTAGTTTAGATTAGATTAGATTCTTGGACCAACATTTAATTCTAGTTAGATTGAGCCCAACTATCAAGCTCATTCATTAGGAGAATAAATTAATTAGTTAAACCAATTGGATTAGAATATTTTTTCATTAATTAATTCCTTTATGACAAACCTAAGGGGTATTGTAGACTTTTTATAGTAACTTGGAGAAGGGGGCAAGGCCAGTCATAGCAAGGGAGAGGAGAGAGACTCTCTCTCTTCATTCATTCATTATAACTCTAGATCTAGAATTTCTCTCTTCTAAATTTCTTTATCCCTACACCAATCCCAACCCAAATTCCTTTCCAATTCCTTTTTTTCTCACCATTGGAGGCTATTGGAACAAGGAGGAGGCAAAGATCTACAAGGAGGAGGAAGGAGCACAAGTTGTAGGCTCTTGACACTCATTTGGAGAATTGTATTAGAAATCCATTTTCTAATAGATACAATTTAGGTTTCTCTCTTTAATTAGACTCTAAATCTATAATTTAATCATTAAAAACCCTTCTATGTACTAAGACTACCCATAGGAAGTGGAATTAGGTTCATAGGAGGCCTATGGAGAAAGTAATGTGGTATTTTATGTCAATTTTGGACAAATTTAAGATTGGCACATCTTATGTTTGTCAATAGGTCATTTAGACCAAATTGACATGTGTTTGGTTGTGTAAGACTAGTGTCATATCTATAATTAGATACGTGTAGGCTGTATTACGATAATTTGGCGATATATGTTAATTTGGAAAAAATTTCTGACACGGGGGTTCGAGCATGTCACATTTTATCACGAGCACGTAGATGAGTAGCTAGCTCTTTGTTTTGCTTCTAATTATGATTCTAGACTTTCTCGTATCCTTTAGAATACGTTTGGTGGTGTGGTGGAGCAGTATCGTAAGCATGTCATAGATTGAGTGTGATACGGGTACGGTGCACTCCACGTGTTTAATACTTTGCTTTCTAATTAAATTTATCTTAGTTATAACAATTAGAGTATTATATTTGTAGTTGTTATATGATATATATATATATATATCATATTTCTATTTTATTTGAGAGTGTTGGTGGTCATAGGGAGAGTAGGGAAGTTCATGTGCACTATTTGTGTTATTATATACAGTATATATATATATATATGTATATTTATATGTGTGTGTGTGTGAGTATGTGTGTGTGTGTGTGTAGTATACCTGTGTGTGTATGCATGCTAGGGAGTGTCAAGCTACTGCCATATGAAGCAGCAGCAGCAGCAGCAGCAATATGAAGTAGCAACAACATCATTATGAAGCAGCAGCAGCTGTAGTGTGAAGCAGCAGCAGCACCAGAAAGCAGCAGTAGTGTGAGGCATTAGAAGCAACAACATTATATCATAGCAGTTGCAATACTCAATAGGAGTGGTATCCAAGAAATTAGGATTGTGTGGAAGTACTAATATAATATGTGAGCAAGTGTAGTAAGGTTGAGTTTTAACTTTTGTGTATGATACCAAAAGTATAAAAGTTAAGTATTAGGGAAAGGTAGGATACTAAGGAATGATAAGTTATAAGTATGGATGGTGAGTGTTGTTTAATGCTAAGTTTGATGTGTGTGTGTGTATCATAGGGAAGTTGACACCACTGACAAGTGCTAAGGTATAGGTGTATGCTATGGATGACTTGAAAGAAAATGTCAAGTTGAGTACAATAACATCAAGGTAAGGTTATGGGGTAGGATAACTATTAGTTTATAGTTAAGGTAAGTTTATATAGTAAGGTATTAGCTACTATACTCAATATAGCTAGTTGATCTAGTTAAGGTATTGGTCTAAGTTACTAGGTAATTATTAAGATATATGATATTGTCGTTGAGGGTAAGCTATTAAAATACTAAGGTAATAGCTTTGACTCAAGGTATTGGGTATTTAGGTATCAAGGGGATAATTAGGTAGTGTGATACCAAGTTTTGGCTCCAAGTCAAGGTATCCATAGTACTTGTTTAGCCAGAATTACTAATATATATTTTATTGTGTATCTTATCTAGTATTTTCATATAGATATAATTTACGTATCTTATGATACGGAATAGTATCGACACTATAGTATCCTAACATAGCTAGTATAGCCTAGTTACATACTGTATTGACCCAATAACCTAGAGATGGACTCATACAACCTAGAAATAGCTAGTTTAACCAAGTTTGACTAGTTTGACCTAGAATTGACCTAGTTTGACTATTTTGACCTAAAAATGACTTAATGACCTAGAATTAGACTAGTTTAACTTATTTTTAATCTAAAATCTTGTATTGATATAATTTTTCATATTTAGGTCTCCGAGGAATCATTTCGAATATCTTTGATATTGTTCACCGAATTTCAGGCAAGTACATTTTTTGATAGTTTCTTATTTATGATATTCCCTATATTTCTTGTATTTAGTATAGATATCCTTAATTTTTTGATATGATGGTTACACAGATTGGTATATCCGAATCTCGTCATGAGATATTATTTCTTGGTATTTATGGTGTATCTTGTGCAAGCCTTGTTCCTTGTTCTTCTTGTATATGTACAGACATTGATTCTTGGGGAGACTAACTACCTGCCCAGTGAATCATGTGTCATAAAGTACCATGGTTGGATCTACTATACCAGATGGGATAGAAAGTGTTAGTGTAGATATGTGATCATACCCTTCTTGTGTATATCATTGTGAGTGTTGATCATACACTGCATGTATGATTAATTAGGCCCTAATCCTTAAGCAAGTTCCCAAGCCGATCATATATTGAAGCTGTTACTCACTCACATAGTAGTAGTATTTCTTTCTCATATTTTTGATGCTCTTGTATTTAATACCAGTATTCCTATTATGCATATCCCTTGTACATGTATATTGTATCTTGTATATTTGCCTTATTTACTGTTACATAGTTTATATCATTCACTGAAACTGCTATTAGAGATATACTTTGCTCCTTTCTTGACTGGATAGAGTTTTTCTAGATGACATTGAGGAGTGGTATCCCACTCACTATGGGCCTCAGGACGTAGTTAGCTTTGACCCAGAGACTTTGGCTCAGGAGGGACTCATTCCGGTTGAGACAGATGACCTAGTACACGTAGATCAGTAGATAGATTTATTTGTACTGGATTTGTCTCCTGTATTTTAATATTAGTATTTCTTTATATGACTCATTGAATATTACTTTGTCTCGTGAGCTGTATTAGACTCTTCAGTTATTTATTTTATATTTGTGCGATTATTCCATCTTATAAATCTATGATTGAGTATTCATACTTCTTTAGTGGCATTATATATCTTGATGATCATTATTGCTAGATAGATAGTTTACCCATACAGCGTTCTACTGCCGATATTACGGCATAGGCTGGACGTTGTTCACTACTCACGTCCCTACACCGGGTGCTGGTCATGACAAAGTATGCCCAGAGTACTCAACATATCTTTGTGCACTTTCTAAAAAATTTATGAAACATACTCAAGTACGTTAACTGGAATTTTGCTTTATACGGCAAGTGTTCCCTGCATACTTTTTTGTATGCATTCTCAAGCCAACTTTGCATTCTTTGACTTGTTGTTCTCGGCTCCATGAGCAATCCAATTCAAAGTAAATAAAATCATCAATGAGATAAGTACTAAGTGTTATCCAAAAATAAAATCGTTCAAATATTAAAATAAGCTATACTAAGAATCAAAGCAAGATCCATGGTTGTTCATTCGATTGTCAAGATATACTTGCCTACGGTCAAGTTCTAGCCTAATACCAACACTATGAAGGTCACCCACGACCAAGGCCAAGCTCGACTACTGTTCTCTGTTGGGAAAGAAATGAAGAAGGAAAGTAAAATAAAAGGAAAAGAAAAGTGGAAAAAAGAATGATATTGCTTATATAGGAAGAGTTAGGATTATAGGCCATTGGATAATAATCCATGGCCCTCACCAGGGTTTATCATAGGTACACATCAAGAAAAGTAAGGGACGGCCACCCTTATATTTTTAATCAAAGGTAGTTTGTTAATTGACATGGGTATTTTAATTTTAAGATTTATTGTATTTAAATATTATGCATGTGTATTAATTATTTGTTGCATTATTTATTTATTGTTAGTGTTAGATTTATTTTGGACTTGTGTAGTGGACCTAACTAGTTAGTTTAGATGCATGAACCAAATATTTTATGTTATTTTAGATTGAGCGCAATAATTAGGCCAATGGTTTAGGAGGATGAATTAATTAGTGAAACCATTAGACTAGAACCTTCCCTCCTTAATTATTTCTTCATGGGAGGCCCAAGGGGTATTTTGGATATTTTATATTGCTTGAGAGAGGGGTTTATTACCAGCCATTAGAGGAGGAGAGAGAGGGTCTCTCTCATTTTATTTTTTATTCCCTTTAGATCTAGATTTTCTCCCTTTTCAAATTCCTTTATTCTCTCATCAAATCCCTATCATTTTCCACCCAAATTTCTTTCCTATTCTTCATTTGAGGCTACTATAATAAGGATCTACAAGAAGGAACCAAGGATCTAAAAGGAGGAGGCCAAGATCTAGAAGAGGAGCTACTTTCCATATTTTAGGATTTTTTATTGGAAATCTATCTTCCAATAGGTTCCATCCCATTTTTTCTCTTCTAGTAGACTCTAAATATGAGATTTAACTATGAAAAATGAACTCATATGCATAGGCTACCCATAAGAATTGGTTTTAGGTTCATAGGAGACCTATGGTGGAAGTTATGTGTGTTTTTTGTGTCAATTTTTAGGAAATTTTGAGATTGGCACATGTTGTATTTTTCAATTGGTCTAATAGATCAAATTGACATATGTTTAATTGTTTGTAACAAGTTTCATATCCATAATTGGATACGTGTTGGCCATATCATGATAATTTGGAGATACGGGTTGATTTGGAAATTTTTCTCCGACACTGGGCTTTGAGCATGTCACATTTTGACACGGTCACGTAGATAGGTAATTGACTCTTTGTATTATTCATATATACTATTTTAGACTTGCTCGTGTCCTTCAGGATGCGTTTGGTTGTGTGGTGGAGCCGTGTCGCAAGCGTATTATAGAATGAGTGTGATACGGGTGTGGTGCACTCCACGTATTTATTTTATTGCCTATATTCTATGTGTACTTGTATATATATATATGTATATTAGATTATATATATATATATATATATATATATATATATGAGTGTGTATTAAATGATATTATATAGCTAAGTATACATATAGCTAGGTGTCTAAGTGTTTATGTACTTGTATCTATTTATATATATGTGTGTGTGTGTGTGTGTGTGTGTGTGTGTGTGTGTGTGTGGTTGTATAGATACATATATATATATATATATATAGGTGAGAGGTATGTGTTTATATATATATATATATATATATATATATATATATATATATATAGTGAGGGATATAGATATATGTGTTATGAGTGTTTATATATATATGAGTTTTGTGTATATATGTCTAGAATGTATCTACCTATACATATATAGATTGATATATTGAGTTATATATATATATATATATATATATATATATATATATATATATATATATATATATATATATATATAAGGGATATGATATATATGTAGATTGATATATAGATATGTGTATATATATATTGTGTGGAGTGAGAGTATATAGGTATATTGATATATATAGATACTGATATATGTATGTGTGTGTCTATGCATAAGTGTGAGTGTGTGAGTGCATGAGTGTTTATGTTGTGTGTGTGTGTGTGTGTGAGAGAGAGAGAGAGAGAGAGAGAGAGGGGCGAGTGCAACGTGCAGCGTGGTGCAGCAGCGCACAGTTGCAGGTTGCTACAGCACCAGCAACGTGCAACGCACCGTAGCAGCTGTGCAGCGTGCAGCAGCTGTATAGCACAACGCAGCAGCAGCAGACTTATGTAGGTATATGTATCTATGTATTGGTATGTATTATATGTTAGTAGTTAATAAATTTAATAGTTTAGTTATGTTAGTATAGTTTAGTATCTGGCGTTTAGCTATATATATTAGCTATATGTATTAGGATTTGAATTACCTTGGGATACCAATGTAATGTCAAGGTATTGAGGAATACTCAAGGTATTGGGTAATGGGTTAGTTTAGTCTGGTTGGTTACTATAGTAGTTTGTTAGTTATATATGTTTGATTATGTAGATAGTTAGATATTTAAACTAGTATATATATGTTATAATTGATAGTTAGTAGTTTAGAAATATGTTAGTTTACTTAGTTTAGTGATTAGTGTATAATTAAATATATATATGTATCTATATATTAGTAGATTATATATGTATTATAATTAGTATTTAAGTATTGGTTTGATATATATTATAGTACTTAGTATATATTAGTATATTAGTTGAGGGTTATATAAGTATTAGCTATATTCATGAGGACTTGAATTACCTTGAGATACCAAGGTAATGTTAAGGTATTGGGTCGATACTCAAGGTATTGGGTTTAATTATCGAGATAGGTGTGAGATAGTGCGATACGCATTGGTGCAAGGCTAAGGTATCTGTTTTGCATTAGTTAGCTAATCTATTATATGTATTATCTTGTATATATATATATATATAAATTACTATTTCATATTAAAAACTTTCGTATCTTAGGATACGGTATCTTGTTGGTTTTCTAGTATTTGACTAGTTTAACGTAATTTTATTCCAACACCTTGTATTAATATAATATTCTATATATAGGTCTGTGTGACACCAGTTAGGACATAGTTTGACATTCATTGCTTGGACGACAGGTGAGTACATTCTCTAATATTTTTTATTATTTGATAATTACTATAATGCAAGTATTTAGAAATATTTTATATGACTCTTGACACATTGGTACGCGGACTAGTATACACATGGATCAGTCATGTGATGTTATATATATCGTTCATTGTTCCTCGTATTCTCAATGTTTAACTTAGATAATGTTTCAATGTTTAATGTTCAATGTTCAGTGTTCAATGTTTAAATTAGACAATGTTTAACTTAGACAATATTTTAATGTTCAATGTTCAATGTTCAGTGTTCAATGTTCAATGTTCAAGCTTTATTGTTTACATGGCCTTGAGTATCTTGCATCACAATATGTCATGGTTGGATCCATTGTACTAGTTTGCGGAAAGGGGAAGTATAAGCTAGATATGTGATCAAACCTAAACAATATTCAATGTTTAACTTAGACAATGTTTATCCAACGTTAAAGTAGACAATGTTCACCCAAGCCGATCACATATCTAACTAGTATTTCAATCACTTAGCATAGTAACAGTTCTTTAACACATTCTAGTTTATTGTTTTATTCTGTTGTCTTATTCTAGTTCATCGTGATCAGTGTATACCATATTATTCATTGTTTACCTGCTCTTCCACCATAGTTGATATTGTTCATTGTTTCTTATCTTATATTATATTCCCTATTTATGTTTATAGTCATTATCAATTAAATAAAACTGCTATTGAGTTATACTTTGTTCTATTTTTGACTGAAAAATATTTTTCAGATGAATGGTTAGAGAGGATGTGTCCCACTTACTACGGACCAACAGATGGAGTATCACCTGAGGATGTTGTGCTAGTTACTGAGGCCATTTAGATTACCCTACCTTGTACTGGCTATTTCTTTTAGATTGTGTATTGTATTTAATTTTAAGATCTTTTGTGTTTAGTTTTGAGTTGGATATGTGATGTATTGAGACTTGTATTTCTATTCTTTCTATTCCATATCGTGCTTACATCTTCCTTTAGTTTTATATATGATTGAGTATCAATTGGAGTTGAGATGGCATGATAGTATTTTATATATATTGTGCGAGATGTTAGATAGTATAGAAGACCAAGACAACGTTCTACCTCCGATGCTGTGGCGTAGGATGGATGTACCCACGTACTCGTTCCCCTATACCGGGTGCGGACCGTGACACATTTTTAGTGGTAACCCATGCAGGTCAGGCTTCACAAGTTGTGCGATATCGTAGTAGTGCGACGACTTAGTTGTACTACTGTGAGCCTGCGATAGGATATAGGATATAAGACTCTAGGATGAGAGAGGATACTCAATCATAAATTTCTTGAGAGATTCCTGGGACGACCCTTGAGAATCTTATTATAATTTTCAAATCAAATATTTTTTCTTATTTCTGTCTATTCTCACTTGTTGTTATTGAATTTGATTCTTGGTGATCGATTGTTAAAATTAATTCTTTGTGTCGTTGTTGAGTTTAATTTTATCGAGATAAATTTTATGGACTAAAATTTATGGTATCATCTGATGACATATATTGATGAGGACAATGAGAAAGATGAAACGTCTAAGTTGGTTATGGAGCATAGAGTTTATCACATCCATATTAGCTAGCATGGTAGAAATGTAGAAGCCTGACTTCTGATGTACATATCTTAGTTATAAAATTTAGAGTTTTTCGCAGCCATACCGATTGGCGTGGTGAGGATTCTAAATGACATAATTATAGAATTGCATACTTTAGTTATGGAATATATCATTTATCGCAGCTATGCTTACTGGCATAACGAGAATTCTGAGTATTATAATTTCGGACAGACGTGTATGATTATCAGGATGTATCTTAAATTGGTTCTTAAAGTATCATCTCAATACTTATCCACTCCTGTTATTGTAGAATTTTGTCCTATCATTCTTTAGCTTAGAAGTAGAGCATTGATGTGAGTAGATAGGAGTATACCAGTATATGACTAGTGATAGATATATCACCTGATATTGAGGCTAGTGATGTGTCGGAAGCAATAGACGGAAGAAGTGTCTAAAAATTATGTACAAAATACATAGTGGGTGATGAGTATCAGTGTGGAAGTTCATGAGTATCAGAAAGTGGAAGCCTGAGTATTAAAAAATTTCAACAGTATGTCATAGGTTAAAAAATATCAAGATTGGTCATGAGAGATATGTAGTGTATCACTAATTAGCATATCAGTCTGTAAAAGATTTAAGGGAAGATACATATAAATCAATAGAGATATGGAACCATATACCTGCCTTTGAGAGTGATATGAAATATGTGTATTATAGAAGTTAATAACTAGTGCATTGGATGCAAGTGATCATGAGTTCTAGTGAGTGTGATAAGGTGATCCAATAATGAAGCTAGTATTACTATATCAAGAGTGCTAGTATTTCTATATCAAGGATTAGTTGAGCAATATACTAGTAATAGTAGGTACCTTGTGTAATAATATTGGATTGGTGTATCAGTTAATATGGATAAAAAATTATTGGAAAGTAATAGTACAAGTAATCCAGGCAGTAGAGGAGAGACATGAGTAACTTGGTATGAGGATGTCATCTAAAATATATATGAGAACTGGTGCCTTGTGTAGACAGTAACAAGACTTGAGTAGGCATCCTAATGGGGGTATTCATGTTGGTCAATAATGTGCTAATAAAATATATGATAGAAAAGTATACAAGTGTTCCTTGCAAGAGAATGGTAGAAGAATTTTGGTGATTGCAAGAACTGAAGCAGAACAAGGAGATAAAATTTTAGTGATGTTTTGTATAGTATCCTAGATAGCAAGTGCCAGTGAGTTAAGCATATCCATGACCTAGAACTATAATATATCACTTATATTTGGTAACCCTCAATATTAAGAATATTTTTACTAGGTTGATGATTAATGAATGCTTAGTGTATGATAGAATAGGCCAAATGTGGCATAGTAGATTACCCCGCACCAGTAAATGGAGACACCCAGCAAGGCAGAGACTGAAATTCATGATTGATAGAGTATGATTTTCTCTTTCAATAGAATGGTAGGATTGTATGTTATATGTTAGACTGTGATCGAAGGGGGTTTGACACTAGTAAAATGTATATGACTGGCCTAAGAGAGAGGGGTGAGAGTTTTAATTTTGAGGACAAATTTTTTTTAAGGTGGGTAGGATTATCACTCTCATATTTTTAATCAAGGGTAGTTTGGTAATTAACATGGATATTTTAATTTTAGGATTTATTGTATTTAAATATTGTGTATGTGTATTAATTATTTGTTGTATTATTTATTTATTATTAGTGTTAAATTTATTTTGGACTTGTGTAGTGGACCTAACTAGTTAGTTTAGATACATAAACCAAATATTTTATGTAAGTTTAAATTAAGCCTAATAATTAGGCCCATGAGTTAGGAGGATGAATTAATTAGTGAAACTATTAGACTAGAACCTTCCCTCCTTAATTATTTCTTCATAAGAGGCCCAAGGGGTATTTTAGATATTTTATATTGCTTGAGAAAGGGGTTTATGACCAGCCATTAGAGGAGAAGAGAGAGAGTGTCTCTCTTATTTTATTTTTTATTCCCTTTAGATCTATATTTTTCCCCTTTCTAAATTCCTTCATTCCCTCATCAAATCCCTACTAATTTCAACCCAAATTTCTTTTCTATTCTTTATTTGAGGCTACTACAACAAGGATCTATAAGGAGAAATTAAGAATCTAGAAGGAGGATGCCAAGGTCTAGAAAGAGGAGCTACTTTCCACATTTGGAGATTTTTTATTAGGAATCCCTCTGCCAATAGGTATATTTTAGTTTTTTCTATTCTAGTAGACTCTAAATATGAGATTTAACCATGATAAACTAACCAACATGCATAGGCTACCCATAGGAATTGGTTTTAGGTTCATAGGAGACCTATGGTGGAAGTTATGTGTGTTTTTGTATCAATTTTGGGGGAATTCCGAGATTGGCACATGTTATATTTGTCAATTGGTCTAATAGATTAAATTGACATGTATTTGATTGTGTGTGACTAGTGTCGATTCTATAATTGGATACGTGTAGGCCGTATCCCGATAATTTGGAGATACGGGTTGATTTGAGATTTTTTTCTCCGATACGGGACTTTGAGCATGTCACATTTTAATACGAATACGTAAATATATAATTGACTTTTTGTATTATTCATATATACTATTTTAGACTTGCTCGTGTCCTTCGGGATGCGTTTGGTTGTGTGGTAGAGACGTGTCGCAAGCGTATCATAGAATGAGTGTGATACAGGTGCGGTGCACTCCAAGTGTTTGCTTTATTGCCTATATTCTATGTGTACTTGTGTATATATACATATATGTTAGATTATATATCTATATATATATATATATATTAATATATATTATTTGATATTGTATAGCTAAGTATACATATAGCTAGGTGTCTAAGTGTTTATTTATATGTATCTATTTATATCTATGTGTGTATATATATATGTGGTTGTATAGATACATATATGTATAGGTGAGAGGTATGTGTTTATATATATATATATATATATATATATATATATATATATATATATATATAGTGAGGGATATAGCTATATGTGTTATGAGTGTTTATATATATATATATATATATATATATATATATATGAGTTTTGTGTATATATGTCTATACTTATATATGAGAGAATGTATCTACCTATACATATATAGATTGATATGTTGAGTTATGTGTGTGTGTGTATGTATATGTATATGTATATATATATATATATATATATATATATATATATATATATATATATATATAAGGGGTTTGATATATATGTAGATTGATATATAGATATATGTATATATATATGTGTGTAGAGTGAGAGTGTATAGGTATATTGATAAATATAGATACTTATATATGAATGTGAGTATCTATGTGTAAGTGTGTGTGTATGTGTGTGTGAGTGCATGAATGTTTTGTTATATGTATGTGTGAGAGAGAGGGGCCATTTTAGCGTACAGTACAGCGCAGCAGCGCGCAACAACAGGTTGCTGATGCAGCAGCAGTGGTACAGCGCGGCACAGCAGCAGCAGCAGCAGCATACAGTGCGGCGCAGCAGCGGTACAGCGCAACAGCAGTTTGCCGTAGCAGCAACAGTTGCACCGTAGTAGCAGTTTGCTGCAGCAGTGCAGCGTATAGCACAGCAGCGGGCGGTACAGCACGCGGAGCAGTGCAAAGCAGGCAGTGTATATATATATATATATATATATATATATATATATATAAGGGGTTTGATATATATGTAGATTGATATATAGATATGTGTATATATATGTGTGTGGAGTGAGAGTGTATAGGTATATTGATATATATAGATACCTATATATGTATGTGTGTGTCTATGCATAAGTGTGTTTGTGTGAGTGCTTGAGTGTTTATATTGTGTATGTGTGTGTGAGGGGGGCGAGCACAACGTACAGCGCGGCGCAACAGCGTGCAGCTGCAGGTTGTTGTAGCACCAGCAACGTGCAGCACGGCGCAGCAGCGGTGTAGCTCAGCACAACAGCGGTGTAGCTCAGCACAACAGCGGTACAGCGCGGCGCAGCAGCAGCAACGTACAGCGCGACGTAGCAGCGTACAGTACGACGCAACAGCGTGCAGCATGGTACAGCAGTGGCGCAGCGCAGCAGCAGTTGCAGCGCAGCAGCAGGGCAGCGTGCGACGCAGTGGTATATGGTACAGCGTGCGGTGCAGTGCGCAACAGTATAGTTTCAGTGTGTTCAGTTCGTTAGTATTAAGGTTAGTTAGTAGCTTGGTTTTATAGTTATATACCTATTAGTCTAGATAATTAGATAGATATATATAAATACTTGTTAGATAGGTAGTATGTTAGTATGTACTATATGTATCTATATAGTATGTGGGTATTGATAGTAAATTATTTTGTAGGTATATGTATCTATGTATTGGTATGTATTATATGTTTGTAGTTAATAGTTCTAATAGTTTAGTTATGTTAGTATAGTTTAGTATATGGGGGTTAGCTATATATATTTGCTATATGCATTAGGATTTGAATTACCTTAGGATACCAAGGTAATGTCAAGGTATTAAGGAATACTCAAGGTATTGGATAATGGGTTGGTTTAGTCTAGTTGGTTACTATAGTAGTTAGTTAGTTATATATGTTTGATTATGTAGATAGTCAGATATGTAAACTAGTATATATATATTATGATTGATAGTTAGTAGTTGAGAAATATGTTAGATTAGTTAGTATAGTGATTAGTATATAGTTAACTATATATATGTATCTATATATTAGTAGATTATATATGTATTGCAATTAGTATCTAAGTATTGCTTTGATATATATTATAGTACTTAGTATATATTAGTATATTGGTTGAGGGTTATATATGTATTAGTTATATTCATGAGGACTTGAATTATCTTGGGATACCAAGGTAATATCAAGATATTGGGTCGATACTCCAGGTATTAGGTTTAAGTATCGAGATAGGTGTGAGGTAGTACGATACGCATTTGTGCAAGGCCAAGGTATCCATTTTGTATTAGTTAGCTAAGCTATTATATGTATTATCTTGTATATATATAAATTACTATTTCATATTAAAAACTTGTGTATCTTAGAATACGGTATCTTATTAATTTTTTAGTATCTTAGAATAGTTAGTGTGGCCTAGATGCATAGTGTATAGACCCAATATCCTAGAGATAGACTCATGCAACCTAGAAATAGCTAATTTGACCAACTTTGACTAGTTTGACCGATAGTTGACCTAATTTGACCATTTTGACTTAGAAATAGCTTTATGACCTAGAATTTGACTAGTTTAGATTAATTTTATTCCAGCACCTTGTATTAATGTAATATTCCATATATAGGTCTGTGTGACACCTGTTGGGATATAGTTTGACATTCATTGCTTGGACGAAAGGCGAATACGTTCTCTGATAGTTTTCATTATTTGATAACTAATATAATATCAGTATTTAAAAATATTTTATATGACTCTTGACACATTAGTACATGGACTAGTATACACATGGATCAGTCATGGGATATTACTATATTATTTATTATTTCTCGTATTCTTAATGTTTAACTTAGACAATGTTTCAATGTTTAATATTCAATGTTTAATGTTCAATGTTCAATATTCATTGTTTAATGTTTAACTTAGACAATGTTTAACTTAGACAATGTTTTAATGTTCAGTGTTCAATGTTCAATGTTTAATGTTTGATGTTTAATGTTCAAGATTTATTGTTTACATAGCCTTGAGTATCTTGCATCACAACATGTCATAGTTGGATCTATTGTACTAGTTGGGGGAAGGGGAAGTGTTAGCTAAATATGTGATCAAATCCTAGACAATGTTCAATGTTTAACTTAGACAATATTTATCCAAAGTTAAAGTAGACAATGTTCACCCAAGCCGATCACATATCTAACTAGTATTTCAATCACTTAGCATAGTTACAGTTTTTTACCACATTCAGTTTATTGTTTTATTCTATTGTCTTATTCTAGTTTATCGTGATCAGTGTATACCATATTGTTCATTATTTAACTGTTCGTCCACCATAGTTGATATTATACATTATTTTTTATCTCGTATTATATTCTCTATTTCTGTTTATAGTCATTATCAATTAATTGGAACTGCTATTGAGTTGTACTTCACTCTATTCCTGACTGAAAAATATTTTTTAGATGAATGATTAGAGATGATGTGTCCCACTTACTACGGACCAACAAATGGAGTGTCACTTGAGGATGTAGTGCCAGTTACTGAGGCTATTTAGATTTACCTAACTTGTAGTAGTTGTTTCTTTTAGATTATGGATTGCATTTTATTTTGAGATCTTTTGTGTTTAGTTTTGAGTTGGACATGTGATGTATTGAGACTTGTATTTCTATTCTTTTTATTCCATATCATGCTTACATCTTCTTTTAGTTTTATATATGATTAAGTATCAATTGGAGTTGAGATGGCATGACAGTATTTTATATACATTGTGTGAGATGTTAGATAGTATAGAAGACTAAGACAGCGTTCTTTTGCCGATGCTGCGGTGTAGGCTGGACGTACCCATGTACTCGTACCCCTATATCGGGTGCGGGTTATGACAGGGACCAATGGTCCAAATTATGCAACAACAAAAAAACTTATAAAAATAACCTAAATAATATATGAATGGCATAATGCACGATGTAAGTAATTAAACAATAAAAGAGCTATATAGCCATAATACGCCTATATTAGGTACGTATACTAGATCAGTGAGACGAGTCTCACACTTTTTGCGCATAAATAAGCTATCCACGTGGCTCTATTTTTTTACAAAGAGTGGCGCATGGTGATTGAGTGCATGAAGCATTCATTTTGTATAATTTAAATTAACACCGCGCGTAAGTGTATATAGTGTAACCACTACTTCCATTTGTAGGGTTATTTTTTATTTCATTATTGTTTTTTAATTATATAGTTATAAATTATATTAGTGTTAGTTAGTATGCTAGCTAATTAGAATTTATTAAGCATTAATTAATGCTAATTAGTGTTAGTTATGACTTTAGTTAATTATAATTAATTAGTTAGTGTCATGGATAGAATATTCCCTATTTAGTTAGTTAAGATGCTTTCCATAACTAATTAGATGCTTTCCTAACTAAATATATTCCATTCATGACAATTCTAGAACCTAATTAGGGAGTGGAGAGGGGCATATTGGATATTTTACCATCATTGAGACCTAGATAAAGTGGCCGGCCCTAGTAGTATAGTGGAGTAATTTATTGTCATCTTATTTCACCCTTCTTTCTCCTCAAGTTTCTTCTTCCCCAAGTCATTCCACATCCATACCAATTTCCACTTAAACTACTATAATTCCTACTTAATTCTTATTTCCATGGAGACGTAGAGCATTGAAGCATAAGGAGGACCATTGGAGAGGAGATAAGCTAGGAGATCGTATCTATTTCACCCGTATTGTGTCTATTTGGTAGAGTTTCATTTGAATCCAATACCCCATAGGAAAATTTTACTTTTCTTACTAATTTCTATGTTAGAATTCTAATTTGAACCCATAAAAACTACTCAAAGTGATACCCAACTCCATAGATGAAGAATTATGAGGTAGAGTGTCTATTTCTTGTTGTTACATAGGTTTTTCTAGGCAATTTGGAAGAATTATAAATTTGTGTCCACCAAGTATTTGTTTGGCATACCTATGAGATTATTGATGTCTATTTTGGTTTGTGATGGTGTCCTTATGTCTACAATTGGATACTTAAAGTTGTATCATGATACTCCATGATACATATAGGTGGATTTGGTAATTTAGAAAATTTGGACCAATTAGTGTTAATTTCACTCTATTTGCTCTATACTTGATTATTCTATCTATCTATCTATCTATCTATCTATCTATTATCTATCTATCTATCTATCTATCTATCTATGTATATATATATATATATATATATATATATATATATATATATATATATATATATATATATATATGTTTTATATGTTTTATTATATAGGTACCATTATGGTGTTGGTGTAGGATTAGAGTATCTTGGTGCCATGGTGTTATGAAACTAGTGTGCACATTAAGTGTTTGATGATCGGTTATGTTTAGTATTTGTGTGTGATACTTGTGTGTATTATGTAAGGATTATAATGAGTATGGATATCAGGGTATGATACTAGAGTGTATCATGGTGTTTGTGTATTGTAGTATGTGTTCTAGTATTTCTGGAGAGAGGGAATTAAAATCTTAGTGTGCATGTAGGTGTGCTTTGAGTACCAAAGAATGCTAGAAGATATTCAATACAAGATGTATGTGTTCTTGGTGATTGTGAGGGCAGAGAGGGGAAAGCTTATGGGTGTTGCATAGGTTAGAGGAAATTGGTTTGTGTCTAAAAGAGGTTGCAGTAAGTTTAAGGGAGGGTATTTGGGAGCTCGGGATCTACAAAATCATTGATGCAATAGCAGCAGCACTTAGTGAGGGAGTGTCACGACACGCACCCGGTGTAGGGGTACGAGTACATTGGTACATCTAGCCTACGCTATAGTATTGATGGTAGAACGCTGTCTAGATCAACAATACTATCTAAATATCTTATATAATATATATAATGTACCTGTCCTGCCATCTCAACGCCAAATAGAGGTCAATAATATATAATAATGATAATCCATACTCAAACACTATAATAAACTAGAGAAAGATAAGGCACGATATGGAATAGAAGAAAAGAAATACAGAGTTGTCATATATCACAAGTCCAAGTCTAATAGTTTAATCTCAACTCAAAGATCTTAAATATAGTACATATCATAAATTCTAGCTAAGATCAAATACAACATCATAAAGAATAATCTAAAACTCTCCAACTTGTGATACTATATCAAGAGACTCTATGGTGCAATCTAAACGACCTCGCTATCCTGTGGCCCGTAGTAGGTGGGACACATCAGCTCTAACCAATCATTTAAAAAATATATTCAGTCATGATTGGAGCAAAGTATAACCCAATAACAGTTCTAATTAGTTAATAATGACTATAAACAGATATAGAGAATATAATATAAGACGAGAGGCAATAAATAATATCATATTGTTGTAGGAAGTGAGACAGATAATCTAGAGTAATAAAGTATAAACTGATCAAAATGAAATAGAAATAAGGCAATGAACTATAATATAGAGGAGAACTGTAACTACACTAAGTATTTGAAATACTAGTTAGATATGTGACCGACTTGGGTTATCAAGATCAACTATCAAGGCTATAACACAATTATTTAATCAATATGATTGGTTGTTGTCTATAAGTAACACGATTAATAACACAATTATTTTAAGATTGGCTATTTTCTACGGAGTAACACAATCATACGTGAGGTGTATGACTGCTTGTTGTCTACATGATATAATATTTAAGGGTTTGATCACATATCCTTCTAGCATTTCTTTTGCTCCCAACCAATACTCATGGATCCGATCATGATACGTCACAAACATGAATATAATATGAGTACATGAAGAACACGGATGTACATGAATGAACACGAGCACAAGGAATACCCGATACATACGATAAAATATATATAAAAATGAGTATCTGGAGTACACGATAATGGGATAACATCTCCTGACATGATCCATATAGTACCATTCCGTGTAACCACTGTGTCAGAATCTAGTAAAATATTTGTAAATACTTTTATTATAGTAATTATCAAATAATTAAAAGTATCGGAGAATGTACTCGCCTGTGATCCTTAGCAAATAATATAACTCGGTATCCGAGCTGGTGTCACACAGTCCTATATATTAAATATTAAGTCAAAGGGCGTTAAGAATGATAAATATGCTAAATGAGTCCAAATATGCTTTATAAGCCATTTCTAGGTCAAACTAGGTCCACACTAAGTAAATTAGTCTCTAACTAGCTAAAACTAGCTTATCTTAGCTATACTAGGTTATTATCTAGGTTTCTAGGTGATACTAAATAGTATTTAGCTAATACATGTTAGCTACTCACTAATACATATATAATCTATATACCAACTTACCATATATATAACTAAGTAATATATGACTACAGATCCATTAACTTAACTGATACCTCTATACTCTGATACTAACTCACAAACAGTCATTATATATATACTAGCTCACTAATACTGATAATTTTGCTATACTAACTCATATATATATATATATATATATATATATATATATATATATATATATATATATATATATATATATATATATATACCAGCTAATATATAATTAACTACCAACTAACTGATACACTAAACTAACCTACTGACCATTTATCGCCAAGCTATACTAACTATTAATATAACATTAACTAATATTCATAACTTAATACATCTTAACTAAGTAACTAACATCTAAAATATATAATGACTGAAACTAACATCTACTCTTAATAACTAACATATACTAATATCAATATTATAACTTGTTACCCTCACCTAATACCAACCTCACATCCTACCCATGTATATATCAACCCTCAACCATACTTACACAGACAACAATACCCCTTGAATACTGCTTGGTTTTTGTTGCTGCATAATAGAGTTCCAAGTGCAATCTTCTACTACATGTCCACCCTCACTATATATGCACACACTCCAGTATGTCCATGCACACCCCTTAGCTTTCCACTGATACGCTCTAGTAATATTACAGTTCAGTTCCCTCACTGATCTTAGTACATCAATGCCCTGACTTCCCAAGCCACTGTATCAGTATCTGATACTCATATCTGAGACATGTATACCCTTGATACTACTCTTGTTCTGGTCACCCCTTCAATCAGTATCTGAATTGATACTGACCCAAAATGACTTCCCTAATGCTCAGTATTAGCACCACACAACCCCAATAGCTGCTATACTCGAGTCCTAACTCCGGATCAAAACCAATCAAGTTCTCAACTTGTAGTGCACCTTCCCCCAATATCTACTGATGTAGCCAATGTTGCATCTGCATACTTAAACCCGATCCCCCAACCTTGATACACCTACTACTATTGTTGATAATGAGAACCCCTCAACCTGCAACTGTAGAAGCATGAAAAATACGCTGAGGAATTATATGCGTAAAACCCTCAAACATGCAGGAAGCCGCGTAAACAGAGCTCCAGCAATGGGTGGCGCATGACATGACTTCATAGCCATTGGCGAAACAACAAAGCTTCATCGCTAGTACAGCGTAAAATATAGCTCCAGAACAACCCACGTAATGCAGTATTTTCAGACTGATTCAGCGTAAAAAGGTTATTATACCGCCACTTTGGCGTAAAACCTGCTCGCTTTTAATGCAGTGGAAAGTTGTACGAGGAACTCTTCGTATTCTTCGAACGAACCTGTCAGATCATGCAGTGAACCAGACTCTTGACAAAGAGTATTGTACGACTATCTAGACGACGGCTGTAATGATGATTCGGCACAGAGACCCAGACCGTCGTTTAGTGATATTTTCTTGATACAAATTGCTTTTACGCATTCAAGGGAATACGCTGCCTAGTTTTATACAGGCAGATATGATCTTTTACGCTCAGCAGGGGTCGAAAAGAACCGCCACGTCAAAAGCTGCTCTTCGTACAGAGCTCGAGGCACGTCTCTGCATTTAATGCGCGTGATGGGGGCAGATCCCTGCATTTAATGCATGAGATTTGGTTCTGCTTCCAAAGACTGGGTGAACCATAATTACGGCTAATACGTCAACATCATCACCTCTGCATATTACGCCATCAGGCTATTTTCAGCTATAGGAGCACGATGTACGCTATCTCCTTGAAATACGCCAACCTGGCTATTTTCAACCATAGGAGTACGCCGTATGCTATCCCCTTGAAATACGCCTACCTGGCTATTTTTAATTATAGGAGTACACTGTATGCTATCTCCTTGAAATACGCCAACTCAAGCTATATTTGCAAAGGTATGTGAACAGGCTATCTGATCCAGAATACGCTCAAGACCTCAGTCAAGGAGGAATAACTGGCTACCTTTACGCCGGCTACCTATCTATTCAGCATCAGGCTTCTACGCCTACTTGGCTTCTACACCAACCTAACCGCTACTGGGCTTCTACGCCTATATGTCAGCTATTGGGCTTCTACGCCTATTTGGCTTCTACGCCATCAGAACAGCTATTTGGTTTTTACGCCAATGAGACAGTTATTTGGCTTCTACGCTAATTATCTCTACACAAGGGGCAGTTACCTACATGGCTTGCATGCATCTTCGCAGTAGTTATACGCATTATCTCTTAATGGGACATACGTCATACGATTATTCAGAAGATCATTTATACGTGGGTAGCAGTTATGATAATTATCGCGTAAAAGGTGCGATTCTCTCCGCTGTTCAGTTTCTACGCCTATAAATAGAGACCTCCGTCCATGGAGGTCAGGGGTCGGATTTCATAGAGGTCGGAAAGAAAGGTCGAAAAATCGAAGAGAGAGGAGCACAGACAGAGAGTAGTGATTGACGATTTTGGCATCGAGCATCCACTCCTTCTTACAATCTTTGAAGCTATTCCTTCTTCTACAGCACTTCTTCACCATCGTGTGGTCCAAAGAACAAAGTGATCGACCGCAGATCAGACTCCTATAGCAATATTTACCCAAATTAAATTTTGTACTTAACATCCTCGTATAGGATTAATTGTACTTCTTGTTTGTAAACCAAAGAAAGGGTTTTGTATAAACCTAGTTTTATTTCTTTCGTTTATTATCAAACACAAGATGGCGACTCTGCTGGGGACTACTTTCTCATTTTACAAGAAAGCAATTGCTCAACACGGTGCAGTATCAGTAGGATCAATAAAGAAGACCTTAGTCGTCCAGTTCGACCAGTCAGCCTACGAAGACATGCTTCGATCAGGGGGTAGCTCTCATTCCCTCTCTGTCCAAGACAACAAGAAATTGCATAAGGTGTGGATGCCCCGGACATCCCCTACTATTCCTGCCGACTCTCTCTCTCCGACCAATGAGGTTGTAGCATCGCTCCCTCCGCACCTTGCACATAAAACTCAGTCTCCCATCACTGGCGGGGCAGAAAAAACTTCTGGCAATGTCTCAGCGCCAATCCAGAAGTATACATCGCGCACCGCGCGTAAAAACTCGTCTCCCATCGCTGACGGGGCAGACATAGTTTCTGACAAGGCCTCAGCGCCAAGTCAGAAATCTCAAACGCGCTCCGCACGTAAAAATACATCTTTCCTCCGTGGAAAAGCATATGGTCCCTGCAATCTACGCAAGGGAAAACAAATGGCTGATTTCTCGACCTCTCGGCTTTTACGCCATCTAGAGAAGAACCTGCCCGCTCTCCAGATTACGCGAGAGGCTGATGGCCGATTAAGGACTTCCTCAGTTTTATGCCAGCCTGAGCAAAATTCTAGACTACGCCAGGTCAAGTCCCTCAGCGTAAAGAAGACCCAGTTTGCGGATAGATACGCTCCTCATGGATCATGTGCTACTCAAATGGCTGGCAGGGAGAGAATTATGGTTCCCAATATACTCAATCCAACAGATATAAATAGGAGGAACAAGCCTTCTTCCTCTTCTTCTGCTGTTAATCCTCCTGAATTACGTAATTTCTTGACCTAGAAACGCAAAGACATGAGTCATAATCAGGATGCAGTTCCCCTAACTACCAAGCGTGGGGAGATCGTATGGGAAGATGCGTCAACATCTAAGGTCGTCATGATATATGGGCCACATGAAGATTCTGTCTTTATTGTTTTGCCAACTCGTGATGATCAGCATCAAATAATCTTTGGTCGAATGAGGAATAGACCGATGGTACAAGAAGAATCTCGCGAGTCTGATGTTGGCAAAATACAAATCCGCAGATATAGCCCACAAGCTTTGAAGATTATACAAAGCATGGGTTATGATTTGAAGTTGAAACAAGGCCTCAACAATGGAAAAAGCAGAAGAACACCGGTGCATGGTAATCCTTACTGTCAATAAACTCGTTTTGGGTTGGGGTATACTGCATCTCTTGCAAGCACCAAACCTCCAGAGTCTAATCCTGTAATACCAGAGGCAGGTCCTTCTAAATCAACTTCTGTGGACAAACGCCATGACATGTCTGGGGGTAGCCTACCTTAAAAAAATAGGGCAGCATCCAAAGCTGGGGGTAGAATTCCCTCGGAATTCGAAGATGATGCAACGATGACGATCTTCCCGGAAAACCGTAAAACTCAGGCATCGGGAGCCCGAAGGCCAAAAGGGACTTTCTCCTTTAATGAAGATGACATCATTGAGATCTTTAATATATTGATGAAGGAACACAAACTTCAGCTACCCCACATCAGATACCCTGAGAGGGCTGGCAAAGTTGTCACGCCCAGTCCCAAAATATCGAGGGACTGAGCACGTGAGCAATGGCCAGCAGCACGCACCGATGGACAATCCAATTTAATGGATCCATCAGGGCATGCTTAAGCTGTAGTCTAGCAGGAAATAGATCCAATGTTACAGGTCACAGACTAATCTAATCTCATCCACAACAGATAATCACAGATTAAAAGACAGAGTAATGATGCAATGGAAATAAATATGCAATATCAAATAAGGTTATCTCGGGAAACAAATCCGAGAATTATTCTGTTACATTTAAGGAAAATAGACAGGAAACGAAATGCTAAAAAGTGGAAATACTGTATAAATGAAGCCGGTGCTCAGGAGAAGTCTTCTGCCACTACTTCGTCCTCTGTTCCCTGTTCTGCTCCAAGGAGTGCTCCTGTACCGTACACCTCGGGGTAGTTCTCCTCTGCTATATCTGGTGAACAAAACCAGGTCCTCAGCGGGACGTAACAAGGTACAGAAGAATACGAGCCAACATATAAGCAATGCAGCAATAAATGAAACAACAGGGTAAACTATATATCCAGCTAAGTGATATGCAATATGAGAGCAGCACTAGAACTCAGGCTGAAGCCACTACAAGCTCTGTGTCGGGGAGCCGGTAGCGGCAATAACTATGAATTATACTCTGAAATATACTATGTTTTATATAATATCAGCCTGTAGTCTGTGTGTCTCTCCCCACCCAATGTAATCCCACGTCTCATGTCCACGATGCCTCATGTCCATGTCACGCACGATTATAACTAATGCAGCAAGTCTGATAGCTATGAATCAATTGTCTAAGAATGTAAAGTCTATGTCATAACCATGCATCCTATACAGAATCACCTTGAATGTCTCAGGAAGACTCTGTCTCATGAAATAGTGTCAAGTGTCCTGGGTTCTGGTGTACTTGATAGGACAAGTACAAGAATAAGGGTATCGATTGTCCATCTCTAATGACGTACCCAACACCGCGTACGGGGTTGGCACCCGACTTTGATCGGACACTAAGCACGCCACACGTTGCCTAGGTTAAGCAGTTATAACAAGTTTACAATTAATTCCACAAGAAATTAAGTAAAATACTATGTCAAGAATTACTGAAATTTGGCAATCTTTACATGTCCATCATTGCATAATTAAATCCAAAAATAATTAGCAAGCTGCAGGATTTGGCAAGGTACACTTGCCTGTGGTTCCTGTTCCAATTGCGGCTCTGACTTCAGCTGGAATTGCAGGCGGTACTCCGGTTGCTGAAACAAACATCACCATCAGATCTAGAAAATATCAATCAGCTAGAAACGCCTGTCCTTGGGTCCAATTTGGAGACAAGGGCAGAAACGACAGTTTCGGGTCAAAACGGGATCCACATGTGGGCCCGCTTTGCACCGAAAAATACGTCAGGATCAAAGGTCTCCAAATTCACCAAACTTAGTGTCAACAGGTCAGAAACGCTGATACGAACCCAACGAAACTTCCAGAATTGAATTCCGATGAGCCGATCACAAAATCGCCCGTCGAGTGGGGCTTGTGGGGCCCACGACACGCGATTTCGTCAACGTTCTCAGTATCGAACCAAACTTGACCCACAGGACCAGCATATCGCTACGAGTCCGATGGCGTAAGTTTCGTCTCGATCCGACGTGTGTACACAAAGTTAGGGCACGTTCCAGAAAGTACGGATACGGGGCGATATCCGCGGATACGCGTTGATTCCGGTGTGCACGCACGCCCGAATCAGCTTCCGCGAAATCCCACACGTCCGTATCGACGAGGCGCACGTATCTGTGAAGACCGTGTGCGACCAAGTTGTCCCGTTTGGCGGGGCGTACTCAGTTCCGGGGTGAAACAAGGTCTGGTTTTTCCTGTTTTTGGATCGCGGTGTGCGATCACCACAGGACGCGATGCCCCGAACAGTTTGTCCGAACACCGAGAGGGTCATACAGGCTTCGCAACGCAATTTACGGAATCGAAAATGGAGCTACGAGCAAAAAGATACACGCACCTGAAGGAGACCCAAAAATCAGGGTCAGACCGTGTCCGACACGTGTCCGACACGTGTCGGATTCGAAATTGAATTTAGGGTTAGGGTTAGGGTTCCGGTGCTCTGCGGCGGGGCTCCGGCGGCTGGGGCAGTCGGGTCTTCGTCGGACGCGGCTCGCGGAGGCGGCGGCGTCGAGCTCGGGCGGCTGCCGGAGCTGCTGTGCGGTGCGGGGCTGCTCGCTGCGGTGGCCGCTGCGGGGTGCGGTGGCCGTCGACGGTGGAGAGGAGTGGAGGCGACGGCGGCGGAGGGGTGCTGCGGCGGCGGTCGACGGAGGCGCAGCGGCGAGTGGGTGGTGGCGGGTGGCGGTTCGTGGAGCTGGAGCCGGCGGGGGGGGGGAGGATTATATAGGGCGGTGAGCTGGGGGGGGTGGCCGAGTGAGGCGGCCAGGTGGCTGGGTCGTGGGGGCGTGGCCGGCCAGCGCGGCGCGAGGCGGGCGGAGCGACGCCGGACGCGGCGCGCGACGCGGGGAGGGGAGAGACGTGGGAGGAGAGAGGGTGCGGGCGGGTGGCGGGTCCGGGTCGGGTCTGCTGGATCAGACCCGACCCGCTAGGCAGGGGGCTGGGCCGGGTTTGGGGAATGGGTTTGGGCTGGGCTCGTGGGCCGGGCCGGCTGGGCTGGGTTATAATAAATAATAATAATATTAATAATAATTAAAAACAGTAAATTAATTAATAAATAATTAATTAATTAAATAAATAGTTTTTAGGTATTTAAAAATAGGTCTGGGGTCCGATAAATTCCAGAAAAATTGCCCTAAGTCCAGTTTTTCATTTTACACCCAAAAATATTATTTTCATAATATTTTAATACCATTTAATAGCAATTAAAAATTGCTTAATAATTTAAAACCCTGTTCTTAATTACAGAAAAATCCCAGGAAATTCCAGAAAATTGTGAAAAATCCAGTTTTAAAAATTTTGAAAAATCAGGGGGTTTACAATCTACCCCCCTTAAGAGGATTGCGTCCTTGCAATAAAAGAATAACCGGTCAACAGAGATGACGCGGTCGCAAACATCGTTTGGAAACACATCACAAGATACTTAGGGAAGTACCGTTTCCCTAAAAATTGAAAGTTTACACTTTCCAGGAAAATCTAGTTAAAACTATAACTTATATGAAAAACCAGGTTGTTATTAACAAGTTGCAAATTACTAGGTTGGGGCTGAGGTCACGAACCAATAGGCACAAACTACACAAGACTAAAACGGATAACTATAAATCACTTACTCGCATCGGCTTCCTGCACGGCTATCGCGTAGGCTTGTCCTCGTCCTTGTGGTGGATTCCTCTGCTGCTGTTGGGCTTGCTGGAAGAGTGTCGCCTGAGGTGCCAGAGGTGGCCTCGGTGCGGGCAAAGCTGGTTGGTTTGCCCTTGGTGCTCCGTCTCGATGCTGGGGACAGTCCTTGGCTATGTGCTGATTGGTGCCGCAAATCAGGCACAATCCCAACTTGCGTCTGCAGTCCTTCTCGACATGGCCTATCTTGCCGCAGTAGTGACAGGTAGGAAGGGTCTGCGAAGCTGTCCTCGGTGGCTGGTGCGTGTGAGATCTCTTTGCAGATTCTCCTGGTGATGATCTGTCTGGTGCTGAGGTGATTGGCCGCTTGAGGAGAGACTCCCTCCTGGTGACGCGTTCCAAGCGTCGGGCTGCAGCGAGAACATCTGAGTAGGATGTAGGTGCGACGGATCCGATTAGTCTCTGTAGCTCGAAGTTCAGTCCGTCGAAGAATTTCTCGGCCTTCTCTTCCTCTGTCGGGATCAGGATGGGGGCGAAGCGGCTCAGACGAATAAATTCTGTGTTGTACTCTTCCACCGTCATAGAGTCCTGGGTGAGGCGATTGAATTTGTCCCGCAGTTCTGACCGAGCGATGGCAGGAATGTACATCTCCTGGAAGAGCCTGAAAAACTCTTCCCAAGTGACTCGGTCTGGTCCGAGTCGTGCCTCCTCAAACAACCACCAGTGGTGAGCATTGCCTGTCAACTGCATTCGGACGGCAGTCATCCAGCGTTCCCGTGGAAGCTCAGCTGCTTCAAGTTGATGCCGTATGTTGGTGAGCCACTCATGAACTTCTGTGGGCTCCTCTTTTCCAGAAAAAGTACGGGGCTTCAGTTGGCGGAAGTCAGTGATTGAGCCTGTAGTTGGCCGTCGAGTTGGTAGGTTGGCCTGCTCCAGTACAGTTACGATGTTGTCCCTCCAGAAGTTAGCTTCGCGATGCTGAGCCTCGTGTTGGACTTGTTGCTGCGCCTGCATCATCGCGTAGATCATTTAGAATATCTGCTTCCCGTCAATTGGCTGCCCTGGTGGGAACACGGGCGTTGGTGGAACGAACTGCGGCGGAGGTAGAATATCATCGCGTCGGAATCGGGAGTTAGGTTGACCTGCCTGTTGGCTCAGTTGAGTTGGTGGAACTTCTCCGACTGGTGTCACTTCGTCGTCATAGGTGACACCTGTAGCTTGTGGTATTCCAGCGGGAGTCTCGTTGCATTCTTGTGGGTCCATTTTTCTGCATCCAAAATACCCAGTAAGTGGCGTACAGGAATCAAGGCAGGATGCAAGTCAAGGAATTAATTCGAATAGATATCAAGAACGATTCAAGCAGGTGGATGAGATCCTAAAGCTTATCCTAGCTTAATTGCAGGCCTGTTCGATCCCTGGGTTGAAACCGAACGATTTAGTCGAAGACCTGCATGGGCCACCACAAAAACCATGTCACGCCCCAGTCCCAAAATATCGAGGGACTGAGCACGTGAGCAATGGCCAGCAGCACGCACCGATGGACAACCCAATTTAATGGATCCATCAGGGCATGCTTAAGCTGTAGTCTAGCAGGAAATAGATCCAATATTACAGGTCACAGACTAATCTAATCTCATCCACAACAGATAATCACAGATTAAAAGACAGAGTAATGATGCAATGGAAATAAATATGCAATATCAAATAAGGTTATCTCGGGAAACAAATCCGAGAATTATTCTGTTACATTTAAGGAAAATAGACAGGAAACGAAATGCTGAAAAGTGGAAATACTGTATAAATGAAGCCGGTGCTCAGGAGAAGTCTTCTGCCACTACTTCGTCTTCTGTTCCCTGTTCTGCTCCAAGGAGTGCTCCTGTACCGTACACCTCGGGGTAGTTCTCCTCTGCTATATCTGGTGAACAAAACCAGGTCCTCAGCGGGACGTAACAAGGTACAGAAGAATACGAGCCAACATATAAGCAATGCAGCAATAAATGAAACAACAGGGTAAACTATATATCCAGCTAAGTGATATGCAATATGAGAGCAGCACTAGAACTCAGGCTGAAGCCACTACAAGCTCTGTGTCGGGGAGCCGGTAGCGGCAATAACTATGAATTATACTATGAAATATACTATGTTTTATATAATATCAGCCTGTAATCTGTGTGTCTCTCCCCACCCAATGTAATCCTACGTCTCATGTCCACGATGCCTCATGTCCATGTCACGCACGATTATAACTAATGCAGCAAGTCTGATAGCTATGAATCAATTGTCTAAGAATGTAAAGTCTATGTCATAACCATGCATCCTATACAGAATCACCTTGAATGTCTCAGGAAGACTCTGTCTCATGAAATAGTGTCAAGTGTCCTGGGTTCTGGTGTACTTGATAGGACAAGTACGAGAATAAGGGTATCGATTGTCCATCTCTAATGACGTACCCAACACCGCGTACGGGGTTGGCACCCGACTTTGATCAGACACTAAGCACGCCACACGTTGCCTAGGTTAAGCAGTTATAACAAGTTTACAATTAATTCCACAAGAAATTAAGTAAAATACTATGTCAAGAATTACTGAAATTTGGCAATCTTTACATGTCCATCATTGCATAATTAAATCCAAAAATAATTAGCAAGCTGCAGGATTTGGCAAGGTACACTTGCCTGTGGTTCCTGTTCCAATTGCGGCTCTGACTTCAGCTGGAATTGCAGGCGGTACTCCGGTTGCTGAAACAAACATCACCATCAGATCCAGAAAATATCAATCAGCTAGAAACGCCTGTCCTTGGGTCCAATTTGGAGACAAGGGCAGAAACGACAGTTTCGGGTCAAAACGGGATCCACATGTGGGCCCGCTTTACACCGAAAAATGTGTCAGGATCAAAGATCTCCAAATTCACCAAACTTAGTGTCAACAGGTCAGAAACGCTGATACGAACCCAACGGAACTTCCAGAATTGAATTCCGATGAGCCGATCACAAAATCGCCCATCGAGCGGGGCCTGTGGGGCCCACGACACGCGATTTTGTCAACGTTCTCAGTATCGAACCAAACTTGACCCACAGGACCAGCGTATCGCTACGAGTCCGATGGCGCAAGTTTCGTCTCGATCCGACGTGTGTACACAAAGTTAGGGCGCGTTCCAGAAAGTACGGATACAGGACGATGTCCGTGGATACGCGTTGATTCCGGTGTGCACGCACGCCCGAATCAGCTTTCGCGAAATCCCACACGTCCGTATCGACGAGGCGCACGTATCTGTGAAGACCGTGTGCGACCAAGTCATCCCGTTTGGCGGGGCGTACTCAGTTCCGGGGTGAAACAGGGTCTGGTTTTTCCTATTTTTGGATCGCGGTGTGCGATCACCACAGGACGCGATGCCCCGAACAGTTTGTCCGAACACCGAGAGGGTCATACAGGCTTCGCAACGCAATTTGCGGAATCGAAAACGGAGCTACGAGCAAAAAGATACACGCACCTGAAGGAGACCCAAAAATCAGGGTCAGACCGTGTCCGACACGTGTCCGACACGTGTCGGATTCAAAATTGAATTTAGGGTTAGGGTTAGGGTTCCGGTGCTCTGCGACGGGGCTCCGGCGGCTGGGGCGGTCGGGTCTTCGTCGGACGCGGCTCGCGGAGGCGGCGGCGACCGAGGGGCGGCGGCGTCGAGCTCGGGCGGCTGCCGGAGCTGCTGTGCGGTGCGGGGCTGCTCGCTGCGGTGGCCGCTGCGGGGTGCGGTGGCCGTCGACGGTGGAGAGGAGTGGAGGCGACGGCGGCGGATGGGTGCTGCGGCGGCGGTCGACGGAGGCGCAGCGGCGAGTGGGTGGTGGCGGTGGCGGTTCGTGGAGCTGGAGCCGGCGGGGGGGGGAGGATTATATAGGGCGGTGAGCTGGGGGGGTGGCCGGGTGAGGCGGCCAGGTGGCTGGGTCGTGGGGGCGTGGCCGGCCAGCGCGGCGCGAGGCGGGCGGAGCGGCGCCGGACGCGGCACGCGACGCGGGGAGGGGAGAGACGTGGGAGGAGAGAGGGTGCGGGCGGGTCCGGGTCGGGTCTGCTAGATCCGACCCGACCCGCTAGGCAGGGGGCTGGGCCGGGTTTGGGGAATGGGTTTGGGCTGGGCTCGTGGGCCGGGCCGGCTGGGCTGGGTTATAATAAATAATAATAATAATATTAATAATAATTAAAAACAGTAAATTAATTAATAAATAATTAATTAATTAAATAAATAGTTTTTAGGCATTTAAAAATAGGTCTGGGGTCCGATATATTCTAGAAAAATTGTCCTAAGTCCAGTTTTTCATTTTACACCCAAAAATATTATTTTCATAATATTTTAATACCATTTAATAGCAATTAAAAATCACTTAATAATTTAAAACCCTGTTCTTAATTACAGAAAAATCCCAGGAAATTCCAGAAAATTGTGAAAAATCCAGTTTTAAAAATTTTGAAAAATCAGGGGGTTTACAATCTACCCCCCTTAAGAGGATTGCGTCCTCGCAATCAAAGAATAACCGGTCAACAGAGATGACGCGGTCGCAAATATCGTTTGGAAACACATCACAAGATACTTAGGGAAGTACCGTTTCTCTAAAAATTGAAAGTTTACACTTTCCAGAAAAATCTAGTTAAAACTATAACTTATATGAAAAACCAGGTTGTTATTAACAAGTTGCAAATTACTAGGTTGGGGCTGAGGTCACGAACCAATAGGCACGAACTACACAAGACTAAAACGGATAACTATAAATCACTGACTCGCATCGGCTTCCTGCACGGCTATCGCGTAGGCTTGTCCTCGTCCATGTGGTGGATTCCTCTGCTGCTGTTGGGCTTGCTGGAAGAGTGTCGCCTGAGGTGCCAGAGGTGGCCTCGGTGCGGGCAAAGCTGGTTGGTTTGCCCTTGGTGCTCCGTCTCGATGCTGGGAACAGTCCTTGGCTATGTGCTGATTGGTGCCGCAAATCAGCCACAATCCCAACTTACGTCTGCAGTCCTTCTCGACATGGCCTATCTTGCCGCAGTAGTGACAGGTAGGAAGGGTCTGCGAAGCTGTCCTCGGTGGCTGGTGCGTGTGAGATCTCTTTGTAGATTCTCCTGGTGATGATCTGTCTGGTGCTGAGGTGATTGGCCGCTTGAGGCGAGACTCCCTCCTGGTGACGCGTTCCAAGCGTCGGGCTGCAGCGAGAACATCTGAGTAGGATGTAGGTGCGACGGATCCGATTAGTCTCTGTAGCTCGAAGTTCAGTCCGTCGAAGAATTTCTCGGCCTTCTCTTCCTCTGTCGGGATCAGGGTGGGGGCGAAGCGGCTCAGACGAATAAATTCTGCGTTGTACTCTTCCACCGTCATAGAGTCCTGGGTGAGGCGATTGAATTTGTCCCGCAGTTCTGACCGAGCGATGGCAGGAATGTACATCTCCTGGAAGAGCCTGGAAAACTCTTCCCAAGTGACTCGATCTGGTCCGAGTCGTGCCTCCTCAGACAACCACCAGTGGTGAGCATTGCATGTCAACTGCATTCGGACGGCAGTCATCCAGCGTTCCCGTGGAAGCTCAGCTGCTTTAAGTTGATGCCGTATGTTGGTGAGCCACTCATGAACTTCTGTGGGCTCCTCTTTTCCAGAAAAAGTATGGGGCTTCAGTTGGCGGAAGTCAGTGATTGAGCCTGTAGTTGGCCGTCGAGTTGGTAGGTTGGCCTGCTCCAGTACAGTTACGATGCTGTCCCTCCAGAAGTTAGCTTCGCGACGCTGAGCCTCATGTTGGACTTGTTGCTGCACCTGCATCATCGCGTAGATCATTTAGAATATCTGCTGCCCGTCAATTGGCTGCCCTGGTGGGAACACGGGCGTTGGTGGAACGAACTGCGGCGGAGGTGGAATATCATCGCGTCAGAATCGGGAGTTAGGTTGACCTGCCTGTTGGCTCAGTTGAGTTGGTGGAACTTCTCTGACTGGTGTCACTTCGTCGTCATAGGTGACACCTGTAGCTTGTGGTGTTCCAGCGGGAGTCTCGTTGCATTCTTGTGGGTCCATTTTCCTGCATCCAAAATACCCAGTAAGAGGCGTACAGAAATCAAGGCAGGATGCAAGTCAAGGAATTAATTTGAATAGATATCAAGAACGATTCAAGCAGGTGGATGAGATCCTAAAGCTTATCCTAGCTTTATTGCAGGCCTGTTCGATCCCTGGGTTGAAACCGAACGATTTAGTCGAAGACCTGCATGGGCCACCACAAAAACCATGTCACGCCCCAGTCCCAAAATATCGAGGGACTGAGCACGTGAGCAATGGCCAGCAGCACGCACCGATGGACAACCTAATTTAATGGATCCATCAGGGCATGCTTAAGCTGTAGTCTAGCAGGAAATAGATCCAATGTTACAGGTCACAGACTAATCTAATCTCATCCACAACAGATAATCACAGATTAAAAGACAGAGTAATGATGCAATAGAAATAAATATGCAATATCAAATAAGGTTATCTCGGGTAACAAATCGGAGAATTATTCTGTTACATTTAAGGAAAATAGACAGGAAACGAAATACTGAAAAGTGGAAATACTGTATAAATGAAGCCGGTGCTCAGGAGAAGTCTTCTGCCACTACTTCGTCCTCTGTTCCCTGTTCTGCTCCAAGGAGTGCTCTTGTACCGTACACCTCGGGGTAGTTCTCCTCTGCTATATCTGGTGAACAAAACCAGGTCCTCAGCGGGACGTAACAAGGTACAGAAGAATACGAGCCAACATATAAGCAATGCAGCAATAAATGAAACAACAGGGTAAACTATATATCCAGCTAAGTGATATGCAATATGAGAGCAGCACTAGAACTCAGGCTGAAGCCACTACAAGCTCTGTGTCGGGGAGCCGGTAGCGGCAATAACTATGAATTATACTCTGAAATATACTATGTTTTATATAATATCAGCCTGTAGTCTGTGTGTCTCTCCCCACCCAATGTAATCCCACGTCTCATGTCCATGATGCCTCATGTCCATGTCACGCACGATTATAACTAATGCAGCAAGTCTGATAGCTATGAATCAATTGTCTAAGAATGTAAAGTCTATGTCATAACCATGCATCCTATACAGAATCACCTTGAATGTCTCAGGAAGACTCTGTCTCATGAAATAGTGTCAAGTGTCCTGGGTTCTGGTGTACTTGATAGGACAAGTACGAGAATAAGGGTATCGATTGTCCATCTCTAATGACGTACCCAACACCGCGTACGGGGTTGGCACCCGACTTTGATCGGACACTAAGCACGCCACACGTTGCCTAGGTTAAGCAGTTATAACAAGTTTACAATTAATTCCACAAGAAATTAAGTAAAATACTATGTCAAGAATTAATAAAATTTGGCAATCTTTACATGTCCATCATTGCATAATTAAATCCAAAAATAATTAGCAAGCTGCAGGATTTGGCAAGGTACACTTGCCTGTGGTTCCTGTTCCAATTGCGGCTCTGACTTCAGCTGGAATTGCAGGCGGTACCCCGGTTGCTGAAACAAACATCACCATCAGATCCAGAAAATATCAATCAGCTAGAAACGCCTGTCCTTGGGTCCAATTTGGAGACAAGGGCAGAAACGATAGTTTCGGGTCAAAACGGGATCCACATGTGGGCCCGCTTTGCACCGAAAAATGCGGCAGGATTAAAGGTCTCCAAATTCACCAAACTTAGTGTCAACAGGTCAGAAACGCTGATACGAACCCAACGGAACTTCCAGAATTGAATTTTGACGAGCCGATCACAAAATCGCCCGTCGAGCGGGGCCTGTGGGGCCCACGACACGCGATTTCGTCAACGTTCTCGGTATCGAACCAAACTTGACCCACAGGACCAGCGTATCGCTACGAGTCCGATGGCGCAAGTTTCGTCTCGATCCGACGTGTGTACACAAAGTTAGGGCGCGTTCCAGAAAGTACGGATACGGGGCGATGTCCGCGGATACGCGTTGATTCCGGTGTGCACGCACGCCCGAATCAGCTTCCGCGAAATCCCACACGTCCGTATCGACGAGGCGCACGTATCTGTGAAGACCGTGTGCGACCAAGTCGTCCCGTTTGGCGGGGCGTACTCAGTTCCGGGGTGAAACAGGGTCTGGTTTTTCCTGTTTTTGGATCGCGGTGTGCGATCACCACAGGACGCGATGCCCCGAACAGTTTGTCCGAACACCGAGAGGGTCATACAGGCTTCGCAACGCAATTTGCGGAATCGAAAACGGAGCTACGAGCAAAAAATACACGCACCTGAAGGAGACCCAAAAATCAGGGTCAGACCGTGTCCGACACGTGTCCGACACGTGTCGGATTCGAAATTGAATTTAGGGTTAGGGTTAGGGTTCCGGTGCTCTGCGGCGGGGCTCCGGTGGCTGGGGCGGTCGGGTCTTCGTCGGACGCGGCTCGCGGAGGCGGCGGCGACCGAGGGGCGGCGACGTCGAGCTCGGGCGGCTGCCGGAGCTGCTGTGCGGTGCGGGGCTGCTCGCTGCGGTGGCCGCTGCGGGGTGCGGTGGCCGTCGACGGTGGAGAGGAGTGGAGGCGACGGCGGCGGAGGGGTGCTGCGGCGGCGGTCGACGGAGGCGCAGCGGCGAGTGGGTGGTGGCGGTGGCGGTTCGTGGAGCTGGAGCCGGCGGGGGGGGGGAGGATTATATAGGGCAGTGAGCTGGGGGGGGTGGCCGGGTGAGGCGGCCAGGTGGTTGGGTCGTGGGGGCGTGGCCGGCCAGCGCGGCGCGAGGCGGGCGGAGCGGCGCCGGACGCGGCGCGCGACGCTGGTAGGGGAGAGACGTGGGAGGAGAGAGGGTGCGGGCGGGTGGCGGGTCCGGGTCGGGTCTGCTGGATCCGACCCAACCCGCTAGGCAGGGGGCTGGGCCGGGTTTGGGGAATGGGTTTGGGCTGGGCTCGTGGGCCGGGCCGGCTGGGCTGGGTTATAATAAATAATAATAATAATATTAATAATAATTAAAAACAGTAAATTAATTAATTAATTAAATAAATAGTTTTTAGGCATTTAAAAATAGGTCTGGGGTCCGATAAATTCCAGAAAAATTGCCCTAAGTCCAGTTTTTCATTTTACACTCAAAAATATTATTTTCATAATATTTTAATACCATTTAATAGCAATTAAAAATCACTTAATAATTTAAAACCCTGTTCTTAATTACAGAAAAATCCCAGGAAATTCCAGAAAATTGTGAAAAATCCAGTTTTAAAAATTTTGAAAAATCAGGGGGTTTACAAAAGTCGATGACCCAGATTATTCTCTCTTTCATCGGTATATTCATCACCCCACGAGGGCATGCTATGTACTGAAAAGGAGAATCCATGAGTTGATCGACGCCAAAGTCATCACCTTGCATCTGTAAACGAGGGAACAATCACTGCCAAATTTATTTCTGAACTATTGTCCAAACATTTCCTTATTTCCCCAGCTGAATATGTCATATTCATATTACCTCTGAACAAATCTTCCTGGTTTGGCTATCGATTATCATGTCCATATTATCTCTGATATCGGTTGTCATCTCAACTTAACATCCGTACTTAACTCTAAGTATGCCAGTGGTATTAAGTCCATAAAAACTTCCTTGTCCATATTACCTCTGAGCAGATATATACTTCTATCCCCAATGGAATCATAATTCAGAAAGTTTGTCATGTCCATATTACCTCTGATATCGATTGTCATCTCAACTTAACACCCGTACTTAACTCTGAGTACGCCAATGGTGTTAGGTCCACAAAAACTGCCACGTCCATATTACCTCTGGCAGGGCTTGACCTAAACTGATTACTTGCACTCTCGTGCACAAGAAGTGATAGGTCCACAAAAAAAAAAATTCCCCTGAGGAATGCCCGCAATGGAAAATAAAATATTGCCTCTGAACTATCCTTATTTTCCCAGCGAAGAAAGAGTCAGTCTCTATTAATCCCCACAGAGTCGAGTTACCTCTGTCAGGATTTGTCTCAAACCTATTACTTGCACTCTCGTGCACAAAAAGTAATGGGTCCACCAAAAATCCCCCAGTGTGATGTCCTCAACAAATACGGTATCGTACTACGTCCATATTACTTCTAGTACAATATCTGAAATTCGTACAAACAATCATAAAGAAATGGGAGGGCCCTTATATGATTGCAAATGGCACTTACAGATTAGCCAAGTCTAATGAAAATTTTTGGCTACTATCAACTGCAAATTCCCGAAGAAGTATTATACTTGATCTCCTTCGTTTAAACGGAGTATGACGAAGATCTTATTCTGACAATACCCTGCACAAAGGTTAGCTGGATCATATTCTATCAGGTTTATGTGACCTTCGAATAGATATCCTTAACTAATTTGTAAGCCTATCATGTTCATATTACCTCTGATAGTGTTTAGTATACAAATTTAGTTGGATTATATTCTTTCAGGTTCATGTCAACTCTGAATAGATTTACATTCAACAAAACCTTAACGAAAGAATGTCATGTTAATAATACCTCTGATATCACTTTCACCCTAGCCTATCACATTCTAAAATGATGGGTCCACCAAAGTCAGATAAAGTCCCTTTATTATCTCCAGAAAGAGCAAGTTACATATAAAAGCAAAAGGTACATCATTGGGGAGGAGCAGTTAAGTCGCGAATCTGTCGTGCCAGAGAGGCCATTCTCTCATTCCTGGAGTTCAAGACGTTAGCACAAGCCGGCCCCAACCTTGCCTCCTTATTGTTCAAGCCAGACAGTTCAGACCGAGCATGTACAAAACCTGTGTGGATAACACCCATACGGGCCAAGTTCTGCTGAGCCGCTTTCATTCGGTCCTTCAACACATCTCGAGCTACCGATGTAGCGAGAGCCCTCTCCTCTGCCTGAGCGAGTTCATCTTTTAATTTGCGGACCCTCGCTGCCTCTTCCTCATATTTGGCCTCGCACTTAGTCAGCTGAGGAATGACATACCCAATACGACATGCTCTTCATTCATCTCTTGCTGCTGTGCCTCGATGGATTTGCTCAGAGTTTCCATCTCCCCAACAAGTTCTGCAGTCATGGAGTCATAATGGGTTATTCTAAACCATTAACTATTTGCTCTAGCACATCAGCTCTCCCAGCATCGTTGAAATTTCTGATCGGTGCTATCGCAACCTGGGAGAACATCCTCAGAGCCTCGAAGCCTAGATTCTTCTCCAGCACCATTGATATCAGCATTTTCAAAGTGGTATAGAAAATACTTGTATACTGCTCAACTATCATGGCGAGATCAGAATGGACGCCGGAAGTGACTGCAATATTGGTGAATCTTCTTCCAGGAACGACTGCAGAGGGTGTCATCACAGTCATCGCTTCAGCAGATGGCACGACAAAAGTAGAGGCACCAACAACGGTCGAAGTGGCTGAGATACTCAAAGAAGGCATAGTCGTGATGACAGGCTCATCCTCCTCTAAAGATATCGGGACTGTATTGGGCGAGGCTGCACCCAAAAATGCTGCAGACGAAGGAGCAACATCTTCAAAGTATGCCCCTTTAAAATCGAGCGCCGCTGTTTTGTCAGCAGTATCCGCAACAAAGTCAAAAGTTGCGTCGGCTCTGCCTTCCTCTAAGGTGTCTTCCCCTAAAAAGAAGACAAGAGAAAGTTAATATCAAACATGATGTTAATTTTCCTAAAAAAGAAGCGTAATGATAATATTTACCCATAGTTGATGGTATATATGTCGCGTCCGCAGCCAGTACAGCTAAATCATTTCTTAATGATGTTAAGCAAGCTGTCATACCTGGAGAGGAGGGTGCACCAAAAGAAGACTGAGGGTAGTCATCCAAGTCTTCACCCAGATCCAATCGAGGTTCATCAGGTGGAATCTCGTTGGAGATACTTACAGATGAAGAAGGGGCTGGACCCATTATTGGTCTGGATAAAGATATCCTTAATTTGCTCGGCCTCGAAGGCGATCTCGTAGCACTACCTGAAGCGGTAGTAGCGACAGTAGTCTCGAGCAAAGAATCTCCGGTACTACCAGCCGAAACTGTGGAGGTTCCCTCTCTAATAGGCGAAGGACCTCTAGTCAAAAAATTACCCCCAACAGGGGAAATAGCAGGTTCACTCCTAGGAGCCTCATGGCTGGAAGCCCTGACAGGACCACTAACTGTATTTTTTTTCTTGTGAGGGGAAGCCTTTTTCAGAATAGGAGCCCTTCGCTTACTAGGGATAACAAGAGGCTCTGTAGGCGGAGGTATTATGCCTCTCGGTACTGTCAACAAAAACTCATCTAGATCGACAGAGTCTTCACCTTCGTCAGAGAAAACTGATAGGACTTTCTCTCTTCCAGCGGACTTATGAGAGGGCATCCTAAAGCTTCCATGCATATCAAAATTGCGATAGAAGGTATTGACGGCCACATAAAATTGGGCGTACGAATGGAGGATACGCAACTCCATGGAGAGAGAAGTCGCGGGCACAGTAAAGGTTGCTCCAGTATAACCCATTATGAAGTACCGCCATCCTCTCACTCCATCAATAAGTCCACCTCTGGACTTGAAGCTGGTGATGGCATTTCCCATATGCAATTGGTCATACCCAAACTGCCTGGCGAACCGACTAGGCAGATAGGGCTCCAAGAAGCAATGGTCTTTACTTCAGTACAACAAATGGGAAGGTCTAATGCAGACCAACCAATAAAAATCTTCAGGAGAAAGAATGGTCTTTCCTTCACCTGAATCCTGAAGTCTCGTCCCCTATTGATTGAGATGTACAGTGGGGACGATAAAGAAAAGCTTCCAACTATGAGCAAAATTTAATGCTCGCCAACAGTCTACGACGGTGGTCACGTTCTAAGTGGAATTCTTATAATTCAACAAGAAATTATTTCCCAAACTACTGGCAGAGCTGGAAGACATCACCCTAGGGTTATGAAGAATTAACCATCCCATCAGATACAGGAATGGTAACTCCACCATGGGAAAGCTTTCACGCCATATTTTGTCTATAAGCAGCCCATCAGTAATGGCCCTCAGGCCAGCTTGTATTCGGCATATCATGGCAGGAAGCAGGCCCAATCTTGCCCCAAATACCAGATGCACTACAGGCCATAAGGTGTTACGATGAATGCGATCCGAAGATGCAATGCCTGGTACTACCAATCGGTATAGCCATACAGAGAGAAAGCCAGCCAGTTGAGCTACCCTTGACAGAGGCCTGCGGCAATACCTCATATAACTGTAGGCTTTAGTGCCTGCAGGATAACTCCATATCCCCTCATCGAGAACTTGATCTGAAGCCCCAGCGTCTTCAATAAGATTATCGACTATTTGAGCATTAAGCACGCTCAGAAGGCTCAAAGGCTTATCCCTGCTATCCACAACTTTGTCTGGCTTATCATCTCTAGCCCGATGAAAGAAGAGATAGGACGCCCATTTGTTAGTATGAGCCAAATCAGAGGGCTCATTATAGAAGGTGGTGCACGCAAGATAATGGCTCATTAGCTCCTGGTACACTGCTACTACCCGAGGGTTTGTATCCCCTAGCTCCCTGTTTGTGGGAACATACTCTTCATAGGGAGTATCCCCCATTGGCAGTCTTGAAATCTCTGCCATCACGTGAAGGGCTAATCCCAACTGCCCTTGCGTAGTGGCAAAAGTCCCAGTGAGCGAGATATACCGCTCTATCAAAGCCAAAAATAGGTTAGGGTTGGGAGGCAACCCAACACTGGTAGCATTCACAGCCGCGAACAGACCAATGCTCTCCAGCTCCGTCTGAAAATGCTTTAGGGCCCAGGCAGCTAAACGAGTCCATCGAAGATTTCCAGGGGTAACCCACCCGTTGGTCCGAGGACTAACCTAGGGGTATACTCCTCTATGCCCCATGAAGTCATTGCAAAAAGTTGATAATTGGATTGGCTGGAGAAGTGAAGTATCCTCACTCGGGATGCTGCCCGACAGTAATCACTTGAAAGGCATGACAGGGCCTGAAGGACTGCTCACAAATAATCCTTGGCCTGATCCTTTCGGATAAAATATCTTTCCTGGCTGGCCGTGAAGATTAGGGGTCAGGGTCCACGACATCTTCCAGGGATGCGTGGCATAGAAGAATACCGAGATAGGGTAATCTCTCGGCATCCTGGGCAGGTACATGACCATGCCCCCAGTAGTAAAAACCTAGTTTTCCTTCTTGGACTTCGTTTGGGATTGTTTATCAATCATATACCCGAATAGGAAAGTTGGTTTTATATATTTGGCCCCATCTAGATACGTCAGGGGCTCTCCGTTGATCATTCTCAACAGCATTCGTTCTCCTTGAGACGATATCAGAATTCCCCTTCCTTCAGGGTACTAGGTTCCAGAAATAGGGAATGTCACGTGGGACAAATCCTCCAGGTAATTAGAGTTTAGCATTCCAGCAGCAGAACCCATCACCTCAGCCAACAGAGGTATCTGCAAGTCCACTACAAAATACAAGAAGTACAAGTCAATTTCTACACTAGACAGTACAGTCTTGCAACTTACGCCAAAGATTAACAGTCTGTGCTTTTATGCCAAAGATTAACAGTCTGTGCTTTTACGCCAAGACTGTAAAAACTTGAGTTTTTACGCTGGAACCTATTTCTGAGGCATAAAATTCAAGATTGGCAGTATACACAAAAATCTGACAGTCTGTATTTTTAAGCCAGACTGCCAAAATTTTCATCCAGAGCGTAACACTCAAAGTTTGTAGTATACGCCAAATTTTGACAGTCAAAGCTTTTATGCCAGACTGCAAAAATATGGAGTTTTTACGCTGACACATTAGAAATATGGGCATAAATAATAAAATATCTCTGTGCATCATCTTCCTCGAAGAGGCTCTCAGCATCGTGTACGAAGGGTTTTCTTCGTTTTTGTCATCCCAAAAGCTTTACCTATGACGCCTGGCGTACAGCTTGACGGTGGGATACTTCGTTCATAGCGAGGTTCGCTCAGACCAATGGGAGTCGCTCGTGCTTGAGCAGAAGAGCGAGAAGAAGAGGCAGCTTTTTTCCCTTAGCGGTGGAAGGTTGTTTCGGTGCCATGGCTAAAACTCAGAGTTCTCGAGAAAGAGACGAAGAAGAAATGTTCTTGGAAAGCTAGGGTTTTACAAAAGACAGATGAAGAGTTTCTTCTCTCAAAGCCTTGGAGTATTTATAGAGTTCAGGTAACTCTTCAAATTTCTAACCAAATCCGATATTTAATATTCGGTTATGATTGGGGACCACGTCAGCCTATCATTTAGGGAAGACGGACAGTCAGCGAATTCGAAAAGTTTTTTTCGTGCAGAGCAGATCTACAATTTTACGCTAAGGAGCTTTTACGCTCAAGAGGCTACAAATCTACGATTTTACGCTCAAAGGCTATAAGTCTACGATTTTACGCCCGGATGCTTTTACGCTCGGTAGATTGTATGCTCGAAAGGCTACAAACCTATGACTTCACACTCAGAGGCTACAAATCTATGATTTCACGCTCAGAAGCTTTTTACGCTCAAAGGCTACAAATCTACGACTTCACGCTCAGAAGTTTTCTTTTTAGAGGCTATAAATCTACGGTTTTACGCCCGGATGCTCTTATGCTCAGCAGATTTTACTCTCGAGAGGCTACAAACCTATGATTTTATGCTCATCTACACTACGAATCTATGACTTTCCGTATATCTCAAAATACGCAGGCCAGAGTATGCATATATCTGAACAATTCTCGAGACGGTCAATTACAAGGGTTTACGCAGAAGATGCTCCTTCTTGGCCTCAAAACATCCCAAGTACCCAAAACATACAGAGTTCAGCATTGAAAATGACTCTTCTTCTTGGGTCAATTAGAAGTTCATCCAAAATCCAGTCAGAATCTTTTCTCTACAGTTCAAGCATGGCCAGTTTTGATAGCCATTTCTCGCCCTACTTCAAGGGATTTTCGAGAAATTATTCTTGAAGATGATAGTCTGAACAAGAATTCTTCTTAAAGAAGTGAAAGTCCAAAATTCTACGTAACTCCTCGTTAAAAATAACAGGACAGTTTGGATATTCGACTTAAATGCTGAAGCAGTTTTTTATGCGTCCTCAGTTACGCGTAAAAGATGGACGAGATCAGATACTCTTTTTATCAGAGTTGGCATAAAGTTATTCAGACATGTCGAAGCTACACACTATTCAGACTTTATTACAGCAAAATATGGCAAATCATCAGATGCGTAAAAGAAGACAATTTTATTAATCATGATTATATATGATGGAAATCCAGTTTACAAAGGGTTTTTCATCTTCATGATTACATATGATGGAAATCCTTGTTCTACCAAGGGTTTCTCATTTTCACTTAAGATCACACCAAGAATCTGCTGTGCCAAGTTCTCGTATTGGTGGAGATCTTCTTCTACGTCTTCTACAGCAGTTAATCGACTTCCATGGCTGATTAACAAAAAAATAATTAATGACAGGAGGATACAAAACTGGGCTTGTCAAAATTATTCAAGATTCCACCCTCCATATGCCATGACAGATTGAGTTGGGATTCGGACCCAACTCAATATTGGAAGACAGGGCCAGACTGTCTACCCTCATCCACCATCATGATGGAAGAAAATACAGCTTGCAAGCTGTGGGTCGAATATGACCCTTCCTCTCTCCTAGACGAATCGCCATATGAAATTGCTGATCATCCCGAGCAAAGGAAGCTATGATATCCTTCCAAGATCCATCATTGCAGAGGACATTTGCTCGAAGATGCCTTCTTTTTCGGCTCCTTACATGAACAGGAAGAACATGATCTTCTTATTCTTCCTCAAGTCAGCACGATGGAACTCGGCAACCATTTCTGTGTGGTGAAGGGAGTGTGGGAAAAACAGGTTAACCCATTCGGCTTTTTTTATAGGCAGAGGAGAACACACCAAATCCCAACAAATTCCTAAATATTTACTGAGAAATCAGCCTCGTAGAATGAGTCAAATTTCACCGTTTCATGCTTCATTCAAAGTGTTTAAAATTACGAGGAATTTAAAAACTTTGAAGGGTGTCTTGTAGAAGCATGAAAAATATGTTGAGGAATTATACGCGTAAAATCCTCAAACATGCAGGAAGTCGCGTAATCAGAGCTCCAGCAATGGGTGGCGTAAGACATGACTTCAGAGCCATTGGCAAAACAACAGAGCTTCATCGCTAGTACAGCATAAAATATAGCTCCAGAACAACCAGCGTAATACAGTATTTTTAGACTGCTTCAGCGTAAAAAGGTTGTTATACCGCCACTTTTGCGTACAACCTGCTCGCTTTTAATGCAGTAAAAAGTTGTACGAGAAACTCTTCGTATTCTTCGAATGAACCTGTCAAATCATGCAGTGAACCTGACTCCTGACAAAGAGTACTGCACAACTATCCATACGATGGCCGTAATGATGATTCGGCACAGAGACCAAGACCGTCGTTTAGTGACATTTCCTTGATACAAATTGCTTTTATGCATTCAAGGGAATACGCTGCCTAGTTTTATACAGGCAGATGTGATCTTTTACGCTCAGCAGGGGTCGAAAAGAACTGCCACGTCAAAAGCTGCTCTTCGTACAGAGCTCGAGGCACGTCTCCGCAGTTAATGTGCGTGATGGGGGCAGATCCCTGTATTTAATGATGAGATTTGGTTCTGCTTCCAAAGACTGGGTGAACCATAATTACGGCTAATACGTCCACATCATCACCTCTGCATATTACGCCATCAGGCTATTTTCAGCTATAGGAGCACGCTGTACGCTATCTCCTTGAAATACGCCGACCTGGTTATTTTCAACCATAGGAGTACGCCGTATGCTATCCCCTTGAAATACGCCTACCTGGCTATTTTCAATTATAGGAGTACGCCATATGCTATCTCCTTGAAATACGCCAACTCAGGCTATATTTGCAAAGGTATGTGAACAGGCTATATTTGCAAAGGTATGTGAACAGACTATCTGATCCAGAATACGCTCAAGACCTCAGTCAAAGAGGAATAACTGGCTACCTTTACGTCGGCTACCTATCTATGCAGCATCAGGCTTCTACGCCTACTTGGCTTCTACGCCAACCTAACCGCTACTGGGATTCTACGCCTATATGTCAGCTATTGGGCTTCTACGCCTATTGGGCTTCTATGCCTATTTGGCTTTTACGCCATCAGAACAGCTATTTGGTTTTTACGCTAACGAGACAGTTATTTGGCTTCTACGCCAATCATCTCTACGCGAGGGGCAGTTACCTACGTGGCTTGCATGCTGTGATCTTCGCAATAGTTATACGCATTATCTCTTAATGGGACACGCGTCACACGCTTATTCAGAAGATTATTTATATGTGGGTAGCAGTTATGATAACCGTCGCGTAAAAGGTGCGATTCTCTCCGCTGTTCAGTTTCTACGCCTATAAATAGAGACCTCCGTCCATGGAGGTCAGGGGTCGGATTTCATATAGGTCGGAAAGAAAGGTCGAAAAATCGAAGAGAGGAGCACAGAAAGAGAGTAGTGATTGACGATTTTGTCATCGAGCATCCACTCCTTCTTGCAATCTTTGAAGCTATTCCTTCTTCTGCAGCACTTCTTCATCATCGTGTGGTCCAAGGGACAAAGTGATCGACCGCATATCAGACTCCTATAGCAATATTGACCTAGATTAAATTTTTTACTTAACATCCTCGTATAGGATTAATTGTACTTCTTGTTTGTAAACCAAAGAAAGGATTTTGTATAAACCTAGTTTCATTTCTCGTTTATTATCAAACAGCAACACACTGAACACTAGTTTCCTTCCCCTTTAGTCCCTGATACCAAGTCCTTTTATTCACTGCTCGACTTTTATCGTCAATAAGACCTACAGTTATCCCCTTGGTCACAGACCAATACCCCACACAAGCAACAACAACAAAAAATAACAGTAACAACCAACGACTGTATAACTTTTTCCCCCTCCTACAACAGACCAACATAGCCCAACACAACACATACAATACTCTAATCACCACCACAATTTGTGAATACATATATCTATCATTATGTGAAGGCAAACACCTACTACCACTCTCCACACTCCACACTAACATGCATACATATATATATATAATGATAGATATATTAATTTATACACACACACACACACACATATATTATATATATATATATATATATATATATATATATATTGTACATGATACTAACACAAGTGATCAATTTAGCAAACACTTGATGAGCATCTCATGACATACTCTAGTATCCCATATGATACTCAATAAGGGTCATGATACACTATCAACTAACATGCAAAATCTCCTAATACTTAACCAAAACCATAACTACATATCAAATATATTTATATATAACTAATGCAACTAATAATAATAGGAATTGAAGAGTAATTACACTACTATGCACAAATCTCCCTAAATGAGTATCTATATCATAGCGTATCCCAAAATACCATTATACGGCCTACTCATATCCATTTGTGGACACGTATCTAGTATCACAACCCCGATCTAAGTCTAATTAGATCTAATTGGTCTCATGCCACATACTTGATATGTCAATCTCATAATTCTTCCTAATTAGACACAAATTACTATATAACTTTCATAATATAAGTTATATGGACCTAATTCTTGATCACATAGGTAACCCTAAGCCAAAGGATGATTTCTAGTGGTTAAATATATGAATTAGAGTCTAATTTAATGGTTGAATTTAAAATTTACCAATTGGAAGATAAATTTTTAATGACCTCAACCGACACAATTATGACACGATCTCCTTGCCAATTCCTCTACTTTAAGTGCTCCTTGAAAATTCAAGCTATAATGTTCTTCAATTGATGGGAATAAAAGAGAATGATAAAAACTCAGGGTGAATTGGTGGAGGGATAAAGTGAATTGGGGATCTAATAAATTGGGGATCTAAAATTAGAATGAGAAAATGGAGAGAGAATAAACCCCTCTATATGCGGGTGGTCCCCTATTCTTCCTTCTCCAAGCAACAACAAAAGTCCACTATGCCCCTACTAGTTGGTTATGAGGAATAATTAGGTAGGGATATATTGTAAAGCCTCTAAACTAATACAAATTAAGCTAATCCTCTTATTTAATTAAGGAATTGGTCTAATTGGGCTTAGACCAAAGTTGGGCTTAATGTTGTCATGAATAATATAATTTGGGTCCACTAGTGTCAAGTCCAAATAATTAGGCTAGCCCACTAACTATAAAATAAATAGCACAAAGCACAATAATTATTAGTAGCACCATAAATAAATATTAATTACTAAAAATAAAATAAAATACAAAATGATAAAAATAACCTGATCTAGAAATGTGGGGGCGACAGGGAGGTGCAGTAGCTACTCATGTTACAGATTTGAAGGGGTACAGGGGAGTTTTGCTGCACTTAAGGGAAGCACATGCAGTGACAATAGATGAGGCTTGCTGCAGTTATAGAGATGGCCAGGTGAGTGTGCATCATTGCTGAACATAAGTGTGGGTGCACTTGTACTCTACAGAATCAAGGAATATTTAGTTTGGTCAGAATTCAACTGCACACAAAGAGGAATTGTGTACAACTCTGCAGCATCTTTAGTAGTTGTATATGTTATTTTCAACATTGTGTATGTGAAGTATGCAGACAGTGGTAAATATGTGGGGGTTGTCGCACACAGCAGGTTGAGGAGGAATAGAGCCTGCAGTTTTGGTTCTGTGCTGGAACAACAAGGTTTGTAGGCCGCTACACTACATGGAGGTAGGGTGTAGACAGCTGCATGTGTTGAGGGAGCTGTGCAGTAAGGTGATGGATTTGGGTGAGTGAAAGTGTATGTGAGTAAGTCATTGTATATGAGTGATGCCAAGTGAGTGTATGATTGTTGTGTCCAAGTTTGAGTAGGTGTTCGTGTCTAGTTGGATAGTTAGATACCAAGATAAGGGTACTTCAGTATATATATATATATATATATATATATATATATATATATATATATATATATATATATATATATATATATATACACTAGATAAGTTATAGATATTTATATATATGAGTTTAGCTAGTTGAGGGTGAGTATGGATAAGTTGAATGAGGTTGGTATCTTGTGATACCTTGGTATCATAAGTGATACCATGGTACCTTGTACCAATGGGTAAGGTTAGTGAGGTAAGTTAAGAGTGGTTATTATAGTTAGTACTGAGGTATTGGAGTTAGAATAGGGTAGTATCAAGGTAACAAGTAATAGTGAGGTATGGGTAAATAGGCTAAAGCTATTATGATTTATTGGTATTTATGAGTCTCTCTCTCTCTCTCTCTCTCTCTCTCTCTATATATATATATATATATATATATATATATATATATATATATATATATATATATATATATATATATTGCCCACTTTTTAATGGTTCTTGGAGGCATGTCTACAAGGGGGCTCGAACCGCGCCTTCCGTGTCAAGGTGCACCACCATTCCCAACGGTCAATGACCATTGGTATATATATATATATATATATATATATATATATATATATATATATATATATATATATATATATATATATATATATATATATACACCTATGTTCTATGACCGACTTAGAAAACCTAGAAATAGCTAGTATTAGCTAATATGACTTCATAGACTAACTAAATAGGTATTTGTGAACCCAAAATTTAGGTATAGACCTAGTTTAACCCAAATAACCTAGAATTGACCTAAAAACCTAATTTAAGGTTAATTAAGTATGTTTATAATTCCAAATCACCTGTTAATAATAGAAATTCATATATAGGTATAATAGGTGCAGTATTGGTTAAAAGTAAAGAACTGACTATACAACATAGGTTTTTTTGGGTATTCATAAAAATATGGATATGGTCATAGTTATATCACCAATAGACTAAAGATATAACATAGATATAGATTAGTATGAAACCCAAGTAATAGAAAATTTATTGGCTCATGCAAGTATTGACATTGACAATTCATAATGTAAGTTACTTAGGCTCTGATAAAGGTTCTGACACTGTACCACTAGCTCAGGACCATAGGCGAGTAAATTCTGTCACGTCCCAGTCCCAAAATACGTGGGACTTGTAATACGTAAACATGCCAGCTACATATTCACCTAGACTCTTGTTCGACTTGAAGATGTATAAGCTGTTTAGATGATATAATAATCTATAAAACTATATAAAACATCCACAATACTACTATCTCTATTAATATGATCTAAGAACAAAAGTAACTATGGTAGAATGATTAGTAGGCATCAAATAGTGATACCTGAAATCTCACAGAACAATCATCCACTAATATACTCTACCAATCCAACTCCGCAATATCTTGGGGACAAAATCTGTATCATGTTCCTCAGGGGACATAGTAAGGTACAAAATATAATATGCCAAAGTAAACAGTAAATAGTACAAGGTGCTCAATGGTAACTACCATAACCAGCTATATGAATTCAACTAAAACCACACTCGTCCGCTAGACCACCAATAGACATGACAGTAACTATGAAAATGTAAATATGCAACAGACCATATTAAGGTATCTACAACAAATATGGATGTCCGAAGCGCAAGCAACGGTTACTATGATATAGTTGGTAGACCAACGATATGAGTATGTTCTCCCCGTCTCAATGTATCTCATCTCATGTCCATAACATGCAAGGCAAATCACTAACTAAGTATCGAGTCATTATGTAAATATACTCATGTCATCTAACTCATGTCACGATTCCTATCCAAATAAAAAATCCATAATCCCAGAATATCTCAAGTATGGATTCTATCAATGCAAGTCATGTCAAGTGTCCTAAGATATATCGTGCATGAAGTAGCATGAACAGAGTATCATGTCGATAATGCAACTAACTGATATATGACTCCGCAAACGGTTATCAGCATCCGAATATAACTCAGACACTAAGTATCGACTACGGTCCTATTATAATAATATAATATAAGCAGTAAATATAAATACACCAAGAATTACTAGTAAATATAAGGCAAAAGATCTATGAACGATGGCAAGGTACACTTGCCTGCTGCCTTCTACTGCGGTATTGCCTGACAGATATCCTCGACTGGGAGTGCAGTGGATCCAAGTTTCCCTATTAAACAAATTATAATCAATATCACCATAAACTAATCAAAGTGGAAGATTATTTCACAACATCAACTGATATCATGATATTCATGCCAACAATCCAACAGTCATATAGCCTTGAACAATGTGCTAATAAACATGTATTATGCTAATATCTAACATATCGTGAGCATCTCGTACATTGTGATATCATGCGTACATATAGGCTTTTACATGTATTTAGATAGGCATAGTCCTATACGTACGTAAGTTAGTTACAATGTCGTAAAACTCTCAACAACGCTAAACGATCCAGTAAAAAAGTATGGAACCTCTCTAACACATATCTCAACATCATATTAAACTGAAATAATTAAGTATTAGATTCTTGAATTATTCATAATTAATGGAAAATTATCAAAATATTACTGTTGCATGTAAAAAGTTCTGTTGCGCGTTGACTAGGTGTTCTAGCAACTTGACAACTAATTTGTGCATGCAACATTACCAACTTGCATAAAAACCCTTTTTAATATAAAAATATATTAATTAATTTTCTGGAATTATTTATTTAATTTTTAGAAATATATTTTTTAATTACAAAATATCAACATATATCAAAACTAGGTTGAATATTAGTGCACCATTGCCATATCTTGGTTTTGTAACATCTTAGGGTAGTTTTGCACATAAAATTATGGTTTATCCTACATGGGGGTTACATTATTTGTCATATAACATGTACATGGGTTCATATGAGGTTTCGTTCATGAAAAAAATACTTAAGAATTGGAATTTGTAGAACTTAAGCAATTGGGATTACGACAGAGACTTTTATTTCGACACGGACCTTTCGGAACACCAAAAGAACTCCGAACTTCACAAGAAATGACGGGATTCTAGGGAGCTTCAAGTAGGAGGTTTTTTTTAGAGTTATCGAGTTTGGAGGATGTTTGTTCAGCTGAATCACTGCTGTAACTAGCAGCCCAATTTTGGCCTATAGGAAGGCTGAACACTTGTTCTAGGGTTGTGCCAACATGTGGGACTGAAGTGGATAATGAGAAGGAGGGAATTTAAAGTAAAGAAGGAGGGAGAGGGGATGTAGTGGTATTGGGTAGAGGAGGAGGTCAGCTAGGGGCGGCCATAAAGTAATAGAAGTTAGGGTTAGATTTGTGAGGGGGAGGCTTTATATAGTAGATTGTTGTGCCAATGGTTGGATTTTAATAGGCTTTTAAGCTAGGGTTCAGATTTATAGGGTTGGTTTAAACCTTAATGAGGCTTTGGATTCACTTAGGTCAAGTTGTTTGGGTCCTGATTGGGTTTGAGTGTAAGTGCACAAGAAGGTTCACTATCGGTTTCCAAATTAGGAAGTTTATTGTTCTATTAATCTGTCGTGCATGTATAAGATTTTCAGTGCGAGATTTTTAGTGTGTAATATATATATATATATATATATATATATATATATATATATATATATATATGTGTGTGTGTGTGTGTGTGTGTGTGTGTGTGAGAGAGAGAGAGAGAGTAGAGGATGAGTGTGGGATAGTATACATATCTCATAGGGAATGTTTTTGAGAGTCCAAGTAAGAATTTTGGGCTTGGTTGGGTTCAACCAGTCAAACAACGGTAGTTTTATGGCAACGATGGTTCAAGATGTTTGTTAATATTTTTATAATATGAAAGAGATCAAACAAATGCAACACCAATGTCACAAGCGTAGTAGGTCCAGCCAAGATCATTATTATGAACTTTGTTGGATGGAAAAATATTGTGTATCTATCAAAACGTCCAAGCCATGGCAAGATATCTTTAGTATATAAAGTAGTTTTAGAAATTAATCTTTTAACCTAATTAATTAAATAAAATAATAATAAAAATTATAAAATACCAAAATAATCCTATTCTATAATGAGAGGGTTTACACATTCTCTAGTAGTTTTCTTTGCTTGATAATTACTATGATACATATACTTAGTGTGTTATACTTGATTTCTGATATGATGGTACACAGATAGTATATACTGGATCCTCAGTCATGAGATATTACCTTCATATTTGGAATTTGTATTGTTATTAGATATTGTATTGTAATTCATATGTTGTGACGTGTCCTGATTTGGATCCTTTGTACTAGTCGGGGTCGGAAAGTGCTAGCTTGATATGTGATCATATCCATATTGTGTAAAAATTGTTAGTGTTAATCATATACCTTACGTATTATTAACCGTGCTAGTAGATTTTGTACAAGTTCTCAAGATGATCACATATCGAAACTAGTACTTTAAATTACATAGTTAGTTACAATTCTATCATGTATACTTTATACTTATTGAGTTATACCTTATTTTTCTCTGTCTACTTACTTCTCATTACTTGTTTCGTCATATAGTCTTATTTGCCTATTTCTCATATTTGCCATTGTGATGCTATCAGTTTTACCTTCTCATCATGTATTATATTTACTATTACTATTTTATAATCTTTATTATTTAATTATAACTCTTGTTGGAGTTGTACTTGTTCTATCCCGACTGGATAACATTTTTAGGAGTTGTTGTGCTCTACGTTCCTAGAATTCCGAGAGATGCTATAGTTTAGACTGCTCTTGCATCGTGGATAATAAGGTGACATCTGTAGAGATCTAATCTAGTATTTCTTATTTCCATATCATGTTCTAGTTTTATTTCTTTAAGATCGTTGTTTGGATTATCTTTATTATTCATTCTTCCTTTAGAATATTGTGATACAATACATAATAGAACTAGTTGTATTAGTATGATTCCATGGAGATCTAGACAACGTTCTACCATTGATGCTACGACGTAGGCTGGACGTACCCACGTACTCGTACCTCGATCATCCGGGTGTGGATCGTGACATATGGCGCATGCTAATCAATAGTTTGAGCAGTTAATTATGCCCGCACGGTTCTAGTTGGCTTGGACTTCTTCACTTTAGCATACTGCAGTGCATAGTAAAGAGAATCCAATTCATTGACAAGTCCAGAACCTCAGTGCATAGGATAAGAAAACTTGCTAAAGACAAAGCCACTCTTCTTGTACATGCATAGATAGTCGAAAGAGCTTGGTCCAGCTTCACGATCATTGGCGCATATAGCGCCTATTCCATATATAAGAAATTTTCTTTTTATGCGTATGACTCAAGAATCAATAGTATTCTTCCCATTTTGTGTCTTCTTCTTCTCCGTACTTAGCTGAGCACGCAAGGCTGAGTAAAAGACTTAACACTCAATTCCTTGGCATTATATTATTTTTCTCTGCCAATACTCGTCTGCTAATTACTCTGGTTTTTCTCGTGCATAGAATGCGATGGTTGAGTCTACAGGCTTGCAAAGCCCTGTATCGCATTACCCATAGCAGTGGAACTTCTATCAATGTCATGCGTCCACTAGAGTGTCTTCAGAGAAGTGTGCGTATGATACTTCTATGTAGTCTCTGACTATGCATAGTCAGAGAAGAAGGTATAGACTACACATAGATTAGCTCTACAGTTGATAGCACCCTCATTGGAGGCATGTCTTTTGCAATTCGAGGGTTTAAAGAATGTGCTTTGGGAACCCAAGTTTTGCAATAGTACTTCAACTTTGCATTCCTTGGCGAGGGACTTGAGCTATCCCCCGATAGCGTCATTTTGAAAGCTTGTTGGTTGAATTTTATGACCAATATATTCTTAGTAGAGCCTATCTTTATGACGTCGGATTGTATCACAACCTTTTACTAGGTGGAGAATGTATTCCCAATAGAGTCGTCATTATTTTTTTATTACAAAAAGAATATTTTCTTTATTGCAAATTTAAATCAATAAAAAGAATTTAATAATAAATTCTAAGTACAAAAGATCTAAAAATTGTGACAATGGAGATCAAGTCTTGTAACTGACTTCTTTACTCCATTGACGATCTGAGGACGAAGAGTTGAGAGATTTTGCTAAGTTTGGCTCATTAGCACACTAGGACATCAATTAGGCTCAAAAGTACTCAACTTTTATTATTTAGGAAGCACATGTCTTAACTATTTATAGCCATTCTTATCTAATGGCTATCTGCGCATAGAGCATAAAAAGACACTATTTTTAGCTTCAGTATTTAAGAATATGCATGCGCATAGGATTCTGTAATAACTATAGCACATAAAGTAGATCTTAATGTATACGCATATCATGATCTACCTGACACGTGTTATATGTTACGACAGTTCAAAACCATATATTAATGCGGCTACTGTCGTTTGAAACGTATGTGCTTTAAATACAAATTTAAACACATGCAGATTAAATACAAAATTAAATGTATGTGCATTGCGCATTAAATGCAAAATTAAACATATGTGCATTATGCGTATAATCTCTTCAGTTTAGTAACTGTCATGTCCCTGTCCCAAAATATCGAGGGACTAGACACGTGGCAATGGCCAGCAGCACACACTGATGGACAAATCTAATTTAATGGATCCATCAGGGCGTACTTAAGCTATAAAATTAAAGTTTACTAAAATATGCCATAACTAATCTCATCCATGGAAGATAAATATGATCAACAGCAATAAGAAATATAAAGCAACAACCAGTCTCAACAAAGTACTTCGGGAAACAACCCGATATAAATCTGATACAATGGTTCAATAGACCAAAACATAAATGTCTGAATAAAGTAGATACTGAGTATGAAACACAGATACTCAGAAAAAGAAAAAGTCTTCAGCTAACACCTCATCCTCGGAAGTCGGTACAGCTCCTGTATCAACTCTTGTTCCTGCTGCTGTCCCGTATACCTCGGGATAGATCTCGTCTGCAAATCCTAGGGACATAATCCGGATCCAGAATCTCAGGGGACATAGCAAGGTACAAAATAATACAAGCCAAAATAAATGCAGTGCAGCAATAAACGAAATAAATAGGGTAAATATGTAACCATCTATGTGAAATGCAAGTGAGAGCATCACTAGCACTCAGGCTGAGACCGCTACAAGCTCTGTGTCGGTGAGCCGGTAGAAGTAATAATACGTAATGTGCCTAGCTCTGCTGTAGAGTCTACGGCCTCATAATAATAAATATATATAAATAAAATAGCCTGTAGCATGTGTGTCTCTCCCCACCCAATTTAACTACACGTCTCATGTCAATAACATCTCATGTCCATGTCACGCGAGATCATAGCTAATGCAACAAGTCATATAATATCTATGAATATAATATCTATGTCATAAATCTTGCAACCTACACAGAATTACCATGAATATCTCAGGAAGATTATGTCTCATAAATAGTGTAAAGTGTCCTGGGTTATGATGTACTTGATAATGCAAGCACGAAAAGTATAGGGTCTCGGTATCCATGTCTAGATGACGTTACACAACTCCGCGTACGGGGTTGGCACCCGACTATTAATCGGATGCTAAGTAAAGTCACACGGTCCTAGGTTAAGCATGTACAACAATATAAATGAATCAAGAAAATATGTAACAAACTGCATTGTTGGCAAGGTACACTTGCCTGGGGTTTGAATACCAACAGTTGTCCCTGTATCAGTGGATCCTGCAGGTACTCCTCCAAAAGCTGAAATAAATATCATCAACAGGTTCAAAAACTATCAAATAGCTAGAAATGCCTGTCCTTGAGTCCAATTTGGACACAAGGGAAAAAATTACAGTTTCTGGTCAAAGCGGGGTCCACATGTGGCCCGCTTCGTACCGAAAAATGTTTCAGAACCAATGGTCTCCAAATTCGTCAAACTTAGTGTCAATAAGTCTAGAACGATGATACGAACCCAATAGAACTTCCAGAATTGGATTTCAATGAGACGGTCACAAAATCGTCTGTCAAGTGGAGCCGCGGGGCCCATGATACGCGATTTTGTCAACGTTCTCAGAATCGAACCAAACTTGGGTCACAGGTTCGGCGTATTGCTACGAGTCCGATGGCATAAGTTTTATTTCGATCCGACGTGTGTACACAAAGTTACGACGTATTTCAGAACAGGAAGATACGGGGCGTTGTCGGCGGATACGCGTTGATTTCGGTGTGCACGCACATCCAAATCAACTTCTACGAAATCCCGCACGTCCGTATCAACGGCACGCACCTTTTGGTGAAGACCGCACGCGACCAAGTCATCCTGTTTTGTGGGGCATACTCAGTTTCGGGTGAAAATAGGGCATTATTTTTCTTTTTTTTTATCGCGGTTTACGATCGCCACAGGATGCGATGTACCGAGTGGGTTGCACGAACATCGAGAGGGTTACACAGCCTATGCGTCACAACTGACGGAACAGAAAATGGAGCAACGAGGAGAGAGAATGGGTTACCTGACCGGGGCTACACAGAATGGGGTTTTTTTGTGTCCGTTAGGCGATACGACACAACTGCACAGTGCTGCTGTGTCCGGGTTCTGATGTGTCCGGGTTCTGCTTTGTTCGGGTCAGAGTTCAGGCGGAGACTCGCCGGAGCTTCGTCATGGTGGCTCAGGGCGTCGCCGGAGGAGGACAGCGCCGCCAGAGCGAAGACAGCTAGGTGGAGGCGTCGTGGGGAGAGCAGCGGCTACTGCTGCTCGTGGTCGAGGCGGAGGAGGAAGGCTGGATGTTGGGCGGCCGGGGTTCGGGTCGAGCGGGGCGCTGCGGGTCGGAGACGGGCGGAGGACGGCGAGGGGTTCAGGTCGAGCGGGGCGCTGCTGGTCAGGGACGGACGGAGGACGGCGAGGGGTCCAGATATTGGTGGTCGACGGGGTTTCGAGGGATCGTCGAGAGAGAAGGTAGAGAGGGAAGGCGGAGAGGTTAGGGTTCAGACGGGACTCGTCGGGGGAGGAAGTTCTGGAGGAGGAAGGCAAGGCAGGGTACTAGGGTGGTCGGAGCAGGGCTTTGCGGGTCGGACGAAGGAGGTTAGGGTTTCAGCCGGCGGAGCGAGGGTTTCGAGGGGATTTTATAGGCCGTTGGAACAGTAGAGGGGTTAGGTTTAGGATTAGTGTTTTGGCCGGGTTAACGGGTCCGAGTTGGGTTCAATTCGGATCCGACCCGACCCGTTAAGAGCTGGGTTTGGTTTGATCCGGTTTAACTGCGGTTCAGTTTAGGTTGGTTTGGTTTATTTTAAAATAAACCGGGTTCAATTTTAGGGTTTATTTTGGTTTAAATATAAATTAGTTTTTAGGGCTTTAAAAATGTTTCCCGGGGTCCAATAAATTCCCGAAAAATTACTCTATGTCTAGTTTTTCATTTTACACCAAAAAATATTATTTTTATAATATTTTAATATTAATTAACATAATTTAAAAATTATTAAATTTGAAAATACCTTAATTTTAATCCCAAAAAATTATAAAAAATTGTGTAAAATTATTTTAAAAATTTTAAAAAAATTATGGGGTTTACAATCTACCCCCCTTAAGAGGATTGCGTCCTCGCAATCAAAGAATAAACTACTAAAGGAAAAGAACTATGGGAATTACAAGAATGCTTAAGTTATACCTACATCTGCGAATAAGTGAGGGTAACGCTGGCGCATGATATCCTCTCGTTCCCAGGTAGATTCGCCAGGAGAGTGATATTTCCAAGCTACACGAACCAATCTAATTGTCTGTCCTCGCAGTATCTTCTCACTGATGTCGAGTATGCCAATTGGTTGTTCTTCATATCTCAGGCTAGGGCCCACTATGATCTCAGAATGATCGACTATGTGACTTGGGTCGGTCACGTACCTTCTCAGCTGTGAGACATGGAATAAATCATGCACGCCCTCTAAGGATGGAGGTAATACAAGACGATAAGCCACCTTACCAATGCGCTGCAGAATATCAAATGGCCCGATGTACCTTGGGCTCAACTTGCCTCTGCTCCCAAATCTAATAGTACCTCGAGTGGGTAAAATCCTCAAGAATACGTACTCTCCTTCTTTGAACTCCAGGGGATATCTGTGTGTATCAGCCCAATGCTTATGTCTGTCCTGTGCTGCACGAAGATGATTCTGAATTTATTTTGCCTTCTCCACTATCTGCATTACCAACTCTGGACCCAGTATTTGACGCTCACCAACGTCACTCCAGCATATCGGCGATCTGCACTTTCTACCGTACAACGCCTCGAATGGTGCCATCTGGATGCTTGCCTGATAACTGTTGTTGTAAGAGAACTCCACCAAGTGTAAATGATCTTCCCAAGACCCTCCAAATTCTAGCATACACGATCGCAGCATATCTTCCAAGATCTGAATCATGCGCTTCGATTGACCATCTGTCTGTGGATGGTAAGCAGTGCTGAATTTGAGTCGGGTGCCAAGACTCTCTTTCATGCTTCGCCAAAAATAGGATGTAAATCTTGAATCTCGATCCGATACAATACTAACCGGCACTCCATGTAATCTTACGATTTGTCGTATATACATGTCGGCTAGTACCTCCGTGGACTGTCCAACTCTAAATGGCAAGAAGTGTGCCATTTAGTGAGTCGATCCACGATAACCCATACCGCATCTTTTCCATTGGGGCTTCTTGGAAATCCTATAATGAAATCCATAGTGATATGTTCCCACTTCCATTCTGGTATGGGAAGCGGCTTCAACATACCAGCAGTCCTTTGATGCTCGGCCTTTACTTGCTGGCAGACTAATATTTTGCCACAAATCGTACAATCTCCCTCTTCATTCTATGCCACCAATAATACTGCCTCAAATCTCGGTACATCTTTGTTCCTTCTGGATGAACAGAGTACATAGAGATATGTGCTACAGTCATTAACTCTTGTCTTATTTCTCCATTTGTAACATATAGGCAATTTTTGTACCTTAATATCTTATCCTCATGTATACGAAGTCCCGTTTGCATGCTTGCTTCTGTCTTCTCTTTAAGTCTTCGAAATCTAGCATCAGTAGGCAATGCCTCTTTAATCCTCTCCACAAGTGACGACTTAACTTTGAGATTAGCCAGCAAGCCACTCTGTCCTGGTAAAACAACCTCTATCTGGAGCTCCTGTAGATCTTTCAATAGCTGAGGCTGCATCGTCAAGAAATAAGCCGTGGGCTTCCTGCTGAGTGCGTCTGCTACGACATTCGCCTTTCCCGGGTGATATTGCAGATCTATATCAAAGTCTACCATCAACTCAAGCCAATGTCTCTGTCTTATGTTGAGCTCCTTCTAAGTATATACATACTTCAGACTCTTGTGATCAGTAAATATTTTCACCTTCTTCCTATAAAGATAGTACCTCCAAATCTTCAGTACAAATATTACTGCAGCTAGCTCAAGATCGTGCGTTGGGTAGTTCTTCTCATGGACCTTCAATTGTCTCGATGCATAAGCGATAACTTTGCCATGTTGTATCAAAACACATCATAGTCCACTACCTGACGCATCACTATAAACAACAAAGCCTCCCGATCCTGAAGAAAGAGTCAAGACTGGTGTTGTTGTCAATCGCCTCTTCAATTCTTTAAAGGCCTTCTGGCAATCTTCTGTCCATGCAAACTCCTAGTCCTTACGTTTCAACTTCATCATAGGCTCCGCAATTCTTTAAAAAATTTCTACGAACCTCCGGTAATATCCAGCAAGTCCGAGAAAACTTCTCACTTCTGCAACTGATGTAGGTGTAGGCCAAGTTTCTATTACAACAACTTTCTTCGGATCAACTGAAAGTCCTTCTCCTGAGATAATATGTCCCAAGAAAGGCACCTTATCCATACAAAACTCATATTTACTGAGTTTGGCATACAACTTCTCCTGCCTCAACGTCTCTAGCGTAATTCTGAGATGCTCCTCGTGATCTTCGTGGCTCTTGGAATATACTAGAATATCATCAATAAACACAACCACAATTTTGTCCAAGTACTGATGAAAAACTCTGTTCATCAAACTCATGAATACAGCTGGCACATTGGTTAAACCAAACGGCATTACTAAGAACTCATAATGTCCATACTTGGTCCTGAAGGCTGTCTTCGGTATATCCTCCTTCCTTACTTTAATCTGGTGATAGCCGAATCTAAGGTCAATCTTCGAGAATACCCTAGCACCACTCAATTGATCGAATAAGTCATCAATGCGTGGTAAGGGATACCGGTTCTTAATGGTCATAATGTTTAGTGCCCTGTAGTCAATGCACAGGCGTACTGTTCTATCTTTCTTCGGTACAAATAGTATGGGTGCTCCCCAAGGTAAAATACTGGGCAAAATAAAACCCTTCTCAGAAGATCATCAACTTGTTCCTTCAATTCCACCAATTCTTTAGGTGCTAGCCGATATACTGATGAAGTGATAGGCTCTGCTCCTGGAGTTAAGTCTATTATGAATTCTATTTCCCGATCAGGTGGTAAACCTGGAAGATCATCAGGAAATACATCCACAAACTCTGATATGACTCTTGGGTAACCTGACTCCCCTTCTACAGATAGTACCCTAAGAGTAGGCTGAACACCTTGCTCTATGGCTCCCCGAAGAAACTCAAACTCTGGATATCCAGGCAGTCTAAATATAACCTTTCCAAGCCGGCAATCAAGAGTCATATGGTACTGACTTAACCAGTCCATACCAAGTACAACATCATAATCCGGCATAAAAAAGATCAGAAATTGAGCTCGCATCTCTCTTCCACAGACTACTACCGAATAAGATCTACAGACGTCACTAACTGGGATAATTCCATCTCCCGTAAGAATTCTTTTAGTCTTCGGAAGGGGTACGGTAGCTACTCTATGGGTGGCTACGAAGCTAGCAGCCATAAATGAATGCGATACTCCAGAATCAAATAAAGCTACAGTTGGTAATAAAGCTACTAAGATAGTACCTGCGATAACCTCTCCTGCAGTAGCTTCCTCCTCAACAGCCAATGCAAATGCTTGTCCTCGTCCCTAAGCTGGACCTCTCTGCTGCCGAGCCTGCTGAAATAGTGCTGCATGTGGTGCCAATGGTGGTCTCTGCTGATATCCTCCTGGAGCTGGTGGTCTGACTCCTCCAACTCCCGTCTGTGGTGCTCCCACTGCTGGATAAGCTGGCCTTGGTGCAGGTAAAGCTAGTCTTGGTGCTCCCTCTCTGCGTTCAGAGCATTCCTTGGATCCGCAAATCAGACATAGTCCTAACTTGCGTCAGCACTCCCTCTCGATATGGCCAACCTTGCCACAGTAATGACAAGTAGGAAGAGATATGGCCATAGGTGCTGCTCTCTCTGGTAGACTCCTCTGGGGTCGTTTTACAGAATCCCCCTATGTTGCCCTGGATGGTGCTGATGTGAATGGCCGCTTCAGACTTGACTCCCTTCTAGTGATACGCTCCATGCATCATGCTGCAGCGAGGACGTTGGTGTACGATATAGGTACAACAGATTCGATCAACCTCTGGAGATCGAACTTGAGTCCGTCAAAGAACTTATCCGCATTCTCTTCTTCGGTAGGAATTAGAGAAGGGGCGAAGCGACTCAGGTGAATAAATTCAGCATTGTACTCTTCCACCGACATATTGCCTTGGATAAGGCGGTTGAACTTGTCTCTGAGTTTCGATCGAGCAACAACTGGGATATACATCTCTTGGAAGAGTCTGGAGAACTCTTCCCAAGTGACTCGGTCCTGTCCGAGCCTCCTCTCTTATAATAGCCACCAATGATGTGCATTATCAGTCAACTGTATCCTGACAGCAGTCATCCATTTCTTCCTCGGAAGTTCAGCTACTTCCAACTGGTGTTGCGTGTTCGTGAGCCACCCGTGAACTTCAGTTGGCCCCTTCTTGCCAGATAAGGTACGAGACTTGAGATGACGAAAATCAGTAATAGATCCCGTTACTGGTCGCCTAGCTGGTGGGTTTGCCTGCTCTAATGCGGTTACTAGGCTGGTTCTTAAATACTCTGCCTCATGATGTTGAGCCTCTTGTTGAACCTGCTGTTGGGCTTGCATCATGGCATAAATCATCTAAAACATCTGCTGCTCGTCCATGGCTTGCCCTGGTGGAAAAACAGGCATCGATGGAGTGAACTGTGGCGGAGGTGGGAGGTCATCACGCCGGAACCTTGAATTAGGCTGGCCGGCTTGATCGTTTTGAGAAGATTGACCTCTATTCTCTGGTGTCACTCCATCTTCATAGGTAACCACAGCATCGTGTGGTGTACCCAAGGGATTTTTATCTCCGTTTCTTGGATCCATTACTCTGCATCCAAAAAGATAAACTATAAGAACGCGCAGAGGAATCAACACAGGATGCAAATCAAATAATTAATTCGAGTTCGATATAGAGTTCAAAAATGGTTCAAACAATGGATGAGATCATATAACTTGTCCTATCCTTAGTGCAGGCTTGCTCGGTCCTTAAGTTGAAACCGAAAGATTTAGTCGCAGACCTGCATGGGCCACCATAAAAACTATGTCATGCCCCTGTCCCAAAATATCGAGGGACTAGACACGTGGCAATGGCCAGTAGCATACACTGATAGACAAACCCAATTTAATAGATCCATCAGGGCGTACTGAAGCTGTAAAACTAAAGTCTACTAAAACATGCCACAACTAATCTCATCCATAGAAGATAAATATGATCAACAGCAATAAGAAATGTAAAGCAACAACTAGTCTCAACAAAGTACTTCGGGGAACAACCCGATATAAATCTGATACAATGGTTCAACAGACCAAAACATAAATGTCTAAATAAAGTAGATACTGAGTATGAAACACAGATACTCAGGAAAAGTCTTCAGCTAATACCTCGTCCTCGGAAGTCGGTATAGCTCCTGTATCAACTCCTGCTCCTGCTGATATCCCGTATACCTCGAGATAGATCTCGTCTGCAAATCCTGGGGACATAATCCGGATCCAGATCCTTAGGGGACATGGTAAGGTACAAAATAATACAAGCCAAAATAAATGCAGTACAGCAATAAACGAAATAAATAGGGCAAATATGTAACCATCTATGTATAATGCAAGTGAGAGCATCACTAGTACTCAGGCTGAGACCGCTACAAGCTCTGTGTCGGGGAGCCGGTAGCAGTAATAACACGTAATGTGCCTAGCTCTGCTGTAGAGTCTATGACCTCACAATAATAAATATATAAATAAAATAGCCTGTAGACTGTGTGTCTCTCCCCACCCAATGTAACCACACATCTCATGTCCATAACATCTTATGTCCATGTCACGCGAGATCATAGCTAATGCAACAAGTCATATAATATCTATGAATATAATGTCTATGTCATAAATCCTGCAACCTACACAGAATCACCATAAATATCTCAGGAAGATTCTGTCTCATAATAGTGTCAAGTATCCTGTGTTATGATATATTTTATAATGCAAGCACGAGAAGTATAGGGTCTCGGTATCCATGTCTAGATGACGTTACACAACTCCGCATACGGGGTTGGTACCCGACTATTAATCGGACGCTAAATAAAGTCACACGGTTCTAGGTTAAGCATGTACAACAATATAAATAAATCAAAAAAATATGTAACAAACTGCATTGTTGGCAAGGTACGCTTGCCTGAGATTTGAATACCAACAGCTGTCCCTGTATCAGTGGATCCTGCAGGTACTCCTCCAAAAGCTAAAATAAATATCACCAACAGGTTTAGAAAATATCAAATAGCTAAAAACGCCTGTCCTTGAGTCCAATTTGGACACAAGGGCAAAAATTACAGTTTCTGGTCAAAGCGGGGTCCACATGTGGCCCACTTCACACCGAAAAATGTGTCAGAACCAATGGTCTCCAAATTCGTCAAACTTAGTGTCAACAAGTCCAGAACGATGATACGAACCAAACGAAACTTCCAGAATAGGATTCTGATGAGCCGGTCACAAAATCGCCCGTCGAGTGGAGTCGTGGGGCCCACGATACGCGATTTTGTCAACGTTCTCAGAATCGAACCAAACTTGGGTCACAGGACCAGCGTATTGCTAGGAGTCCGATGGCATAAGTTTCATTTCGATCCGACATGTGTACACAAAGTTACGACGTGTTGCAGAACAGGCGAATACGGGGCATTGTCGGCGGATACGCGTTGATTTTGGTGTGCACGCACATCCAAATCAACTTCTGCAAAATCTCGCACGTCCGTATCAACGGTGCACACTTTTTGGTGAAGACCGTATGCGACCAAGTCGTCCCGTTTGGCAGGGCGTACTCAGTTTCGGATGAAAACGGGGCATTGTTTTTCCTTTTTTGGATCATGGTTTGCGATCGCCACAGGACACGACGCACCGAGCGGGTTGCACCGGCATCGAGAGGGTTATATAGCCTACGGGTCACAACTGACAGAATAGAAAATAGAGCAACGAGGAGAGAGAACGGGTTACCTGAACGGGGCTACGCAGAACGGGGTTTCTTCGTGTCCGTGAGGCGACACTACACAACTGCATAGTGCTGCTGTGTCTGGGTTCTGCTGTGTCCGGGTCAGAGTTCAGGAGGAGACTCACCGGAGCTTCGTTGTGGTGGCTCAGGGCATCGCCAGAGGAGGACAGCGCTGCCGGAGCGAAGACAGCTAGGTGGAGGCGCCGCGGGGAGAGCAGCGGCTGCTGCTGCTCGTGGTCGAGGCGGAGGAGGAAGGCTGGGTGTTGGGCGGCCGGGGTTCGGGTCGAGCGGGGCACTGCGGGTCGAAAACGGGCGAAGGACGACGAGGGGTTCAGATGGTGGTGGTCGAGGGGGTTTCGAGGGATCGCCGGGAGAGATGGTGGAGAGGGAATGCGGAGAGGTTAGGGTTCAGGCGGGGCTCGTCGGGGGAGGAAGTTCTAGAGGAGGAAGGTGAGGCAGGGTGCTACGGTGGTCGGAGCGGGGCGCTACGGGTCGGACGGAGGAGGTTAGGGTTTCGGCCGGCGGAGCGAGGGTTTCGAGGGGATTTTATAGGCCGCCGGAACAGTAGAGGGGTTAGGTTTAGGATTAGGGTTTCGGTCGGGTTAACGAGTCCGGGTCGGGTTCAATTCAGACCCGACCCGACCCGTTAAGAGCTGGGTTTGGTTCGGTTCGGTTTAACTACGGTTCGGTTTGGGTTGGTTTATTTTAAAATAAACCGGGTTTAATTTCAGGGTTTATTTTGGTTTAAATATAAATTAGTTTTTAGGGCTTTAAAAATATTTTTGGGGTCCAATAAATTCTCGGAAAATTACCCTATGTCTAGTTTTTCATTTTACACCTCAAAATATTATTTTCATAATATTTTAATATTAATTAACATCATTTAAAAATCATTAAATTTTAAAATACCTTAGTTTTAATCCCAGAAAATTGTGTAAAATTGTTTTAAAAAATTTTAAAAAATTAGGGGGTTTACAGTAACCATTTTTCTACATAATTACTGCTCTTCCATTAAAGATGAGAGAGAGAAAATTGTAAGGCTCTTTATGCTCTTTCATGGTCAGACGCATAGGATCTCGTCGCATATTGCCATGTGGCGGTGCCCGACAATATACATGCAAAACATAATGATTATGCTGACGTAAGCGTTATCTTTTTATGCGTAATCATTATCTGCACAAGTTATCTGCACAAGTTACGGAGAAGCACAACTTTTAATGTGTTGTCAGTATGACTTATGCAGCTAGGCAGTATGCACTTAGTACCCTTATTGCATAGACTTTTGAAGAATCACTGTCCTAGGCGCATTACTTCTAGCGCATAGTGCATGGCCTTCTTTTACAAAAATATAGAAGTCCTTTGTTTTTTGTATCCATTGCGCATAGACATGGGTGCATAGTACTTACTTTACTAGTTTAGGTTGATAAATGAGTAGATTTGTGCATGGCATTTATGCGCATAGAGTAGAATTTTTTTTGCTTCTACACTTATATTTTGATATTGGGTAAATTTGGAGTCACTAAATACAAAATGGAACTATTTGGCGATTATGGACAGTTTTGGCACCTTTTAGCAAACTGGGAAGAATTTTCTCATCTGAACTCCAATTGAGATGGTTCAAATGATTTGAAAATCTAAGACAAAGATCTACAACTTTTATGTTTTGAGTTTTTCAAGATTTTGGCCGCATTAAGTGCCAAATCAGGATTGAAGTTTAGTCAACTATGCCTTGCACAAAACTTGAAGCTGAAATAATCATTTTTCTCGTTGTTCTATGATTTTATTTTATGGTTTGAAAGTTATTTAATACTTACAATATTAATAGAAGATTTTGTGGGTTTCAAATGATTTAGTTGAAGTGTATAAAAGGATAAAAATCAGAAGAAAAATATAACCACAACACACAATATTTTTCCTTCTTCTCCACAATTTTTTCTTCGAAGTTTTCCAAGAACATCTGCGGGTAATTCTTATTGGTCGAAGGAAACGAAAGCCTTAAAATCTATAAACTTGTGGGATATAATTTTTGTTTACGTGTTTGATTTATGCTTAGAGTATCGAAGATTTTTCTATGACTATTTCCATGATTGTCTTGTTTACTAAACCACAAAAAATTAAACCCCTCATAACCGCTTATCACCGGAACTCTAAATGTACCTCATAACTACTACTCCTACAATTACAAAGCAGACCCTTAGGGTTTTTGGGGAAACTCTATTTGGTAGTTTGAATTTTTTTTGGAAGTGAAGAATAAAAAAAAGTAATTATGAGTTTATATAGTTTTTTGAAACTAAATTTCCCCTTTGGAAAAAATAATTTCCTAACTGCAAAAGATATTAAACACATGTTTAAATAAATAAATTAGTTAGACGTGGAAGAGGTTGTTATAACAACCTAATTTTAGAAACTTTTTTATTTTATTTTTTATTTTGCTAATAAAAGAAAACTAATTACTTATAAGAAATAAATAAATATCACAAAAATCAACTAAAATTACTCCCCGACATGGTAAAATAATTTGGTGTGCTGTCGTAGGCACCCAAAAATAAAATCTATACTCTTAAAATTATATATAGTAGTGAGAGTACGGATGGATCCTACTTAGAGTAATTAGTTTATTTTTATGCTATGTGAACAAGGATGGGGGGGTTGAATTCAATGAAAACAACTAAGGAACAAATTAAAGTATTACAATTAATTAAAAAAATATTGGTCTAAGTCAACATCCACCATCGGGATCCTACTACTGATCATTAATGCAAGCATATATTAATTCATAATTTGAATATTCACCGTTGGAATTATCTTCCTCTCTCCATTAGCCACAGTTAATTAGAAACAAACGATCTAATTAACCTTTACTACTAAACAACTCTAGACAAGTGTTAAAGGTTTAATCTAGTAGTGTCCTTAAGAATCAATGAGATCGAAGAAGTAAAATAACACAAGCACAAGCGGTTGTATTTAATTTAGTCAATTATTTTTCTACTAAGATCTAATAATTTATGATGTAGTAATCATTAAATCTTGGTTGCTTTACAAATTAGGGGGATTGAATAATTACAGATTCAATATCAAATTTAGCATTAGATTATAAAGAATAACTGAATTCAGACCAAATTCAGATTTTTCAGACCATAAACTTTCTATCAATTTGACCAGAATTTGGACCAAATTCGGTCCTCTATATTTTTTTTCGTAAGTAATTCTCATATAAGTTTTCTGAATTGCTTACTAGAATTTTCTTGATTATTTTTGTTTGTGACTCAATCTTCTAATTATTGCCCACTTATCATGGTCTTGCAGGCGAAGACCCTCACAAGCACATAAATGAGCTTCATATGGTATACACAAGTGACCCATAGGGGTGACTGAAGTGGAAATCAAATTAAGAGCATTTATGCTTTCTTTAAAGGATTCGGCTAATGATTGGCTATATTATCTACCCTGTGGAAGTATTGTCACATGGAACGAAATAAGAAAACTGTTCTTAGAGAAATACTTTACACCATTAAGGGAGGCCAACATTCAAAAAGAAATTTATGGGGTAAGGCAAAAATGAGAGCCCATATACGAATACTGGGAACGCTTCAAAAAATTATGTGCAAACTTCTCCATCATCAAATTAATAAGAACCTACTTATCCAATACTTTTATAAAGGTCTTCTACCAAGTGATAGGAGCATGATTGATGCTGCTAATGGAGAAGCTTTGGTAGATAAAACTTTCGAGGCCGCAGGAAATTATTTACAAATATGGCGGCTAATTGTCAAAAATTTAGGACTAGGCTAGATCATCCATCTAGCCATGATAATGAGATAAATATTTCTACCCTAGAACTAGGCTAGATCTTCCATCTAGGCATGCTAATGAGGTAAATATTTTTTTCCTAGAACAACAAATTGCTAGTTTAAATTCTCTAATTTGTCAAATGTTGTAGCCAACAGGCAAACAACAAAGGCTTGTGGGATTTGTTCGGTATCTAACTGATATATGCCTAACTCTTCAAGAGGAGCCCAATGAGCAAGTGAATACGACAAGTAATTTTTTTGGAAAATCGTAAAGGAAGTATGACCCATATTCAAATACGTATAATCTAGGATGGAAAGATCATCCTAGTTTTAGCTATAGAAATCTACAATTATATTTTTCCACTCAAAACCGCCCAAGTTACCAGTAATATAAGCAATCTTATTGTCACGTCCCGCTCCCAAAATACGGCAAGCCGAGTACATAACAACATCTCTAGGCTACGCACCATACGAATACACCCGTACCCGTAAAAATGATTTTTGCCTATAATATTCTAGGATAGAATTATAACAGATCATATTGTGTATAATTTAATAAATAATAAATTGATTACAAGACATTCTAAAACTATAAATAGGAAAAATTTACTATTCTACCCGAGTACAACCTTTATCCTAATATATTTATAATATATTTATACCTTTAATAATTAATGTGAACATATCTGGTTCCAAATTCGATCGCCTCCAATGGTAGCATCTAGATCTTGCCCTCCAACTATTTTTCAATATTTGATAGTAGCTTACTTTGGAATATTGCTACAAAACTATTGAACAATAATAGGTCATCAAACGACATGCAAGCCCACAGTCAAGGATGAAAGTAAAATAAAATAAATCGAGAATCTGAAGAGTAAATATGATTTTCAAAATTCCAAAGTAAAGTAACAGAATAAATCTTAAAGATTGTTGCGTTAACTTAAAATACTATCCTGACTAGATTCTATTCTAGTAATTTTCTCAGGGTTCATTCTATAGCTAAATCATAAATATTCACACTCATAATCATTACAATCACAATCATGGTCACAATCATAATCATAAATTAATATATTGGGATCACCTACTCACTACCATAATAACAAACAAGTTTTCTATACGGTGATGCAATTTATAGAACATATATGGATCACATATATCCTATTTTCTCAGCAATAATCTTGTGACCCAGGATCAAGCTGTAACTTGGTGGCACGATACTTACAATTCGGTCATTCTCTACATGAGCTTAAAACAAATTCACAAAATTTACCTAATTGATGTTTTAATTAAAATAGGTATGTCCAACACAAATTCAAGAGATTCACCTAATCGATGTTTTAATCGAAATAGGTATGTCCAACACAAATTTACGATATTCACCTAATCGAACTTTTAATCGAAATAGGTATGTCCAAAATCATATACAGGTAAGTGAGCTAAGCCTCACACACTCAATTTATAAGGCCTTACGAAAGAGCTTAACTACTGATCAGCTTTTTGTTTGTTTATTATATATTAAAGAGTGATCCAGTTGTTCTCTTTCGTATAATGCACTAATCTAAATTACAAATAATCCTACTATATTATCTTGCATTAATTTTCTGCTGGGCACATGTATGAATTTGGATCTCGATTCGCGTATTCAAATACTACAAATAAGTAGAATATAATTTAACATTTGTTCCTTAAAAGAATCATATCATGAACTGAAAATCATGATTTTAATACTTGCCCTTGCTTTGAATGAATTAAGACATAATCACAGGTTATCAAACACCAATTTCTTTTTTCACTTTTAAACATGACAGAACATCGTATATTATCAAATTTGATATTTGGTATTCTTCCAACAGAAACATATGGTTTACTTAATTGGATTTCTCTTGTGTCTTATGTGTCTTGTCTTACGTATATTGAGTTCCAAAAAAACTTGACCCTTATAATTTAAATAAATTTATAGGTCTGCCTCTAAGGTAACTGACTCAAAACTCCTAAAATAGGGTTAAATATATTTAACCAATTTTCATATATCGAAAATGGCTATCTTTGAAAATTCTTAAATTTTTTGACATAGTCCCATTTATATTTTGGACTCCAAAATTTTACAATTTATATAAATTCCCGGAGCAACCCTCCATAGAATTCCCTGAGTATTCTGACCCCTTTAGTGTAACACTCAATACCAAAAATCACATACACTTCATATATTTATAAATCAGATTGCAAAATATGAACTTCCTTACCAGTTGTACACTTTACCTAAGAATTTAGCTATTTTAGCAATATAACATTATTCCGAGTTAACTACAAGTACAAAAGCTCAATACAATCAGAGATCATAAATATACAAATATTTTAAATGTCACAGTCATACAAAATGAGAAATATAACTCATAATAGCATTGGGCGCATCACGAAAGTATTTTGCCAACCCACCTGAGATAACCAATCAATCTCCGAACACCATGCACAGATGAAGACAATTATATGATGGTGACTACGTTACTTGGACAAATTCCAACATTTATAACTCAGATAAAATTACAAGATTGTAAAGAGCTAATGTTGAAACCCTTTTCCCTAATAGGTTCAACCCCCTCACTACACTCAAAAAGAAAAGCAGAATATTATAATTGAAATCACTCACTAACCCGTAGCAATCTCCCTAACCGAAATTAACGACTCTTCGATTAGATCTCCTTCTTTCTTTTGTCTTGGATGGTGAAGTCCTAAGAGCAAAGCATAAATTTTCTCTTAGATTTTTTGTGGACGAGCACTCTGAATCTTCAACTTGTGCTTTTTTGTTTGTGCCTCTACCCCCCTCCCTATTTATTGGATAAGAAACCTGTTTTAGGGTTAGAAAACCCAAAAAATATCTAACCATAAGATCCAACTATCCACTAGCATCCAAAGGTCGAAAATATAACAAAAAAATTCTAAAACCCAAGCAGTTATCGTCGACATCAAACTCGAACCGAGTTTGGTTCAAAGGTTCTGGAATACTATACCGAGTTTGCCCCAAACTCGGCCAGGGACTGAGTTAAGACCGAACTCTTTCTTCCTTCAGTAGACTTGATTTCCACTAATCTTTCCCTCCAGTCTGATGAGAGGTGTTGGCACAATAGCTCCTCAACTGGACTACATGCTTGTCACCCCACGACAGAAGTTTTGCCCCCTCATACCCCCGATCTCTGATCTCCCAAGTTGCTTTTCATCTTTCGTCATCTCCAGCTCCTCGACCATCACGTCGATGCTAGCTACCCTACGTAGTACCTCCTGCACTACTGGGATCCTATCGATATCGATAATACGGCCAAGACCGAAGTCCCTGATGATAAGCCTCACCGTGAGTCTTGGTTGTCTATCCCCGACTTTCATCTTCCACCAAAATGTGTTAACATTTCGATGAGCTTCTTCACCCTTGGCTGGCCCAACCAAGAGGATGGTGCAATTCTTTTAAGATTCAAACTCTTGAATTTGTCTACATTTGTATTTGAACCTGAAGCTCCCCCATAAACATGCTTCCTCGAGCAGAACATCACATACTGTGTATGTCGTCGATGAGCCACAGCTTCCCTTAAACTGTGTGAATGATGATTCTCCAATCTCAGATTAAGTTTGCTGCAAACCTTGATCTCCTTCTTGGCCTCGAACTGCTGAAACCAATATAGCACCATAAAATTTTGGTAAATTACCAGTCGTCAAAATTGGATCCCTAGAACAACCCCTACATAGAGATCGATCAGCTGTCATGGGACCGATAGACTGACCCTCAATATTTGACTCATCATAATTTGTCACTTTGCCTCGATGAACCGAATCCTTTGTATCCCTCAAAGTATCTCGAAGCCCCTCCAAGATAAGTTTCTAATGATCCACCTTCTATCGAATACCCCTCGAGCCTCCATTCGGTGTTTGTGGCCTGCCTGTACACCTCAGCAGCTTGAGCCTGTAAATGCCATAACACAAATCTCCTCGAGCAAACTGGTAGGAACCCTTCGTAAACATCCAATCTTTGTCACCAAAAAAACTGCGACAGCCATCATCCGCCAGCCTCCCTACCAAAACTAAGTTATAGAGCAAACTTGGTACATGTCGCACATCCTTAAGAACGAGCTTCTCACCAAGTTCCGTGGTCAAGTACACATCATCGATGCCTACAACTATAACCATCCCTTTTTTGTCCATCTTTACATGTCCAAATCTGCCACCATGGTATAACGTGAAAAGAGTGGAGTGATGCGATGCCCCCGTATCCATGACCCAGTCATCATCTTGACACAAGCCACAAGGTTCCTCTGCATCGGTTGCTGCTATGATAAGATCTTCCATAGCCGCGAGATCCTTCTGGTCACCCTTGCCTTTGGCCTTCTTAGCTTTAAGCTTCATACAGTTCCTCTTGACATGACCCATTTTACCACAGTGATAGTAGGCCTCCTTACGGTCCACAATCATAAGATCCCAAGAACTCTCCTCTGTCCTCGACAGTGACTTGGGTCTTCCCTTTCCGTAGGAAACCACCAAAGCAAACTCCTGCGATGATTCCACTTACTTATGCCAGATCTCCTCATTCAACAAGCTACTTTTGACCGCTTCTATCGTAACAACTCTATCAGGAGCGAAGTTTCTCACGAAACCACCAACGTCTCCCAACTTTCTGGTAGAGAACTCAAAAGCAGAAGGGCCTGAAGCTCATCCTCAATCATCATCTTTATCACAGACAGCTGATTGATGATGCCCTAAACCTCGTTCAGATGTTGTGTCACCAGTGCAGCCTTCTTTCTTTCGTACAACGAATGCAGCTTCTTCCATAATGCTTTTGCATAATCTCTATGGACATATGGTAAAATATTGTGTCATCCAGCTATTGGCAGATGAATCCAACAACCTTCTGATTCAATCGTTTCCAGTTATCAGCACGTTTGTTCGTCGGTTTTACTCTGTCGCCCTCTAACGGACCATGGAAGTCCTTGTACCAGAGTAGATCCTCCATCCTTGGCTTCTAAATTGCCCATTTTTCCCCTGTGAGGGTGATCATATGAGCGTTGATCTCCTCCATAGACATAGTTGCACCTTCCCTCGCGTGTTGAAAATACGTACGCTTTGATACTACGTGTTGGGTGCATCGCGAAAGTATTTTGACAACCCATCTGAGATAACCAACCAATCTACGAATACCAAGCACAGATGAAGACAAGTATATGACGGTGACTATATCACATGGTTAAATTCCAACATTTATAACTCAGATGAAATTACAAGATTACAAAGAACTAATGTTGAAAACCTTTGACCGAATAGGTTCAACACCCTCAACACACTCAAAAAAAAAGCAGAAGATTACAATTGAAATTACTCACAACCCATAGCAATCTCCCTAACCGAAGTTGATGACTCTTTGATGAGATCTCCTTCTTTCTTCTGTCTTGGATGGCAAAGTCCTAAGAGCAAAGTACGAGCTTTCTCTTAGATTTCCTGTAGACGAGCACCCTGAATCTCCAACTTATATTTTTTGTTTGTGCCTCCACCCTCCTCCCTATTTATAGGATAAAAACCTATTTTAGGGTTAGAAAACCCTAAAATTAGTCAACAATAAGATCCAGCCATCCACTAGCATCCAACGGCCCAAAATATAACATAAAAACTTCAAAATTCAAGCAGCCGTCGCCGACACCGAACTCGGACCAATTTTTGTTCAAAGGTTCTGGAACACCATACCAAGTTCGGTCCAAACTCGGCCAGGGATCGAGTTCGGACCGAACTATGTCCCCCTTCAGCAAACTTGATTCCCAACAAATGGCTTGTATATCAAACTTCTTATTTGTAAGGTATTAACCACTCAATTATCCAAGTACTAATTATGTTTGATTAAGAAACAATCATATTTAATTAAACACATAGCTATATACAAATAAAATTTTGTAAATTTCAGAAGTCCTAGAAGTTTTAGAAAACTTCAATACACTTAATAACTAAATCCATAACTGCAAAGATTAAATTATAGAATTTAAAATCAATATTTATGCTAAATTTATAAAATTTAAAATTAAAATTTACTGAAAATCAATTTCGAATCCGATACGCTGGACTTGTGCTTGGATATAAAGACCTAGTCGATATAACCTAAATTTCTATTGTCCAAAGGACCCAATAATATTGTTGTCATAACACAAATTAACTTGATTAAACTCTTATAAGAATATTTGACAAATCCAAACCGGTACCATTCTGGAATCTTAAGATATAAAGTTATTGAATGATAAGCCTAAGTTTTTCTAAACTTACAATATTAGTAACAAATTCCAAACTCGTTTAGTGCTAAATTTTGTTTTATAAGAACATTCATAGATCATAATCCTCATTTTGATTGATACGGCCAATTACTATTATTCTAAAATAATCTACATTTAACCTAAGCTCTTCCTTTCTTGTATCATCCACGTTATAAACCATAAAGTGATATAATTTTGTGAAAATATCAAATCCTAAGAATGAGCCAATTTATAGTCTAATATAACCAATACAGCCTTGTATTGTTTATAGAAAAGCTTTTCTATGATTGCCAATACAACCTTAGTGTATTATTGAATAAAATTCTCTTGTTCCAGTCCTAAGAACAACTCATAATAACCAATTTAAAATTTTGTACAACAGCTATTTAATGTCCCAATTTGGTATTTATAACAACCTATGCATCAATTTTTGGTTGATAATCTATTTACGTAAATCCCAATTGAACTTAGCATCAATATCGTATATTGCTAAACCTATAAATATATCTATATTATCCATGGGAAAACAACTTCATGAATTATTTATGCATATTTATTCCTCATAATAGTTACAAACTAGTATCTCATAGTAATTAAGTCTATATGTGTATAGACATATATATAAATATATGCATCTAAAATTTAACAAAATCATATCATATATTTATTACATGCATTACACTGAATTCATCATGACATAATTTGAGTCATATCACTGTGTCATATCATGTCCTAATCTCGTGTCTGTATCAAACCATTAAACATATTCATAAATTTCAGAATTAATCATATAAAATTTTAAAATAAAAATTTCATATTATGTTTTGAACATTATAGCAAAAATTTAACCCTAAATTGGAAATTAAAATTGAAGACGAAGGAAAGGCTTGCCTTAGGGATTTGGATTTGAGAATTGGACTTAATCTTCTTCCTCAACTTCCTCTTCTCCAAAAGATATGTATATATGTATATATGCAACTTGATAAAATAAGAAAGGAAGAAAGAAAATGATAAAATAAATTTTTTCTTTATATTGGAGATGATGATGAATAAGATGGTGGTGCAGAGGGATTACCTGTCATGGGCATGGCCGGAGGGGTGTCGGCCGTCGGCGAGGTCCAGTGGCCGCGGTCCAGCGGGTGAGGTGGCGGACGTACGCGCGGGGCATGGACGCAGGAGGAGGGTAGTGAGAGTTCGGGAGAGAAAGAGAGAGATGAAAGAGTGGGAGATTGGGGGAGGAGAAATAAAGGAGAGTGAGAGAGTAGAGGGTGCGGGAGAGAGGGCCGAGAGAGTGGGGGAGGCGGTAGAGAAGAGAGGATGCTGCTCTCTCTCTCCCCCCTTATCATTATTATTACATATTTATTATTATTTCTAATGACTAAGAGTTATTAGGAGAAGCCTTGTGGCCTTATGTTGGTTAGGTTTTGACACATATTCCATGAGGTGAGGTGTGCTTAAACAATTACAAAATTACAAAAAAATTCCAAGGGCTATCTTGTAAAATATAGTATATATTAAGATAAATACCATATTCTTATTAATAAAATTTTTATGATTTAATAAAACTTAAAACTTCATTTTGGGAAAATAAAAATATTGGATAATAATTATATATATAACAAATTCTTTTAGAAACCAGGATACCGGATTCCGTATTCCGGAATGCAGTTATGACACTTTACCCACCTTACAAAAAATTTATGCTCAAAATTTAAATTTTAAAGTTAAGCTTTTCAAAAATAATATAGAGGTAATCAAGATATTTTACCCTCCTTACAAAGAAGAAGTAGTAATCTATTCTTAAAAGAATACTTCAAAATTATATTTATTAAAAGTTTTAAAAAATAAAGGATGTCCAAAAATACATAAATTATCAAGGATCTTGAAATTTTATGGTCAATAAAAGTATCAGAATATAATTTCAACCCATAACCATATAGGTTCCCTTTTAATTCATATTCCTCTCTCCATGTTTTCTGATGTGATATAGCAATCTTGTGCCATGCCACTGCATACATTGCTGGAATTAAGATATTATTTCACTATCAGGATCCATTATTGCAGCTTTTGCTACCACGCCAATGAGTACAAATTATGATTGTGAAGTAGCCTTACAGGTTAGAATATTCTTAATAATCCAAAAATATATCCAAAAATTAAAACTAAAATTTTAAGTTTTCTAAATATCATCAATATTTACTTTATCATAGTATGAAAGCTAATAGGTAATATTATACCCTAAGATAAAGTCATATATCTATACTATCAAAAGAACATTTGACACTTTAAATTATTCAGGCCAATAGTTTTCAAATCCAAACTGAGATAAAACGAAATCAAAATATGAATATCAAATTTTGAAATCCATTGCAAAAAATTATCTTGAACCTCAAAATCTTATTAAATTTCATAATCATATTTTTAGAATATAGCGCCTTGCCAGTCCAGATGGCCAGTCTGGATAGTTGCAACAACTTCTTTTTTTATGATTCAATTGATTAGTTGCATGCCTCATTGCCTCATCAAATCGGTTGAAATATTTTTGGGTTCTTAACATAAACAAGTATTCATTCACATAAAATTCAATTATATAAAATCCAATAAGAATATTACTTCATAAGAAGTCAAACAAGCAATGAGTGAGTAATAGATATGGATATTAGATGAAGAATAATTCCCAAAATTAGGGTTGATACTGAAGATTGAATTGATTGGATAAACTGAGAATACCATTCTAGAATTTTTAATCAACAGACGTTGAATGAAGCAATAAAGTTGAAAGTTTTTGAAGAAGGCCAGGTTTGTGAAATAGTTAGATGTTAAAATTTTACAAGAAGGGGGACAAGTCAAAATTTAAGCACTGATGATATCAAAAGAGCAAGAAATGATACCTTAATAACACCTAGGCATTATATATATATATATATATATATATATATATATATATATATATATATATATATACACACACACACATTGAGCAGGATGCTATTAGTACTAACTTACCCAATAATCATTCCGAGTTATATTTATATATACATATATTGTCAATACCAAAGGACATAATATACTCAATCTAAATATAAATCTTAATCATCATTGTCCTATTAACTATGTGGTCCTTATACCCAACTATTTCTAACTATATAATAGTTCTAGATAAATCTGAACTCTTCTAGATAAATCTGAATTCCAGGTTTCCTAAGGATACCCAATTTGAAATCCTTAAAGAATTTTCTAGATCTTTACCAATTCAAATGAGAGTATTTGTCTAATACTCTCTAAATTACTTAACCTAAATTTCTAGTCATGTCTATCCATATACTACCCATGATTTTTCTGAATAACAAATACTCCTTAATATTCTTAACAATCTAGGATCACTTATAGAAAATCCATAAGGTAAAGATCTATGAAACATAGTCTGAATAGATAAACCCATAGGTGTTCTCTATCTTATGGTTCTATGTTGACCTTTCCTGGAAGCATGTCTTAGGGTTTCATAACTTAACCAATATAAGTCTTCTCAAAATTTGACTTACATCTAATTTCAGATTTTCTATTTTTTGATATCCCAATATATTTATAATACATTTATACTTTAATAATTAATGTGAACATATCTGGTTCCAAATTTGATCGCCTCCAATGGTAGCATGTCGATATTGCTCTCCAACTGTTCTTCAATATTTTATAGTAGCTTCCTTTGGAATATTGCTACAAAACTAGTGACAATACTAGATCATCAAATGACATGCAAGCCCCCAGTCAAGGACGAAAGTAAAATTAAATAAATTGAGAATCTGAGGGGTAAATAGGATTCTCGAAATTCCAAAGTAAAGGAACTGAATAACTCTTAAAGATTATTGTGTCTACTTGAAATATTATCCTGACTATATTCTATTCTAGTGATTTTCTTAGTGTTCGTTCTATAACTAAATCCTAATGATTCACACTCATAATTACATCACAATCACAATCACAATCATGGTCACAATCATAATCATAACATTGAGTTCACCTACTCACTACCCCAAACACAAACAAGTTTTCTATATGGGGATACAATTTAGAAAACACATATGGATCACATATATCCTATTTTCTCAGCAATAATCCCATGACCAGGGATTATGATGTAACTTGGTGGCACGGTGCTTAGAATCCGACCTGGTTCTATATGAGTTTAAAACAAAATCACAAAATTTACCTAATCAAAATTTTTAATCGAAATAGGTATGTCCAACACAAATTCACGAGATTCACCTAATAGATATTTTAATCGAAATAAGTATGTCCAAAATAAATTTACGAGATTCACCTAATAGTTCATTTAATCAAAATAGGTATGTCCTATATCCAAAATCATGTACAAGTAAGTGAGCTAAGTCTCGCACACTCAATTCGCAAGGTCTTGCGAAAGAGCTTAACTATAGATCAACTTTTTATTTGATTATTATATTACAAAGATTTAGGGTGTGATCCAGTTGTTCTCTCCTACCCAATGCACTAACCTAAACTATAAATAATCCTACTATATTATATTGTATTAAGTTTATGTTGGACACATATATGAATCTGATCTCGATTTGTGTTTTTAAATACCACGAATAATGAGAATATAATTCAATATTTGTTCCTTAAAAGAATCATATCATGAACTGGAAATCAGGATTTCAATACTTGCTCTTGCTTTGAATGAATCAAGACATAATCACAAGTTATCAAACACCAATTTCTCTTTTCACTTTTAAACATGACAGAACATAGGATATTATCAAATTTGATATTTTGTTCTTCCAACAGAAACACAGGGTATAGTTAATTGGATTTCTCTTACGTATCTTATGTGTTTGGGTCCTACATATATTGACTTCCAAAGAAACTCGACCCCTATAATTTAAATAAATTTATAGGTCTGTCTCTAAGAAATCTAACTCAAAACTCCTAAAATAGGGTTAAATATATTTAATCAATTTTCGGATATCGAAAATGGCAATCTTTGAGAATTCTTAAATTTTTTGACATAGTCTTCTTTATATTTTGGACTTCAAACCTTTTACAATTTATATAAAGACCCAGAGCAACCCTCCGCATGATTCTCTGAGTACGCTGACCCCTTTGGTGTAACACTCAACACTGAAAATTACACGCAGTTTATATATTTATAAATTAAATTACAAAACATGAACTTCCTTACCAGTTTTACACTTTACCTAAGAATTTAGCTATTTTAGCAATATAGCACTGTTTGAGGTTAACTACACAAGTCCAAAAGCTCAATACAATTCAGAGATCATGATATACAAACATTTTAAATGTCATAGTCATATAAAATAAGAAATACAACTCATAATAGCTCGCATATCAAATTTCTTATTTGTAAGGTATTAACCATTAAATTATCCAAGTACTAATAATGTTTGATTAAGAAACAATCATATTTAATTAAACACATAGATATATACAAATAAAATTTTGTAATTTTTAGAAGTCCTAGAAGTTTTAAAAAACTTCAATACAGTTAATCACTAAATCCATAACTGCGTAGATTAAATTAAAGAATTTAAAATCAATATTTATGCTAAATTTACATAATTCAAAATTAAAATTCATAGACAATTAATTTTGGATCTGATATGCTGGACTTGCGCTAGGATATAAAGACCTAGTCCATATAGCCTAAGTCTCTATTATCTAAATGACACAATAATATTCTAGTCATAACGCAAATTAACTCGATTAAATTTCTATAGGAATATTTGACAAATCCAAACCGGTACAATTTTGGAATCTTAAGATATAAAGTTATTGAATGATAAGTCTAAGGTTTTCCAAACTTACGATATTAGTAACACATTCCAAACTCGTTTAGTGCTAAATTTTGTTTTATGAGAACATTCATAGATCATAATCCTCATTTTGATTGATACGCCAATTACTATCATTCAAAAATAATCTATAGTTAATCTAAGATCTTCCTTTCTTGTATCATTCATGTTATATACCTTAAAGTGATATAATTTAGTAAAAATTCTGAATCCTAACAATGAACCAATTTAGAGTCTAATATAACCAATACAACCTAGTATCCTTTATAGAAAAACTTTTCTATGGTTGCCAACACAACCTTAGTATATTATTGCATAAAATTCTCTTGTACCAGTCCTAAGAACAACTCATAATAACCAATTTAAAATTCTAGAAAATATCTAATTAATGTCCCAATTTGGTATTTATAACAACCTATGCATCAATTTTGGGTTGATAATCTAGTTATATAAATTCCAATTGAACTTAGCATCCATATTGTATATTGCTAAAAATATAAATATATCTATATTATCCATGGGAAAACAACTTCATGAATTATTTATGCGTATTTATTCCTCGTAATAGTTATAAACTAGTATCTCATAGTAATTAAGTCTATATGTGTCTAGACATATATATAAATATATATATTTAAAATTTAACAAAATACTATCATATATTTATTACATGCATTACACTAAATCCATCAAGACATAATTTGATTCATTTCACTGTGTCATACCGTATCCTAATCTCGTGCCCGTATCATACCATTAAACATATAAGAGTTCATGAACTTCAAAATTAATCATATAAAATTTTAAAATTAAAATTTCACATTATGTTTTGAACATTATAACCAAAATTTAACCCTAAATTGGAAATAAAAATTGAAGACGAAGGAAAGGCTTGCCTTGGGGTTTTGGTTTTGAGATTTGAGATTTGAGAATTTGACTTGATCTTCTTCCTCAACTTCCTCTTCTCCAAAAGATATGTTTATATGTATATATGCAACTTGATGAAATTAGAAAGAAAGAAAGGAAATGATAAAAATATTTTTTTCATGACAAATATATTAGAGATGATTATTTATAAGATGGTGGCCGAGAGGGTTTACCTGTCCTAGGCGTGGTCGGACGGGTGTCGACCATAGGCGGGTTCGGGTGGCCGTGGTCCAACGGGTGAGGCAGAGGACGCTCGCGCGGGGAACGAACGCAGGAACAGGGTGGTAAGAGGTCGGGAGAGAAAGAGAGATATGAGAGAGAGGGAGATTAAGGAAGGAGAAATAAAGGAGAGTGAGAGAGTAGAAGGTGCAGGAGAGAGGGCCAAGAGAGAGTGGAAGGCGGTGGAGAAGAGAGGATGCTGCACTCTCTCTCTCTCTCTCTCTCTCTCTCTCTCTCTCTATATATATATATATATATATATATATATATATATATATATATCCCTTTATCATTATTATTACTTATTTATTATTATTTGTAATGATAATGAGTTATTAGGAGAAGCCATGTGGCCTTATGTGGGTTAGGTTTTGACACGTATTCCCCGAGGTGTGCATAAACAATTAAAAATTTACAAAACAATTCCAAGAGCTATCTTGTAAAATATGGTATATATTAAGAAAAATAGCATGTTCTTATTAATAAAATTTGTATGATTTAATAAAACTTAATACTTCATTTTGACAAAATAAAAATGTTGGATAATAATTATATAATATAATAAATTCTTTTGGAAACCAAGATACCGGATTTCGTATTTCGGAATGTTGTTATGACAATTATCCCCATGGACAAGAACCGAGCCAACATCTAATTCTTGTATGTATTTAGGAGATATTGTTAAGTCTTTTTCCACTAACACCTAAAAATTTCAACAGAAAAAGGGCCAGTATTTAAGGGTTGGACAATCAATTAAGCAAAATGGCTACAACAATTAATAAGCTGGAAGTACAGTTTTTGGGAAAACTACCATCTCAAATGGTAGTAAATCAATGAGAGAATATAAGTGCAATCATTTTGAGAAGTCGTAAAAAGGTTTAGGTTCCAGTAAAAGAAGTACCTACATCATCAAAGCAAGAAAAAGAAAAAAATATCGCTGCAGATACAGACATTCATAATGATGATGTAGTACCTAATTATAAGTTTTTACCACTTTCTGATTATAAGCTACTACCTCCTTTTCTTCAAGATTTATAAAAATATAAAAATATTAACAAAATAAATATTTTTATGGGACTTTTCGCAGATGCGAGGTATATATTCGACTTTTAGATGCTATTAAACAAGTATCTCATTATGCTAAATTTTTGAAAGAATTGTGTACTATAAAGAGGAAACAAAAATTGAAAGTAAATGAGAAAGTGAGAGTAGGACATAATGTTTCTACTGTAATTTAAAGAAAACTCCCAAAGAAATATAAAGATCTAAGAATGATTCATATACCTTGCAAGATAGGTAATAATAAATATGAGAAAGCCATGATAGATTTAGGAGATTCTATAAATGTCATACCATATTCTCTATATGTATCTATATATCTATCTTTAGATATTGGATATTTGAATCAAACTAGTGTTGCGATTCAATTGGCTGATAGATCTAATGCATATAATAAAGGTGTAGTTGAGAATATTCTTGTGCAAATTAATAATTTAAATTTTTTGCTGATTTTTATGTGCTTGATATGGAAAATGGAGATTAAACTGCCCAAATTTTGTTAGGAAGATCATTCTTAAAAACATCCAAAACTAAGGTAGATGTTCATAGTGGCAAACTTACCTTAGAATTTGATGGTAAAATTATCAAGTTTAATATTTATGATAATATAAAATATCATGATGATGATTATTCTATTTATTTTATTAATGTGATTAATTCGTTAGCACATGATTTTTTAAATTTGATGGAAAATATGGAGTAAAAATTGCCATTAGTGAGCATTTTAAGAAAGAACATGAGGATTTAGCTTTGAGTACTAACTTACAAGAAACTATTGCAACTTTGAATGATCTTCCAAAAATATAATAGTCAGCTAACGTTTCTTATAATGAGTTACCAATTTTTATAAGAGACTTTACCCTTTGTTTTGCAGTCCTCTATTTTATACTTGAAGCCCCTGCCTAGTTACGTTAAATATGCATGTGTCGATCCAACGATAATTAACACAGGCACTACTTGGGAGGCAACCCAAGGGGAATTTATTTTCTTATTCTCGTATTTATATTTTGGTTATATTTTTTCTTTTTCTTTTGTTTGTTTTAACCTTACATTGGGGATAATGTCAGTTTTAAAGTGTAGGAAAGGAGATTCAAGTTGGGTTTTAAATTTTTCTTTTCATAAAATAAAATACGTGGTTTTTCAAAAAAATATTATAAAAAAAGGGCTTTTGTGGTTTCAATGATTTCTGGTTGGGTATGTCATGAGCAAGATTAAACTAAACTTAAAAAATTCATAACATGATTGAATAAATAATATTTTCAACTTAGACTTAATTAGTTTAGTTATTTTTCTTGAGAATGAAAGCGACTAAATTTGGTAGACAAAAGCCAGGAAGAATTTGAGCCATTAAACTGGCACATACATATCTGTCACTTCCCGTTCCTGATATTTTTATTTGGAGCGTATTTTAATTTTATCATATGTTAGCAAGTGAAGGCAGAACAATAAAGACTAGAAGGATTATTACAACCACTGCCTATTCCAGAGTGAAAGTGGAAACACATTACAATAGACTTTGTGACCAGTTTACCTTGATCCCCTACTGGGCGTGATGTAGTTTGGGTAATAGTAGATCGACTCAGAAAGTGGCATATTTTCTTTCCTTTCGAGTAAGGCAGTCTATAGAGAAATTAGAAGGAGTGTATATGCGATAGATAGTAAGGCAGCACGGTATCACACCCAGTACCAGAATACGATGACGGACATGACACGGTGATCACGACTGTATAAGATAAGGGGGTTCATGCTATAATCAAGTCTCTTATGGTCAAGAACTTCTATGTCTCAATCATTCAAACAAAAAATAGTAAGTATAGAGAATATATGGTAAACAATAAGGCATCTCAAACGCTTTCTTAAAATATTCTGGAAACCATCTATGCAAAATAAGGAGCTGGAAGAGTAACAAAAGAACATGAAAGTGATCAGCTGCAGTCTAATTTAATACAATCATGTAAGAAAACTAATGTTCAGACAAGCCGGCTAATAGATACCGGTAGCTAAACGCCAAAAAGAAGTAAATATTCAAAGATGAGCAGGGAAGAAGAAAATCTACTATCTCCTACGACCATGTGTCACGCTCCGATCTCCCACAGGCTAAATCGGCCGTTCCCGTTAGACGAGAATCACCGTGCCAGCGCTCCCGAGGAACGATCGCTTTAAGACCCATCCGGGCGTGATGTCGCACGAGCATGAGCCACGCCCAGGTAAGGCTGAGGTTTATTGGCTGGCGGTAAGAGTTCTAAGCCACAGAGTCGCACAGATTGTCCGAGTGCAGCAGAGTCATAAACGTATAGCGATTTGGTAACAGGTTCACTGAGTCGACAATATAGCGGAAGCATTGAAACACAAGTTCAAGTAAATTAACTCTTTTATTGATACAAACATGTGTTACAGGCAGCGTATAGCCGAGATTACAAGTCGCTCAAGTCTCTCTCTCTGAAACAGTAAAAGCGTGCCAAGTGGCTACAATTGTGGAATGATTGTACAGGCGATGTTCACAACATTGTCTTATATATGTGCTTCAGTTCTGGATGCATCGCTGCTTCGGAGTGATCTCCACACCTTAGCATGCACGAAGGAGCATCCGTACCGAACGAGGTTCTCTCGCACCCTGCATACAAACTGGTGGATTATCAGTACATTGAATGCACTGGTGGGGAAGCTACTCGCCCGCTCGACAAATCCAAACACGTAACACATGATTCGTGCACCAACTATTAAGTTATCTTTCTAGTTGCCTTAGGATCAATTTCATGCAAGATTTGAATAGCCTAACTCGTGTGGCAGTGCGTCGTGCAACATAAGAGGAAATACGGCGAGAGTCACCATTTAGCCTTTCCTGTCTAAGGCAAATATTATAAATTCATGTACGGGCAAGCATAAACATTCAGGAGATATAGCATATGCAACACGAGAGTCATTGAATGGGACAATATTTGGAGTGCTCAGTTGTTCTTTGATGCGATGCAATGACTCACACGCTGATAGCCGCTAAGCGAGGATGACTTATCTATATAAACATGAGTCACTGGCATAGCCATAAAGGACTAATCCAAGACGACAATGGAACACAACGAGAGCACACGATGCGCTATGAACTATTTTGTCCGAACACGAGGGATTGCACATGAAGTAGTCCAAGGCCAAGATAGAATGCAATGAAAGTACACGATGTGCTACAAACCATCTCACATGCACACGATAGACTATACATGATGTGGTCCTAGGCCAAGTAGAATACAACAAAAGTACAAGAGGTACTACAAACCACTCGCCTGCACACGAGGGACCACACATGAAGTTCAATCCGGATCCGATCGGCCCCAGTACCCAGGAGACCGTCCATGGAACCATACCTCATTTTTGAGTTGTCCGCGACATGCAATTATTGGATCTTTTAATTATCACGGGATACACGAAAATACGAGAACATGCGTGCACTAAAATAAGAGAACACGAGTGCACGAGAATACGAGTACACGAGTACATGAGATACTTGAATCTTGTTTCTGTACAATAACTTGCCTTGATGCATTCCCCTGGCTCGGGGCTGCCTGGTGATCCAACGGTCCCAGATGCTTGCAGGTTCAATCATGCACGGATGACTACTTAGTAGTCTCTCGGGGTTGGATAAAAACAGGGCAACATTCAAGCAGACAAGCATGCGTTTATAAGGAACATAAGTAAACATATTTGCTCGGACCCGAAGATAAGCCGAGAGATAAAACCGTTAGGGACTCAGCATGCGAGGGTCTGAATATAAGTAGTATTTTAATTTCCATGTTCTAGCATAAGCAATACAAGTTAGGATTATTCCCTTAGCTAGGTGTGTTGGATTCTTATTAGCATGCAGGGGGTGATTCACCTAGCGACTAGCATGAACATTCCAGATTTTTATGTGTGCTGGCTAAGCAAAGACAAGTTCACCGTAGCCACCCACCTTAGCGATGATTCACCTCGGTAGAGCGATATGTCAAGCGAGCCTCTGAAAGCCTAAGCCGAGATCCTGTAAGGACAAGTCTGGTTATCCTTTACTTCTTGTTTGAGGCAAAGCGAGTTGGGACAGTTGCACTTTTGTCGTTTGAGTCGGCAGTCTGCTAGAACGGAACGGGTGTTACACTATGTTCCTGGTATGCACCATGAGTTGGGAAAAGATACGCTGGATCCTCGGGTGCTGACTTAAAATTTGGCCATGCAAAACCAGTGGGGTTAAACCCCAAATAGCTAGTACCACAAAGTTAGCATAAAATGGTGAAACAAAAATCCAAAGAAAATATATAATATTATATAGGTTCAGTGTCATAACTTAGGTCCATGGTATATCCTAGCGCTAAGGTTCAACCCTACAACTAAACAACGACAAGGGTTGAACTATCACACTAAGATAGTCCTTTTCCTAGGATACTAGCTAAATAATACAATCACAACCAAGTTTATTTTTTATATCGGCCAATCATTTGTACGGCTTACTATTTTTTGGAGTTTGAGGTTATCTCAGAATAATACATAATAAGTATCCTCAGATCACGCCAGTGCCGAATATGAGCTAACCAAACCAAATATAAAACATACACTTGTAGGATGCACCTGTCCCCCATAGGGCCAATGTGCTAAAAATATGATTTTAGCGGTTCCAGTATTCCTATATTGAAATAGTGGCTCGGGATAATAATAGGTCAGATACTGCACTCCACTAAGGCAGATGATATAAAGTATCTGTGGTGGCTAGCCCATAACGCACTTAGAATGAATCTCTGTGGGAAGATTCGTTGGCATAATCTTGGGATACCATTCCCTCCCATGTTACTACCACTTTTAGTTACCTAATTAACCCTATATTATGCTTAAATCTCAAGACGTTGTCATATGAGAATTTTCTTTAAGATGTCATACAATGTACAGGCACGCTAGATACGAATTCATGGAAGTCAAATATTGATTCACTCGAGAGTGTATGCAACATTCAGAAAATTAATATCCTAGCTACACTTTGGTAGTTGACTCGCTTATTATGCCCGTGATGGAAAAATAATGTATATATTTATAATATCACACATACAGGAATTTGGAGATATTCTCGATGCACAACCCAAATATAATCACTTAATACGTGAAATGATGTGTCATACCTCAGAGCACATTAAATCATGAATAATTATCAGGCAATAGTGGTATCAACACGGATACAGTATTTAAGTTCAATTACCAATTATATATTAGGTCACATGAATCAAAAAATATTCAATCAATAAGCAGAGCCCCATGAGTCTCTAGGCCACATGGAAAGTCATACCGCATAACAACCGTGGACGCATATGAAGTCAGGCTGCTTGAAATCAGACCGCATGAAAAGTCAGGTCACATAAATTCAGGCTACATGAACTACTTGGCCGCATGTCCAGGGTTAAGGTCTACTCCTTCAGACAAGTGATAAAGTAACGGGCAATAAATAAAGTGTCAGTGATATGACATAAAGTGACTAATATGACTGATGTGATAAGCCATAAAGTGTGCCAGAAAAAAAAAAAAAACCATAAAAATAAGTGCCAACGGTTCAGAGCCATGCGTCTAAGAAAATAGGGGCATACTCTCCAGGCCGCATGGGTGTTGGTGTCGTATGGGGTTCAATGCCGCATGGAGTTTTCTAGGACTTAGCAAATTTCTCACTTGTTCAGCGAGTGAAAGCACATGGTGTTCAAGGACTCTTGTGTAAATCAGCAGTTACGCGTCCAACAAGATGGACGCATGATATCAGTATACGGCAAGAGTTTAGGCCGCATAATCCTCTTAGGCCGAATGACACTCTTAGTCGCATAGCTCACCACCCGCATGCAAACTTCATCTTCTCCAACAGCAGGTTCGGCTATGTCAAAAAAGCTCAAAAAACTAAAATCTTGTTTTTTTTATATAATCATCATTTAACTCCAAATCGGGTGAACCAAAAGCCAAAATGCTCTAAATTGAAAGATCTATCATGTAGAAAAAACTGGTTTTCAAAGACACAACCTTAATTGATCAAAACCAAGAAAAACTCATAACATCCATAAAAATTCTTAGTTTAGAAAATATAGATCTATACTAATCCATCCATCAAAACATAAAACTCCAAGTAGTAAAAGTTCTTAGAAGCACATAATAAATATAATAGAATAATAACATGGAGGATTTCTCAATTTCTCATGCATGGTGTACTTGTCTATGAAATATGGAGAGAGGTAAAGAAAGAGGAAGAAATGTAAAAGTGAAGAGAAAGAGAGAGAGAGAGAGAGAGAGAGAGAGAGAGAGAGAGAAAATATTGGGTTATATATGGTAGAGTTGAGGGTTGAACCAAAGGTGCTCATGAGTTGAACCAACCCCCAAAATAAATCATGAACCAGGTTAAACCAAAGAAAGGGTCTAGTCTCCATGCACATGCAACCATGCTAACATAAAATATGTTCTAAATACGTATATCGGAAACGGGAGTAATATCTCTACCTACCTTAGAAAATTTTTGTCCTCGTTATTCGAATCCAAGAAATAGCCAGAGAAGTCAGGACAAGCACAATACAATTCTACTAGCAACTACACATGCAAGCAATATATCACAACAAAAAGGTGATCACTTGATCATAGAATTCGAGATATGAAGGTGTAAGAAAGAATATATCTTCTAAATCGAATAGGTACGGGTACCAGGATAAAATATCTTCCTCATGCTCCCATGTTAATTCTCCTAGAGACTGATGGCCCCGAGCAACTCGGACCAGAGAAATAGTCCAATTCTTGAGCACCTTATCCCTTCAATCTAATATGGATATGGGTTTCTCCTCGTAAGATAAGTCGGTACCAACGACTAATTCAGAGTGATCAAGAATATGACTCGAATCAGAAATATACCTACGTAACTGAGACACATGAAATACATCTTGTACCTCACGTTACGAAGGCAAAATGGCAAGAAGATAAGCAACATCACCTACCCACTAGAGAATATCGAACAGACGTACGTATCTCGGACTAAGCTTTCCACGAACCCCGAATCTAATGACTCTTTAGGTAGGCAAAATCTGCATAAATATGTAGTCGCTGACACAAAACTCTAAAGGTCTACGATGATGATCTGCCCAATGACGATGCCTATCTTGTGCAACCCGAAGTCGCTCTATGATCTTCTTAATAACCTCTACTGTCTACGTGATCATTTTATGGCCTAACATCTTTCGCTCACCAATGTCATCTCAAGCTAATAGTGACCTATACTTTTTGTCGTATAGTGCTTCAAATGGTGTCATCTGAATTATGGCCTGATAACTATTATTATACGAGAATTATACCAAGTGGAGTTAATTCTTCTAAGATGCACCAAGGTTTATGGTACAGGCTCATAGCATAGTTTCCAAGGTCTGGATGGTTCTCTTTGATTGTTCATCTATCTGGGGGTGATAAGCTGTGCTAAATCTTAACTTGGTGCCCAAACTCTAGTACAAATTTTTCCAAAAATAAGAAGTGAACCATGTGTCTCGATCTGACATATTACATAATAAAATACTGTATTATCTCACTATCTATCGCATATATATTTCAGACAATTATTTTATAGACTATCCTACTAAAAAAAGAAAGAAAATAATCTACTTTTGTTAGACGTTCTACGATCACTGAAACTGTATTTCAACCAGTTAGTGATCTAGGTAAACCAATCACAAAGTCCATCATGATGTGCTCTCACTTTCACTCTGGAATAGGAAGCAGCTATAATAATCCTGTTGGTCTCTGTTATTCTGCCTTCACTTTCTGACATATCAGACATCGCGATACGAAGTATGCTACACCAAAAGTGTTGCTTGATATATTGGTACATCTTCGTGTCCCCCGGATGAATAGAATATTGAGAACTGTGTGCTTCATTCATAACTTCTTGTTCAATATACCCGCTTGGTACGCATAGACGATTCCCAAACCTTAGTGTTCCATCCACATGTATTGTCAACTCTTTCTGAAGGCCTAACTCACATTCTTATCGTAGCTTTAGAATCTTTAGGTCCTCAGCCTGAGATAGCTTGATTCTATCTACCAAAGTTGACTAAATCTTTAGGCTAGCCTAAACTTATGTACTCTGTAGAAGTACTATATCGATACCCATCTCTCATAAGTTTTTTAGAATGTATTTCTGAGTAGTCAACATAAATTTGCCACCTCTTCTGCTAAGTGCATCAGCTACTACATTAGCCTTGCCTGGATGGTACTGAAGTTCTATGTCATAGTCTTTTAACAAATCTAGTCACCTTCTCTGCCTCATGTTTAGGTCCTTCTGTATGAACACATAATTTAAACTCTTATGATCTGTAAATATTTTTACTCGATCGCCATATAAGTAGTGTCTTTATAGCTTAAGTGCAAACACTACTACTGTCAACTCCAAATCATGAGTTGGATAGTTCTTCTCGTAATCTCTGAGCTGCGAGAAGCATATGCTATCAGTCTTCCTTGTTGCATTAAAATATGTCCAAGTCCCTTGCCAGATGCATCACAATATACTGTGAATCCACCGGAGCCTACTGGAAGAGTAAGGATTAGTGCCGAGATTAACTTCTTCTTCAACTCTTCAAAGACTATCTGACATTCTGTTGACCATACAAATTTATCTTGCTTGCGCCAAGATTTTAGCAAAATCTGATACGAATTTTCTGTAGTATCCTGCAATACCCAAAAAAACTATGCACTTTTGCTACTATCTTTAGAACTGGCCAGTTCTCTACTGCCTCTACCTTCTTGGGATCAACTGACACTCTTGCTCCAGAAATAATGTGTCCAAGAAAGAATATATGATCCAGCCATAATTCATACTTACTAAGATTTTTATATAACTGCTGCTCCTACAAAGTTTGCAGAACTATCCTTTGATATTCTTCATGCTACTCCTCAGTATGGGAATATACCAGGATGTCATAGATGAATACTACCATAAATTGGTCTAAGTAAGGCATGAAAATATGGTTCATCAAGTCCATGAATACGGCAGGAGCATTAGTCAATCTGAATGACATAACTAAGAATGTGTAATACCCATATCGTGACATAAATATTTGCTTTGGTATATTCTGCTCCCAAACTCGCACCTGATGATATCCTAATCATAAATCTATCTTGGAGAATACTTTTCTCCGCTTAATTGGTCAAACAAATCATCAATCCTTGGTAATGGGTACTTATTCTTCACTGTTACTACATTAAGCAGCATATAATCCATACACAACTATGTTGATCCATCCTTCTTCTTTACCAATACTGCTGGTGCTCCTCACGGTGATACACTGGTCCGAATAAACTTTTTCGCCTTCAATTCTTTCACGTGTCGATATAATTGATCAAGTTTTGATAGTGACATTGGGTATACTTTCTGGGATACTGGTTCTTCTTCTGGTATCAACTCTATACAGAACTCTACTGCTCTAACTGGGGGTAATTCGGGAAGATCATTAGAAAAGACATCCATGAACTCTTCAACTATCTTGGGCAACATGTTTGCTTTCTTTGCTACTGTTGGGACTCATCCTTTATGCTAGCCTTTTGCTATTCTGCTAAGGACAAACTCTTCTAGACCAGAAATTCTAAATAACACTCTACCCTTTCGACAGTCTATCGTTGCATGACTGTCTCTCAACCAGTCAATGCCTAAGATAACGTCAAAGTTATCCATAGGGAGCTCGATCAAATTTATAGGTAATAAATGCCCATATACTACGATTGGACATGCTAGGCACACCCTACTAACTTCTATAATCCTATCGCCAGTGAGTATATTCAGCCATGCTAGCAATGCCTCAAACTTTAATCCAATATGTGTCAGATATTGTGCAGATATAAATGAGTACGAAGCTCCAGAATCAATTAATGTTACGGCATGAAAGGTTGTAACAAATATATTTTCTGCCACTACGTTGCCCAATGCCATAGCTTCCTGTCATACCTCAGTCCCTAAATACGTATGACTAGGATATGTAAGCATGCCAGCCGTATGTATACGAACTCTAATATATGGAAAACCATATACACACGTACGTTGTAAGATGAATATCAAATCCATAAATGGTATAAACATATGTCACAAGTCACAGGATATAATCTAAATCTTATCCATAAAAATCAATATAAATAAATAACCAATATCTATGAAACCAGATCTCAATATAAAATATCTAAAGATGATAGTTGGATGAAAACAAATCCAGTATCAACTCGAATGAAAAATTATAATACAATAAACATAATATAAGAATACCAGCTAACGACCATGGGGCTCGAAGAGAAGACATCCTCGAAACATATGTAACCATTCGAATATGTGCTCCTGCGAATACTCAAGAATAGATACACATAAGGGCCAGGTCCTCAGAGGGACATAACAAGATAAATAAAAGCATACCAATAAATTACTGAAATAAATATCCAATTGGTCGCCTAATCGTCTAAATGAATGCAGTTTGAGAACAACTTTCTAACAAGTGGGCTATCTGGCCATAAATGGGATTAGCATGACTCTCTCGGAGAATCAGGGGCCTCCAAGCATACCGTCTTTTTAATGTAGAGGCCGCCAATTGTATAGGGGTCATCATCGCCCGTATCTCCAGCAGAGCTTCCAGACTACAATAAGGAAAGTGCAAAGGAGCCCAAATGCGGTATTTGTTGTTCTTCCCACCCCATGCTCTAAGCATGTCACATCCACGACACGATTTGGTTTATAGCCTATCTTTAGTACCCTAGCCCAATCCTGCAACCAAAGAAGGATAAGAATTTGACCACCGTACTACAATAGGATATGTCCATGGACCTCTAATAACTGCTAAGTCTTCTAGCATATAAAGTTTCTATCAGCAGTCATCCCTAACGCACGGCCCATATGTAAAGGAGGTCAGACCTATCACGTAGTCCGTGATCTATATGAGACTCACACTCATGTAACAACTGTGTCAAGGCTAATGAACCTAATAATGCTACATGATAATAGGATAGTCTCATAAATAAGGTCAATACAAATACATAAATAAAAATATACCGCGACGACACCGTCACGCGTATTTTATATAACAGTTAAAATATATGAACTAAAGACAGAAAATAAAGATACATGTAACATATAGAATATAAATAATAGCACAATGGAAGGGTATACTTGCCTTCTCTGAAAAAGAATGAAGTTCCAACTCAAGGCGTCGTCCGATCTACCGTCACATAAATTAAACAAGTTAGGTTACAAAAGTGGGTGAATAGGTTCCTCCATTTTAATCTATTTTAATTCTAAATAAAATAACCTAAAATAGTATGTTAATCTTATTATAATCTGATTTTTATTGTTAAACTCTAATTTTGGTCTAAAGAAAGTTAACTTTACGAATTTGTGATTCGTGGCACGCAAATCGAGGCGATCCGTTGACCAAAAAGTCAACTAAATCAAATCCTAGATTTGTGTGTGGAATTCTATAGATTTCAATGCTATATAAATGCTAGAATCGACAGTCGCATAAAATCATAAGTCGATAAATAGTTATGGCCACAAGGGCGCACAAACGACAGTTTTCAGTGGTTTCCTATTTACGTCTACGTTGCACGAATTTTACCGTAGATTAAACTTGTATATTAATTTCTAAAAAAATAATTTTATGTAAGTTCATCATGTCATATTTTCAAAACTTCAAACGACTCATAATTCCGATTCGGGATCTCCCAAAATCTCGAAAATACGAAAATGCGTCTAATTTCGGACAGCTGGCACTTTCAGAATATTCTAAAAAAATAGGTTTTGAAATACTAAAATAATTTATATATTCAGAAAACTAACCTTGATATAATTCTAACAAAAAAAACTGGAGCACGTTTGGAGTCCGGAGCTAGGAGATATCATATTTTTAAGTCGTCATAACTACTAGAAAATGAGGCTGAATTTATGACGAATTTAATTATTTTTGGACGAAAAAGAGAGGAGTTTGGGGAAGAAAAATATGAAAGATGTACGTATTTATAATGGTGGAGACTACTTAATTAAATATGACAAGGATTGGCTAATTTGGATATGATTAGGATCAGTTTAAATAAGGATAGGATATGTATGAAGTTACTTTCCTAGTAGGCTGAGGAATTGAATTAATTTAAAAAATAGAGTTTGAGGTTATCTCAATAATTTATAATCTTAAATAAAATTAAATATAATAAAAATAATTTATATATAATCTTATTAATATCTATTAACTCTAAATTAGCATCTATCTAATATTAATACTATATATATCCAAATAAATCATAAATAATATCAAAAAATCTAAATAAATTTCTTAAAATTCTAAATAAATTACAGAAAAATATAATTAAATATTTTAACCTAAAATAAATATTTGGTAGGAATAATATGCAAGTATGGTCTCATAGTAAATCATGAAAGTCCTAGAAATTTAGTTTCCCTATATTTTAATTACCTAAAAATTCTAGAAAAATTTCCAAAAATCTAAAATAGCCTAAAAATAATTCTAAATAAATATTTATATAATTAAATATACTAAAAAATTTATTTTCTAATTAAATAAAAGAATACTCTAAAGAAATTTAACATCTATAATAAATATAATAATATAAAATATACATAAAATACCTATTTTGGGTTAGAGATTTACAATCTACCCAACTTAAAATAATTTCGTCCTCAAAATTAAAATAAGACATAATTTGTTAAATCTTTCACATTCGTACATAAGTTACGTCAATCGCAATCTCTTCCAAAAATTTAAATATAAAATCTATTCAAATCTATCGCGATCACTTCAAAATTATGATAATTACTTTTCAAATCAAAATTCAACCTATTGTAATCTCTTCTCACTTTTCCGAATCATCAATATCCAAATTTAAATTAAATCCATATAACATCTTCAAGATTTAAATAACCCATATCAAGTTTACATTACGATCTCCATCTATCATAATCTCCTCTAGAAAATGATTCTAATCAAATATTATTCCTATTTTTTACTTATAAATTTTTGTACTCTTCAAATTTTTAAATTAAATTCATATACTCAATATTTTAAATACGTAATCCAACAATCGAATTTTAACTCTTAATTCAAATCATCAAATTGCAAAAAAAATTAAATTTAATCCACCAATGTTCAAGTCTGAAATTTTATATTTATCCTTAAAATTCAAATTGATGATTTTACCTTCAATATTCAAAAATTTAAATCATGTACCTAAAGTATAAATATTTGGTCCGACATATCAAGATTTCTAAATTTATTAAATCCTCATCATCTTAGTTATTCTCCAAAATTTCTTCACATATGAAATGACTTAATCTCATAGTCGAATCTTACTTGGTCACGATCAAAAAAAATTCCTCTCAAGTTGACAATGCACTGCTACCCAACTTAGAATTTACCCATCTATCACATAAGGCTCTCATATTTAAGAAAACTTATTCCTCAAATTTACTTAATCATGTTACTCAATCCTCAGAACTTTAACACCAAATATATCATATATGATATGCCTTTAATTACAAAAAATAATCACCAAGTATTATGATTGGCCTATGGGGTATATCTAGTACTATATGTATAACAACTTATACCAAGCACGAGTGTTCGTCTTTCCAAAATAGAGGGAGACAGAAAATAATAATGAAGAGTTCGAGGGGGAGGTAATAGAATGCAAGTATTGGGATTAAGGCACTTTTAAAGAATTCAATTGGTAATTTGTCAAGGCAGTTGTGGATGGAAATTCTATTTTGATAAATTTCTATTTACATGCTCATATCAGTACAGTTATGTAACTGATATGATATGCTCAGACATGTCTAGGGGTAAGCATATTCGTTTAAGAAGCTAAGGCAATTTTATCTCAATCCACATAAGTAGTCATGCGAAGGGCGAACCAAAATATACTAAGGTTGTCCAAATCGTAATACACTGATTCTGATTAGACAATTGTATCATTGTGTGGTTGATCAGGCCCTAATAACACATATGTCATGAACAAGCTCGATAAAGAATAAGCTTCTAAAAACTAGGCTATAATAGCAGCATAAGTCAAGGTAGTACAGCAAATATAAATACGTTGGATTATGATGAAAGAAGGTATATAATAATTCAAGTTCACAAAAGATAAGACTCTATAATCTCTACAGTTGTCATACTAATTCCTTGTTTAAGTCGATAGTCAACAAAGTAGGGGTATAGCCTCTAAGTTCTACAGTCTGAATAAACACTATCGTCTTATGCTAGCATACAATTGATGTCATTCAGTTACACTTCAATAATAGGTCAAAAGGCTAGGTGATACTATGTTGTGGGGCATACTACCCAACTTATAACAATAACTAATACTGTAATTTCCTTGAGAGAATTCTTCAGAATAACCTGGTTCTTGTAAATAAAGTATAAACTATTGTTAGGGAAAGATCTTGGTACTTATTAGGGTATCCCCTTACATTACATAGGTCATGGTCGTCCTAAGTCTTAGTCTTAGTGCAAGTGTCAAAAGTAAGAATGGAACAGTTACTGGCCTTAAGGAAAAGAGAATATAACTCATATCGAGGTGGGGGTACATGTTACGTAATTTAAAACTAAGGGATAAGCACCAGGTCTCAATCTACAAGAATAGCTTAAACCATCAAGTTCTAACTACTAAGCACACAATTTCAAAATTTAACATTAACAACTATAATCCCAGCAACTGTATGTCCTTAACACAGAATAAATTACCTGGCCTACAATCAGAAGGGTCAGATGGCACGAGTTGAAAGATGAAGAGTAGAAGAACAAAATTTAGTCGTCGTACAATTAGCGACGCTAAGGTCGCAGAGAAACAGTATATGAAATTAAAATATAAGGCTCTAGATAGCTTTAAGGTTTTCCAAGGGGGAGTGGTATGCTAGTTGCTATATTCAAGGTATGATCAAGAAAGATTTTATATTTATTCCTCTTGGCTTCCTAAGGTACTGTCTGCTAATATCAGGACAAGAATCTAAATTTATAGTTCTAATATTACTATCTCACTACAAAAGTTAGGGTTGGTCCTAATATTCGACCTTGGATTTCTAGTGGTCCCTCAATACTAGGGTCAAACAATATGGTTAAATTTTTAACTGACTCTAATAGTGTTTATACTACTCTCAAGTCTTCATAATACATCAAGGGGTAATGGTAAACCAATCTATAAAAAAGGAATTCTAGGGTTCACTAGATATTTTAAACTTAGTGGTGTGTCAACACTCTAGTTGTACTCTTAATAGGAAGGTTACCCTACTTATCATCTAACAACAGGAACTTCTATATTCCAGGAGGGGGCTATACTCAAGAAATTATCAGGGAAGCACATGAATCAAGCAAGATGCAACTACTCAAATAGAACAGATTGGAAGAATGAGAGTCATAGTCAATTGTGGATGAGATCCTATATTCTAAACCTATTTACAGGCTTGCCCGGTACTGTAACATAACCGAGATAATATACTCTCGACCTGCATGGGCCACCACTAAAATATGTCACTCCTCAGTCCCAAATTACGTAGGACTAGGACACGTCAATATGCCAGCCATATGTATACGAACTCCAATATATCGAAAACCATATACACACGTACGCTGTAATATGAATATCAAATCCATAAGTGGTATAAACATATATCACAAGTCATAGGGTATAATCTAAATCTCATCCACAAAAATCAATATAAATAAATAATCAATATCTATGAAACCAGATCCTAATACAAAATATCTAAAGATGATAGTTGGATAGAAATAAATCCACTACCAACTCGAATGAAAAAGTACAACACAATAAACACAATATAAGAATAACAGCTAATGACCATGGGGCCCGAAGAGAAGACAACATCGAAACATATGTAACCATCCGAATCTATGCTCCTGCGAATACTAAAGAACAAATACACCTGGAAGGGCCAAGTCCTCAGAGGGACATAATAAGATACATAAAAGCATACAAATAAAGTACTAAAATAAATATCCAATTGGTAGCCTAACCGTCTAAGTGAATATAGTTTGAGAACAACTTTCTAACAAGTGGGCTATCTGGCAATAAATGGGATTGGTATGACTCTCTCGGAGAATCAGGGGCCTCAAAGCAAACCTCTTTTGAACGACAGAGGCCGCCAATTGTATAGGGAACTTCACCACCCGTATCTCCAGTGGAGCTTCCGGGTTATAATAAAGAAAGTGCAAAGGAGCCCAAATGCGGTACTTGTTGTTCTTCCCACCCCATGCTCTAAGCATGTCACATCCATGACACGATTTGGTTCATATCCTATCTTTAGTAACTGTTAAGCCTTCTAGCATACAAAGTTTCTATCAGCAGTCATCCCTAACGCACGGCCCATACGTACAGGAGGCCAGACCTGTCACACAGTCCGTGATCTATATGAGACTCACACTCGTATAATAACTATTAAGCCTTCTAGCATACAAAGTTTCTATCAGCAGTCATCCCTAACACACGGCCCATACGTACAGGAGGCCAGACCTGACACGATTTGGTTCATATCCTATCTTTAGTAACCTAGCCCAATCATGCAACCAAACAAGCACAAGGATTTGACCACCGTACTACAATAGGATATGTCCATGGACCTCTAATAACTGTTAAGCCTTCTAGCATACAAAGTTTCTATCAGCAGTCATCCCTAACGCACGGCCCATACGTACAGGAGGCCAGACCTGTCACACAGTCCGTGATCTATATGAGACTCACACTCGTATAATAACTGTGTCAAGGCTAATGAACCTAATGATGCTACATGATAATGGGGTAGTCTCATAAACAAGGTCAATACAAATACATAAATAAAAATATACCGCGATGACACCGTCGCGTGTATTTTATATAACAGTTAAAATATATGAACTAAAGACAGAAAATAAAGATGCATACAACATTTAGAATATAAATAATAGTATAATGGCAAGGTATACTTGCCTTCTCTGAAAAAGAATAAAGTTCCAACTCAAGGCGTCGTCCGATCTACCCGTCACAAAAATTAAACAAGTTAGGTTACAAAAGTATTTTAATCCATTTTAAAATAGATTCCTCCATTTTAATCTATTTTAATTCTAAATAAAAAAAACCTAAAATTATATTTTAATCTTATTATAATTTAATTGTTATTGTTAAACTCTAATTTTGGTCTAAAGAAAGTTAACTTTACGGATTTATGATCCGTGGCACACAAATCAAGGCAATCCGTTGACCAAAAAGTCAACCAACTCAAATTCTATGTTTCTTTATAGAATTCTATAGATTTCAATGCTACATAAATACTGGAATTGACAGTCTCATAAAATCACAAGTCGGTAAATAGTTATGGCCACAATGGCGCACAAATGATAGTTTTCAGTGGTTTCCTATTTACGTCTTTGTTGCACGAATTTTAAAGTAGATTAAACTTGTATATTAAATTTTAAAAAAATAATTTTATATAAATTCATCATGTCAAATTTTCAAAAATTCAAATGGCTCATAATTTCGAGTTCGGGATCTCCCGAAATCTCGAAAATACGAAAATACGTTTGATTTTGGACAGCTGACACTTTCGGAATATTCTAGAAACATAGGTTCTGAAATTACTAAAATAATTTATATATTCATAAAACTAACCTTGATAAGATTCTAACAAAAAAAAGTGGAGCACGTTTGGAGTCCGGAGCTAGGAGATATCATCTTTTTAAGTCGTCATAACTATTAGAAAATGAGGCTGAATTTATGACAAATTTAACTATTTTTGGACGAAAAAGAGAGGAGTTTGGGAAAGAAAAATATGAAAGATGTAGGTATTTATAATGGTGGAGACTACTTAATTGAATACAACTAGGATTGGCCAATTTGGATATGATTAGGATCAGTTTAAATAAGGATAGGATATGCATGAACTTACTTTCCTTGTAGGCTCAGGATTTGAATTAATTTAAAAAATAGAGTTTGAGGTTATCTCAATAATTTATAAACTTAAATAGAATTAAAGATAACACAAATAATTTATATATATCCTATTAATATCTATTAACACTAAATTAGCATCTATCTAATATTAATAATATATATATCCAAATAAATCATAAATAATTTTATAAAAATTTAAATAAATTTCTTAAAAATCTAAATAAATTATAGAAAAATATAATTAAATATTTTAACCTAAAATAAATATTTGGTAGGAATAATATGCAAGTATGGTCTCATAGTAAATCATGAAAGTCCTAGAAATTTAGGTTCCCTATGTTTTAATTACCTAAAAATTCTAAAAAAATCTCCAAAAATCTAAAATAGCCTAAAAATAATTTTAAATAAATATTTATATAATTAAATATACTAAAAAAAATTATTTTCTAATTAACTAAGAGAATACTCTAAAAAAATTTAATATCTATAATAAATATAATAATATAAAATACACACAAAATACCTATTTTGGGTGAGGGGGTTTACACTTCCTCCAAATACAAGGTGAGTGCCTGCCCTTGGCCTTGTGGATCTCCCTGCTGTTGTCTTTCTTGTTTCCATGGTTGTCACGACCCGCACCCAGAATTTTGGCATGAGTACGTGGGCACGTCCAGCCTACGCCGCAGCATCGGCGGTAGAACGTTGTCTAGGTCAAAGCACTATCTAACAATCTCGCACGAGTATCCAACTCCATAAGGAGACACGGATAACACAATATAAATGAACAACATACTCAATCACATAACTACATCATGATAAGATATCGAAGAAATAAAATAAAATACAACACAACACAAGTCTAAATGTAAATAATCTAACTCAACAAATAACCATGTCTCAACAAAGTATGCTGGAGACAAATCCGGTACCAAATAAACTACTGAAAGAAACTAACTAGATAACTAGTGATTCCGACTAGACCTCCCGGAATCACAACTGAACTACCAAGTCCAAGTCTGCAGCTACTCACCCTGTGGTCCAGAAAGTGTCGGATACCAGTCCTCTAAGGCATAGTCTGGAAAAATATTTTCAGTCAGGAAGGAGCAATGTACATTTCTAATAGCAGTTCTATATCAATGACATAAGCTATGTAGCAGTAAATAGATAGAAATATACTAGATGCATGTCAGAGAGAAATACAATAGGAAATATTAGAAATACTGTAAGTAAATACGGGAAGGAACAATATGTCAATGAGCAAGAATACTATGACTAAGTGTGTGAGTACTAACTTTAACATGTGATCGGCTTGGAAACTTGTATAGGAATAAATGGCCTGGCTAGTCATACGTGCGATGTATGACCAACACTAACATGTGAACAAGACTTGTACATGAAGGGTATGATCACATATCTACACTAAAATACTCCCCACCACAGACTGGTATAGTAGATCTAACCATGGTACGCTATGGCACGGGATTCCCTAGGAAGGTAGCAAATCTCCCCAAAAATTATTGTTTGTACATGTACAAGATAACAATGAAACAAGAATTGTACAAGCTATACCATGAACAAGAAAAAATATCTCATGACGAGATCCGTATATACCAATCCGTGTAACTAGCATGTCGAGAATATGGATATTTACACTAGATATAATAAACAAAGGGGATATCATAAATAAGAAACTAATCAGAGAATGTCCTCGCCTTGGGTCCTTAGCTGGTAATACCAATGTCCATTCCCATAGTATCGTCTGGACGATCCAACAGTCCTATAGACATATAATAAAATAATACAATATTTGTATCAGATGCTATACTACACACAATAAAAAATACATCTAACTCAAGGGCTATGCCAGGTAGGGCACTAGTCAACTAGGATCAAGTGTGCGTCTGATTTTACGGGTGTCGCGTCTGTGATTGCTGTGCAAGACGGACGGTCAAAATGATACGGGGCTGGCCAGTACGTCAGTGTACAGGTGGCAGTCTGCTAACAGTTCACAGGGTCGTAGGTCATGTGTAGTTACGGGGTATTCGTATTTACACTCGTGTCATCTAGTAGAGATATATATATATATAAATATACATATCATTAACTAACATATACATTAATATCCATTAATTACAAATAATAGATTTATGTATATATATACTTTAAATAAAACTAACACTTTGTATATATATATATAAACATATATTATGGAGAGAGATATACAATACGTATATATATATATATATATATATATATATATATATATATACTAAATATAATTAATACTATGTGTACAAATAAAAATATATTAGGAAATACTTTATAATATACATATATATATGAATGTAGAAGCATGAAAAATACGCTGGGAAGAGCTACGCAGCCTCTTGATGCAGAGCAGCGTAAACAGAGGCCTTCAGAGCCATCGAGCGTACAACAGAGCTTTTTCCGCTAAAATACAACATGAAGTGTATGCTCAAAGGACCATCCGCGTAAGTGCAGTACGTCCAGGCCGCTCCAGCGTAAGACAGAGTTCTTCATCGCCTCTATGGCGTAAAACTCAACCGCTCTCAAAGCAGCGTTAATCCGTACGAGAAACGCTTTGTCTTCCCCGAAATGAACCTGTCAAGTCACGCAGTGAATCTGACCACTGACTCCTGACAAAAAGTGCTGCACGACTACCCAGACGACGGCTGAAAACGATGGCAGACCCCTCGGGACGCACCCCACAGTATGATGGCGGATCTCTGCATTTAATGCAGAGGATTTGGTTAAAGCATCACTAAACCGTCGTTTACTGGAGTCCCCTCAGCATAAACCGCTCTTTCGCGTACAAAGGAATATGCCGCCCTGTTTTACACAGGCAAACATGAGCTGTTTTACGCTCCGCAGCAGGCAAACCACCTGCCACGTCAAAAGATGCACCTCGTACGGGACTCGAGGCACGTCTCCACGTCTAATTACATAGAGCGGTGACAGCTTCTCTCAAGGCACGTCTCTGCGACGGGTGCACAGAAGGGCTGCAGACCTTCAAAATACGCCTCCGTATTTAATGCATAAGATGATGGCAAATCTCTGAAAGAGATTCGATTATATCTCCAAAAACCGTAATTCCGGCTAAGACGTCCACATCAGCACGGTACGCAGCGGCTTCTACGCCCATTCTAGCACAGTACGCGACGGCTTCTACGCCCATTCAGGATCTGTGCTCATACGGCTTCTACGTCCACTCAGTCTCTACGACCATTCGGTCTCTACAACCACTCGGCTTCTATGCCTGTTCGGCTTCTATGCCTGCTCGACTTCTATGCCTACTCGGCTTCTATGCCTGTTCGGCTTCTATGCCTACTTGGCTTCTATGCCATGGTGACAGACATTTGGCTTCTATGCCAACCTCTGCTACACAATGGATACCTACCTACGTGGCTTTTACGCCGTGATCTTAGTAGCAATTGTACGCGTTGTGTCCCCTTAGTTGGACCCGCGTCACACGCTCATTCAAAAGATCATCTATACGTAGTCATTGGTTACTTTAACCGTTGTGTAAAAGGGTGTTGTACTTTCCACTCCTCGGTTGTTACACCGATGGAGTGGTCACTGTCACCAAAACTCTATAAATAGAGACCCCTATCAATGGGGAACAAGGTCGACAATTTGGAAGATCGAACCAGGTCGGAGAATTGATATAGAGAGAGAGAGAGAGAGAGAGCACCCGGAGCTCAGGCAAAGAGTAGGGATCGACGACTTCAGCATCGTGCATCCACCCTCTTCTGCAACCTTCGAAGCTGCTTCCTGTCTCCTACGGCACTTCTTCAACATCGTGTGGTCCAAGGGCTAAAGTGATTGACCGCAGATCAGATACCTATAGCAATATCTACCCAGACTAAATAAATTGTACTCCCACATCCTCGTATAGGATTACATTGTACAAGTTTGTTTGTAAACAAAAGAAGGCGGGTTCCGTGTAAACCCCCACATCGAATATATTCCTATTCTTTTCGTTTAAATAACCACAAATAAGATGGCGACTCTGCTGGGGACATCTTTCTCTTCTGACGAGGAAGCAATTGCTCAACACGATGCGGTATCCGTGGGATCCGTGAAGAAGACACTGGTCGTCCAATTCGACCAGTCGGCCTACGAAGACATGCTTCGGACTGGGGGTGGCTCTCACTCTCTCTCCGTCTAAGACAACAGGAAGCTGCGCAAAGTGTGGATGCCCAAGACATCCTCTACCGTTCCTGTGGACTCTCCGATCTCTCCGACCAATGAGGTGGTAGCATCGCTCCCTCCGTGCCCTGCACGTAAAAATCAGTCTCCCGCTACGCGCGGTACAGACAAAACTTCGGGCAAAGCCTCAGCGCTGACCCAGAAGTATCCACTGCGCTTTACGCACAGAAATCAGTCTCCCGCTACGCGCGGTACAGACAAAACTTCGGGCAAAGCCTCAGCGCTGACCCAGAAGTATCCACTGCGCTTTACGCATAGGAATCAGTCTCCCGCTATGCGCGGTACAGACAAAACTTCGGGCAAAGCCTCAGCGCTAACCCAGAAGTATCCACTGCGCTCTACGCGTAGGAATCAGTCTTCCGCTACGCGCGGTATAGAAAAAACTTTCGATGGTGCCTCAACGCCAAATCGGAAGTATAGATCATGCTCCACGCGCAAAACAACATCTGACCTCTACGGTAAACCAGATGAGCGCTGTGATCTCCGCGAGGGAAAGCAAACAGGCGAATACTCAGCTTCTCGGCCTTTACGCCAGCAAGAGAACAATCTGCCTACTCTCCGGATTACGCGAGAAGCCGATGGCCGACTGAGGACCTCTTCAGCTTTACGCCAGTCTGAGCGAATCTCCAAATTATGCCAGGCGAGGCCCCGCGACGTGAAGCAAGCTCAGGTTGCTACTCCTGACCTACGTGAATGCCTAAACCAGAAGCGTAAGGAGAGGGGACCTTCCAACATGTCTATTACGCCCCCTAGAGAGCAATATTGTAATAGTCATAAAATCGTGATTGACTGCTACTGTTCTAAAGCAAGACGGTCGGTTTTCGACCGACTGAGCTACTCTCAGTCTTTCCCGGAGGAAGAGCCCGCGTATGCATCCGTGAACATGGCTTCACGCATACCTAGAAGAAGGTCAAGCTCAAGACGTCATCCCTCTAGACCTCCGAGCCGAAGGAGATTCGAAGACCTCCTCAGGAACACTGAAGCTGGGGTGTTCCAAAACACCCGTGCAAGGTCACAGCAACCGGCTTCGTACTCATCTGATTCCAACGCTGGGGGTCGCCAATCTCACAGATCAGACGCTGAGAGTATAGAGTCGACTTCTGCAGCGACCTATACTAATCCTTCGGTGACGCCCAGGGAAATGGGAGTTTACGCTATTGAAGATGGACGCGAGGAAGCTTCGCCCTCAGGAAACGCGGAACAACGCATCACTGTGCTGGAGACGTCTCTGAAACAAATACAATCCGTAATGGAGAACATGCACCAGATGATGCTAACTCAGCACGCAACTGCCGTGGCTCAAGCGTCGGTCCCGCCAACTCAGATACGTGTGGGGGTGGATTTGCCACCATCCAACCCAAGCCAAGAGCCCGCTCTAGATCAAGAGTCGGCAGTTCCTCCGCTTCCCCACTCGGTGAATGTATTACCTCCCGTTGGAGTCACGATACAACCAACTCCACACTACACCGAAGCCTCGTTCTCAACTGAAAATCCGATGCAGGCAGTACGAGAGTTGAAAGCCCAGTTTGACGCCTTGAAGCACAAAGATCAGCTCAAGAAACTGGGAATCAACCAACCTTACCCAGCTACCTGGGAAGAAGTCCCTTTTCCTCCGAAATACAAACCTCAGACTATGGCTCTGTTCGAAGGAAAAATATCACCAAGTCAATACATGAACTACTTCAATATGATGACGGTGTTGCTACAAGGGAACGACGCCCTCCTCACTCGGGTGTTCAAAGGCTGCCTCTCAGGAGTAGCCTATCAGTGGTACCGTAGCTTGGCGGACAACTGTATTACTTCCTTCGAAGACTTCAAAGCTTTGTTCTTCACGCGATTCTACGAGGGTGGGATGGACATGTCTATGTCCTCTCTCATCGAAGTCAAACAAAGGGAAAAGGAGGACGTTCGCACCTTCGTCGAACGTTTTCGTCAGGCCACCTTACAAATGCCTCCAGGAGTTCCGGACTCGGCATTAGTAGACATTTGCAGGAAGAACCTCCTTCCCGTAATCTCGATATTTACAGGACCATATCAGTTCTATGAGTGGCCTTCGTTCATCATCTCGGCAGTGGTCGCCGAAGATAACAGTCGCAAGGCGCGCGACAATGGCATTATGATCTCCGCCTCCGATAAAGGCAAAAGGTCATCTCCCAGCAGCGACCATCCTCGCAGCTCCAAGGGAAAAGAAGCTCTGACGGTCAATACATCCAGACAAAAGGTGGCGGCAACCATGCAGACGAAGCCCGGGACTTCCAGGCCCGTCGAAGTCTACTCTTTCGACGACGACGATATCCCTAGTATATTCGAGTGTCTCGTCAAAAGCGGCAAGATCACTCTTCTAGAGCTAAGGCGGCCCCAAGAAGTCGGCAGCACTGACGACCCCAAATACTGCATCTTTCACAGATACGTACACCACCCAACAAAGGTGTGTTACGTACTAAAAAGGAAGATCCAGGGGTTGATCGATGCTAAGGCCATCACTCTGCACAACACCGAGAAGACGGTCACGGACAACATGATCTCTCTACGGTTCGGCGATCTGCCTCCCCTAGAAGTCATGAACGGTGTCACGCCCATTTTTTGAGCTACGATGAACATCGTTAATCTCCCTCCAGCTAGGGATCAAAATCATGACCTAGTACCCCTGACCACCCGTCAGGGCGAGATCATGTGGGTCCATCCGGATTTGGTGTCAGAACTCGAAGAAGAGACGAAAGCTAATAAAGCTACGTCTAAAAAGAGCCCCAAATACAGGCCATGCCACATGGTCGCAACTTCTTCTGCATCAGACGGAGACGAAGTATTTGCAGCAACCCGTTCGGGGAAGGCCTACCTCAACGACAACGGAGCAGGTCAGGAAGGCGCACCGGCTGACGCTCCAGCCGCCAAACCTTCAGAGCAAGGTCCCGCCATGCAAAACATCAGCCCTGCTCCAACAATGTGGCAGAGTACAATGCTCTACTAATAGGGCTCCAAGTTGCTAAAGAGCTGGGGGTAGAGTCCCTGGAAGCTTTTGGTGATTCTCTGCTTATCGTCAATCAAGTCAGAGGAATATATGAAGTCCGGAATATAGACCTCATCCCCTATCACCAAGCGACGGTCGAGATAGCCATGACATTCAAAGGATTCTTCCTAGAGCATGTCCCTCGATCCCAGAATCCGGAAGCTGATGCCCTAGCCAGTCTAGCGGCGGATTTAGCTACTCCTATAAGAAGGCAGAATTCGGTGATCCTTCTTAACAGAGATTTATTCTGCGTGAAGAACAACCTCCACATAGAACGCAGCCACGCTGTAAACACAGATCCCCCTGGAGGAGACTGGAGGAGTCCCTTCATAGATTTTGTCGCATACAGAATCTTGCCAGAAGACCCCAGAGAAGCAACATCCGTCAAGAGACGATCATTACGCTTCTACTTCGATGCATCTTCACAATGCCTATATCGTCGGACTTACGACGGACTGCTATTAAGATGCCTCTCAAACGATGAAGCACAGCAGGTTATCTGGGAAGCTCACGATGGCGTATGCGGAGCACATCAGCCCGGTCCTAAGCTACAGGATCATATCAGGAGAATGGGCTATTACTGGCCCACTATGATCACAGACGCGATCAGCTATGCAAGACAATGCAGAGCCTGTCAGGTTCATGCAGACTTCATACACCAACCGTCTGAATATCTACATCCTACGGTTGCATCCTGGCCATTCGAAGCATGGGGTATGGATATCGTTGGTCCTATTCACCCGTCTTCCTCCAGAGGCCACCGGTTCATACTGGCCATCACGGATTACTTCTCCAAATGGGCAGAGGCGATCCCTCTGGCTGAGGTAAAGGCGTCTGACGTAATCAGCTTCATCAAGCACCACGTCATTTATCGCTTCGGGGTACCTCGGAGGATAATTCACGACAATGGACCTCAGTTCATCAGCCAAGCATTTCATCGATTTTGCGATAAAAATTGGATACACAATATTGCCTCTACGACAAATTATCCAGCTGCTAATGGTTTGGCGGAAGCTTTCAACAAAACCATTATCAAACTCTTGAAAAAATTCGTCTCTTCAAACAAAAGAGACTGGAACGAGAAGTTAGGCGAATGTCTCTGGGCATACCGCACAACGGTACGGACACCGACAGGTTGTACCCCCTTTTCACTAGTCTACGGGAGCGAAGCAGTTCTTCCCATTGAAATCCAGATCCCGTCGCTCAGGATAGCCGTGACTAGTGAGCTGACTCGAGAAAAGAATGACCTGTTAAGGCTCCAAGAGCTGGAAGGATTAGACGAGAAATGCCTCCAAGCTCAACAACGCATCGCGCTCTACCAAGCGCGCATTTCCAAAGCCTTCAATCGTAAGGTAAAGAAAAGAGTGTTCAAAGTCGGCGAGCTAGTCCTAGCCGTAAGAAGGCCGATGATTCTTACTCACAGAAGCAAAGGCAAATTCCAGCCCAAGTGGGAAGGCCCTTATGTGATCGAGACAACATTCTCGAATGGCGCTTACAGGTTAGCCCAGCCTAATGGAGACCTGTTAATGGCTCCTATCAACGGCAAATTCCTGAAAAGGTACTATGCTTAAACTCCCCTGCTCAGGTGGAATATAGCAAGGATCTCATATTCTGACAAAACTACTCCCAAAACAAAACTAGTTGGGTCATATCCAATCATGTCTGTACGACCTCTGAATAAGATATGTCCTGCTAAGAAGTTTATCGAGAGTCTATCATGTCCATACTACCTCTGATATTACTCTCGCCTAAGAAACTGTCATTTACATTCCGAAATGACGGGTCCACAAAAGTCAGAAAAGAGTCGCATTTATTTATTCCCAAAAGGGAGGCAGAATTACATCTGGGCAAGCAAAAAGGGAAAGGATACATCATAATGGCGGAGTAGTCAGATTGCGAATCAGCCGCTCCAGTGCAGCTATCCTCTCATTCCTAAGAACCAAGGCGTCGGCGCGAGCCTGCTCCAGCCGTGCCTCGGGGGTGTTCGTAAGGGTCAGATCAGCCTTTGCCCGAAGACAGCCCGCTCGAGCAGCTTCTGCACGGTCCTAATCCTGTCGCACTGCGTTCAGACGACCAGCTGCTACCTCTAGACCCGCCAACGATTGAGAAGCCCATACCTCAGCCTGAGCGAGTTTTTCCTTCAGCTTGGAGGCCCTCGCCGCATTTCCTTCATGCTCGGTGCGACACTGCGTCTCAACGGCAAGAGCCTCTTCCACGACAGCTTTTCTCCTATCCATCTCCAGCTTATGCTTCTGGATGGAGTTGTCTAGGCTTTCCAGCTTTGTAGCAAGCCGCGCAGTCATGAGGTCGAACTGAGCCTGGACGTCAGCATCGAGGCTGCCCCGAGTCAGCTGCAAGTATTCGGTAATGGGTTGCTCTAACCCATTAACCACCACCTCCAGAGCGTCATCTGCCCCAGGATCGCCGAGCTCCCTGATGACCACGATCGAAGCAAGAGAAGTCTTCTTCAGGCGCTCAAAATCTAGACTCTTTGCTAACACCATTGATATCATCGTTTTCAAACCGGTGTAGAAAAGGCTGGTATGTTGCTCGGTCAACGCAACTAGATCTGACTGGACGCCGGGATTGGCCGCAATATCAGCAAGTCCCTCTCTCGGGACAATTGCAGACGAGGTGGCCACAGCCGTCGCATCGGCGCATGGCGCGGCCGAAGAAGGTGCGGCAACGGCGGTCGAAGTCATCGCCACACTCACAAGAGGCAGGGTCACGACGACGGGTTCATCCTCCGCTTGAGGTGACGAAACTACTCTGGGCGTACTGGCCTCCGAAGCCACTTCCTCATCAAAGTCGAACGCCTCCGTATCATCGTCTGGAGCCCGAGCGGAGCCAGAATGTGCTTCAACGATATACTCCCCGTGGGCGCTATCCCCTGAAAAGAGGACAAGAAAGTTAATATCAGTATGATGATAATCTTTCTAAAAGAGAGACATGAAGACGACATTTACCCGGGGCCAACGGCATATACGACGTATCTGCACCCGAGGTAGCTAAACCACGCCTTAATGACGCAATGTGAATCGTCATGCCTGGAGAAGGAGGTGGGCCGACTGACATCGCCGAGAGTTCTGCCAAGCCCTCACCAAGACGCGGTCGAGGTTCATCAGCTGGAATCTCGCCAGGCACGCTCGCTGACACAACGGGAGTTTTACCCGTTGCTGACCGCGGAAAAGATTCTCCCATCTGCCTCGGCCACACAGGCAAACTCGCTCCGCTACCTGGAGCAGCAGCCACGACAGCGACCTCTAGCGAGGATTCTTCGGCGTCGCCGGCCGGAACTGTAGAAGGTCCCTCTCTAAAAGGCGAGGAACCTCCAGCCAAAGAATCATCCCTGATATAGGAAGAGGCAGGCTCACTCCCGGGAGCCTCAACACCAAGAATGCGGAGAGGACGAGCGACCGTCTCCTTCCTCCTCTTACGAAGAGAAACTTCCTTCGGAGCAGAAGCCCGTCACTTCCCAGAAGAGACTACCAAAGCCCCCGCAGGCGGAGGCACTTCACACCTCGGCACCGACACCAGAGGCTCATCCGGAGTACCAGACTCCTCACCCTCGTCCGAAGAAACCAAGGGGACGTCAACTCTTCCCCCAGGCTTGGGAGAAGGCACCCTGAAGCTTCCACGCGTGTCGAAATCACGATGGAAGGTGTTAATCGCCACGTAGAACTGGGCGTAAGAATGGAGAATGCGGAGCTCCGTGGAGGCTGTAACGACCGGCACGAAAAAGCTTGCCCCCGTACAACCCGTGATGAAATATCGCCACCCTCTAGCTCCATCAATGAGTCCGCCCCTGGACCTGAAGCTGGTGATGGCATTGCCTACAGGCAACTGATCGTACCCAAACTGCCTGGCGAACCAACTAGGCAGGTAGGGCTCAAAGAAGCAGTGATCTTCGCTCCTGTACAGCAGATGGGAGAGCCTAATACAGACAAACCAGTTAAAAGCTTCCGGGGAAAGGTCGGTCTTCTCTCCACCTGAATCCTCAAGCCGCACCCCTGATTGATTGCGATGTACGGAGGGGACAATACAAAGGATCTTCCAGCCCTGGCTGAGGTTCAACACCAACCGACAGTCTAAGACTGTGTTCACATTCCAGGAGGAATCCTTCTAATTCAGCAAGAATATACCCCCAGAGCTGCTACCGGAGCCAGGAGACATCACCCGGGGATTGTGGAGGATTAACCATCCCATCAAGTATAGATATGGTAATTCCACCCTGGAAAAACTCTCACGCCGAGCTTCGTCGGCAAGCAACCCATCAGTTATGGCTCTCAGGCCAGCCTGTATACGGCACACCATGGCAGGAAGCAAGCCCAGTCTTGCCCCGAACACCAGGCGCACTGCCGGCCACAGGATGTTCCGGTGAATACGGTCCGCGGACGCTGTGCCGGGCACTACTACTCGACGCAGCCATATGGAAAGGAAACCAGCCAACTGGGCTTCCTTAGACAGAGGTCGGCGACAGCGCCTCAAGTAACTACAGGCCTTAGTGCCTTCGGGGTACTTTCCTACCCCCTCGACGAGAATCTGATCCGGAGCTGCGGCCTCCTCCATAAGACCCTCGACGACCTGGGCGCTAAGCACGCCCAAACGATTCACGGGCTCATTTTTGCCCCCTGAGGCTTTCTCCGACTTGGCAGCCCTAGCTCGGTGAAAGAAGAGGTAGGACATCCACTTGGTGGTATGAGCCAAATCAGAAGGCTCGTTATAAAAAGCAGTGCACGCGAAGTATTGACACATCAGCTCCTGATATACTTCTGCCACCCGAGGGTCCAAATCTCCCAACTCCCGGTTGGTGGGAACGTACTCTTCATAGGGGGTATCCCCCATCGGCAGTCTCGAGACAACTGCCATCTCATGGAGCGCCAATCCCAACTCCCCCAGTGGAGTGGCAAAGGTCCCAGTGAGCGGAATGTACCGCTCCATCAGCGCCAGGAACAAGTTAGGGTTCGGAGGCAACCCGATGCTCGTCGCACTCACAGCGGCATATAGTCCAATAACCTCCAGCTCTCTCCGAAATTGCTTCAAGGCCCAGTCAACCAGGCATGTCCATCGGGAGTTTGTTGGGGCAATCCACCCATTACACCGGGGATTCTCCTTGGGATATACCCCGCCTCGTCCCATGAAGTCGTTGCAGAAGGTCGGCAATTGGACCGGCTGGATCACCGAGCTGTCTTCACTCGGGACACTACCCGGATACAGTCCCCGGAACAACGTCACAAAGCCGAAAGGGCGACTGACAAACGACCCCCGGTCAGCTCCTTTGAGATGAAAGATCTTCCCCGGCTTACCGTGAAGATCAGGAGTCAGCATCCACGACATCTTCTTGGGATGCGTCGCGTGGAAGAAGGCCGAGATGGGATAATCCCTCGGCATCGTTGGCAAATACAAAACCAAATTCCCGACAGGGAAAACCCAGGGCTCCCTCTTGGGCCTCGTTTGGGACTGTTTGTCAATCATGTCCCCAAAGAGGAAAGCCGGCTTTATGTACTGCTCCCCGTCTACGTAGGTCAGGGGCTCGCCATTAATCATGCTCAGCAGCGTCCGCTCGCCCTAAACCGATATCAGAAACCCCCTTCCCTCAGGATACTGGGGTCCGGAGATAGGAAATGCCACGTGGGACAGATCCTCCAGGTAGTTCGAGTGCAGCATCCCAGCAGCGGAGCCCATCACCTCGGCTAGTGGAGACTCACCCAAATCAACTACAAAAGTGCAAGGAAAAGATGTCACTACAATTCTTGCACGAACATTAAGACCGAAGAAACGACAGTCTGTGCTCTACGCAGGATTATACAAATCTGGCTATTTTACGCTGGCAGTCCTCCCCACAAGCGTAAAACTCAAATTTTACGATATATACCAATTTTCGGTAGCCAGAGCTTTTACACCCAAAACTACGAAAATGTGGAGTCTTTACGCTGGCACATTAGAAATGTGGGCGTAAAAGATGAAAATGTCTCTGTGCATCAACTTCCTCCAAAGAGGCTATCAGCACAGAAGACGACCTAGCGCGGTCACGTTCAACGTGTGCGAAGGATTTTTCGTCATTTTTGTCACCCCAAAGGCTCTACCTCTAAGGCCGGGTACGCTACTCGTCGGCGGGATACTTTGCTCGGAAGGAAGTTCGCCTTGTCCGACCAGAGACTCCCTCGCTGGGGCAGAAGAATGAGAGGAAGAACCTACGCTCTTTCCCTTAGCGGAGGGGGTTTGTTTCGGCGCCATTTCTGAAGACTCGGAGTGCTCGGAGAAGGAACGAAGAAAAACTCGGAACGGTAGAAAGCTCTCTCTTTCGCAGAAGACAGATAAAAAGTTTTTTCTCTCAAAAAACTTGGGGTATATATAGTTCGGGTCGACTCCTCGAATCCTCGGACGAACTCCTCGAGACCCTAACCAAATCTCGCAAATTAAATGATGGGTTATGATTGGATGCTACGTCAACCCACTACCCTTGGAAGACGGACAGTCAGCGAATTCGAAAGGTTTTTCGTGCAAAACGGTTCAGCGGGTTCTACGCTAAAGGAGCTTTCTACGCTCGACAGCAACGGTTCTCCGATTTTACGCTCGCAAGCTACAAGTCTATAATTTTACGCCCGGATGCCTTTGTGCTCGGTAGCTTTTATGCTCGAGAGGCCACAAACCTACGACTTTACGCTCAGCAGATACCAAATCGACGATCTCACGCTCGGTGGCGCTCAGTTTACGCTCAGAGGCAACAGATCCGCAAACTTCACGCTCGAAGAAACTTTCTTTTCAGGAGCTATAAATCAAACAGTTCTACGCTAAAGGAGCTTTCTACGCTCGACGGCTACGAATCTACAGCTTTACGTTCGACAGCTATAAGTCTATGGTTTTTTTGCCCGGATGCCTTTGTGCTCGGTAGCTTTTATGCTCGAGAGGCTACAAACCTACGACTTCACGCTCAGGAACCACAAGTCTACGATTCTGCGCTCGATGGTATTTTACGCCCAGAGGTTACAGACTGATGATTTTGCGCTCCACGACTTTCCGCATATTCGAAATAGTCCCCAAAGCGGTCAATTGCAAAGAGTTCACACAGAAGATACTCGTTCTTGACCCAAAGCATCCTAAGTACCCGAAGCATACAAGAGTTCAAACATTGAGAAATTACTCTTCTCGGGTCCAAAATTGGAGGTTCACCCAGACTCCAGTCTGAATATCTCGTCTATCAAAAGATGGCAACTCAGTTAGACAAACATTTCTCGACCCTGTTCCAAGGGATTTTCGAGAAGTCACTCTTGAAGACGAAGTCTGAACAAAAATTCTGTTCATCAGAGAAGCAACAGTTCAGAAATTCTACGCGGTTCCTCGGTCCTAGCAACAGGACAGTTCTAAAATGTTCAAAATGCTCTACAGCGTTCTATGGACTATTCGCTATGTGTAAAGGACAGGACCTAGCACTCTTTCTACAGAGTCGGCGTAAAGATTCAGACGTGTTGAAGCTACACATATTCAGACTTCACAGCAACGTATGGCAAGATGATCATATGAAGAAGCAAGACGATTTTATTAAAGATCAAAATCATGATTACATATGAGGGAAATCCAATCTACAAGGGTTTTCTTTTCATTTTCATGATTACATCTGAGGAAAACTCCATCTACAAAGGAGATACCCCCTCGTCGTCCGAAGATCGCCCCCAGAATCTGTTCTACCGGGTTCTCGCATCGGTGCGGGTCTTCCTCTTCTTCAAAGGAGATGATCAGTGGCGAGAGAACGACAGAGTTGGGGCTTGCATAAATTATGCAGATCCCATGCTCCGTGCGCCACGGCAGATTGGGTTGAGGTATTAAACCCAACTCAGTCCTGGGAGACGGCTGCTACAGCTTGTCTTCTCTCTCATCCCCAAGAGTATAAAAGGAGAAGACACCGCTTGCAAGCAGTATGGTCTAATATGACCCTTCCCTTCTCCCGGAAGAACCACCATACAAAGTTGCTGATTATCCCGAGCAAGGGAGGCTAAGATATCCTTCCATGATCCATCGTTGCAGTGGACATTTGCTCGAAGACGCCGTCTTTTTTGGCTCCCTACATGCTGGAAGAACATGATCTCCTTCTTCCTCAGGTCGACCCGACGAACTCCGGCGATCATCCCTGCATGGTGATGGGAATGTGGTGAGAACAGGTTCACCCCCACAGCCTTTTTATAGGCAAAAGAGATCACAGCGGTCCCCAATAAATCCGCAATAAAGTCCGCATCGACCGTTTCAACGCTCCATTCAGAAATGTTTCGAGTTACGAGGGGCCGTTTATGCTTCATTCAAAGCGTTTCAAATTTCGAGGAATTTAAAAGCTTTGAAGGGGGTCTTGTAGAAGCATGAAAAATACGCTGGGAAGAGCTACGCAGCCTCTTGATGCAGAGCAGCGTAAACAGAGGCCTTCAGAGCCATCGAGCGTACAACAGAGCTTTTTCCGCTAAAACACAACATGAAGTGTATGCTCAAAGGACCATCCGCGTAAGTGCAGTACGTCCAGGCCGCTCCAGCGTAAGACAGAGTTCTTCATCGCCTCCATGGCGTAAAACTCAACCGCTCTCAAAGCAGCGTTAATGCGTACGAGGAACGCTTCGTCTTCCCCGAAATGAACCTGTCAAGTCACGCAGTGAATCTGACCTCTGACTCCTGACAAAAAGTGCTGCACGACTACCCAGACAACGGCTGGAAATGATGGCAGACCCCTCGGGATGCGCCCTACAGTATGATGGCGGATCTCTGCATTTAATGCAGAGGATTTGGTTAAAGCATCACCAAACCGTCATTTACTGGAGTCCCCTCAGCATAAACCGCTCTTTCGCGTACAAAGGAATACGCCGCCCTGTTTTACACAGGCAAACATGAGCTGTTTTACGCTCCGCAGCAGGCAAACCGCCTGCCACGTCAAAAGCTGCACCTTGTACGGGAATCGAGGTACGTCTCCACGTCTAATTACACAGAGCGGTGACAGCTTCTCTCAAGGCACGTCTCTGCGACGGGTGCACAGAAGGGCTGCAGACCTTCAAAATATGCCTCCGTATTTAATGCATAAGATGATGGCAAATCTCTTCAAGAGATTCGATTATATCTCCAAAAGCCATAATTTCGGTTAAGACGTCCACATCAGCACGGTACGCAGCGGCTTCTACGCCCATTCTAGCATAGTACGCAGCGGCTTCTACGCCCATTCAGGATCTGTGCTCATACGGCTTCTACGCCCACTCAGTCTCTACGACCATTCGGTCTCTACGACCACTCGACTTCTATGCCTGTTCGGCTTTTATGCCTGCTCGGCTTCTATGCCTACTCGACTTCTATGCCTGTTCGGCTTCTATGCCTATTCGACTTCTATGCCTACTTGGCTTCTATGCCATGGTGACAGACATTTGGCTTCTATGCCAACCTCTGCTACACAATGGATACCTACCTACGTGGCTTTTATGCCGTGATCTTAGTAGCAATTGTACGCGTTGTGTCCCCTTAGTTGGACCCGCGTCACACGCTCATTCAAAAGATCATCTATACGTAGGTATTGGTTACTTTAATCATTGTGTAAAAGGGTGCTGTACTTTCCACTCCTCGGTTGTTACACCGATGGAGTGGTCACTGTCACCAAAACTCTATAAATAGAGACCCCTATCAATGGGGAACAAGGTCGACAATTTGGAAGATCGAACCAGGTCGGAGAATTGATATAGAGAGAGAGAGAGAGAGAGAGAGAGAGCACCCGGAGCTCAGGCAAACAGTAGGGATCGACGACTTCAGCATCGTGCAGCCACCCTCTTCTGCAACCTTCGAAGCTGCTTCCTGTCTCCTACGGCACTTCTTCAACATCGTGTGGTCCAAGGGCTAAAGTGATCGACCGTAGATCAGACACCTATAGCAATATCTACCCAGATTAAATAAATTGTACTCCCACATCCTCGTATAGGATTACATTATACAAGTTTATTTGTAAACAAAAGAAGGCGGGTTCCGTGTAAACCCCCACATCGAATACATTCCTATTCTTTTCGTTTAAATAACCACAAACAATGAACATATGCCAAATTAGAATTATACTATATATACTAAATACCAAAATACATTTAACATATGCTAATACATGTACCATATATACTAACATATACAATGTATGTATATAAATATATTAATTTGAGAATATACTATATATATATATATATATATATATATATATATATATATATATATATATATATATATATATATATATATATATATATATTTACTAAGTGAAATTATACATATACCAAATACGTATATATGTACATATATATATATATACCAATATAAATATATATATATATATTATGCTACATTTATATATATATCAAAATACGTTTTATCAAACATATACTATATACATATATATACATTATATACCAAAATATGTTTATATATATATATATATATACCAATACAACATTTATAAGTACATATATATATCAATACAATTATATACCTACTATATATATATATATATATATATATATATATATATATATACCAAAATATATATATATATATATATATATATATATATATATATATATATATATATATATATATATATATATATATATATATATATATATATATATATATATATACCAAAATACATACTAAAATATTTACTAACATATATTATTAAATACGTATATACTAATTTATTGAATACAATTATAAATAGAGAAATACACTAAAATGTATATTCGTATACATATACAAATCCTACCTATTACATACATAGTTGCATACACATACACACGTACACACACACGTACACGCGTACGTGAGGGAAGAAGTTGTACCTGAGCGTCTACGACGACGACGAAGACGTCGACGACGACGAGGCTGTGTCGAGGCTGCTCGGGGGCTGTTGTCGACTGGAAACGGGGAACGCCAGAGCTGGAAGGGTGAAGACGACCGGAGTGGCAGCTCGCCGGGGTCAGCTCGAGGGGTGGAGCTCTGGCTGATGATAGTTCGTGGTGGGGACTAGGGGTTGGCTCGGTTGTCTGCCGGAGGGATGCGGCTCGTCGATGGGGCTGGTGGGGGTGATAAAGAGGAGGAGGCAGGGAAGAACGGCGAGGAGGAGGTTGGGTGCTTGGCCGGGTGCACAGTGGAGTAGGGTGGACTTCGGGTCGATGATGACAGTGGCCGAGGGAAGCTCGACGCCGGGGTCGAGAGTTTCAGGCGAGGGAAAAGAAGCCGGTGGGAATGCAGTGGTGGTGGTGAACGGAGGTGCGGCGAGGGGGCTCCGGGGGAGATGAACGGAGTAGGGGATGGTGATGGTGAGTTAAGGCCAGAGGAGGGAACGAGGGGAGGAGCTCGGCGGACTAGGTTGGGGTCGGGCTCGAGTGAGGCGGAGGAGCAACAGTCGTGGGAGAAGCAGTAGCGGCGGGAGAAGGAGCTCGAACGGGGTTGAGGCTGAGTGGCCGGGCCGTACCGGAGCAGCAGTCGGGCTGCGGGGTCGGTGCTTGGCCGGGTGGCCAGGGCTGGCCTGGCCGAGATTCAGTGAACAGTGGGGGAGTTGTTATTCCCTCTCTTTTCTAAATTTCAAAAAAGGAGAAGAATAAGAAGGAAAGAAAAAGAAGAGAAGAAGAAAGGAAAAATGAAAAGCATACGGTTGGGGGCTTGTGAGGAGGGAGGAGATGGGGGCTTCCCTAGGTTTGGGGATTAGGGCTTGGTTGGGAAGAGGGCCTTGAGGGGACATTTAAATAGGATGGTGAGTGGGTAATGAGTGGTGTAGATGCACCCATTTTGAATGGGTGGTCAGGATTTGACATGGAGAATTCCTTCATGTAAGGATGAGGGTTGTTGACTAGTCAAACATTAGGGTTTCTCCATTGGTTTGAACCAATGGGGTGTTAACACCTAATATAACATTTGCAAATTAGCCCCCTTAAATTTGGATATTTGCACAGACACATAAAATGATATAAATTTGGTGGGCAATTTGGTGTTTGGTATTTTGTAGGGTGAGGGGGTATTGTGTGTTTGGTATGGGCTTAATTAGTGGGGTATTTGGATTAAGTCGGGATTAAACGAGATTAGTCAAAATGGTATCCCCAAATTAATTAGAAATAAAAGCAAGCTATGTTCTAAAATTAATTAGGAGTACATGGGGCCAAAATTAGGTTGGGTCACAAATATCATTAATAAAGAAGACTCAGAACAAAATATTACCCTAATTTGGGTTGCACGAAAAATGGTCAAGATTGCCTCCAATTTCGATTGGAATGCACAACGATACAAAGTTAGAATTTATTTAGAAATTAAATAAATATCCGTGACGAATATTGTGCGGCTAAAATGAAGATCAAGAGATCATAATTATGAGTTGCAAAAATATCAGAATGGAAGGCGGGCACGTCTAGGGCAAGGTTGTAAAATATGTTAGAAGGCAAAAGCTAGGGTAGCGCTCCAAATATCGAAGCAACGGCAAGGCACAATAATTAAATAAATTACGGTAATTAATTACTGTCTCCAATAATTAAATTCTAATTAATATAAATTAATATATAACCCTATAATTCGGTCAGGTGTTCATCTAGTGGGCCTCTAGTTCAAGTCTACCAGCTCAAATATTAATGAACACTGTATATATATAATATATTTAAATACACATCTCATACAATTACTAAATTTAAATACATATATCATGAAATCATTTAATATAACTACCATAATATTAATAATATATAAAAAGTCAAAAATACTCTTGTTTTTGGAATGTGGTAGTGACAAGTCTACCCTCCTTAAAAGAATTTCGTCCTCGAAATTTAAATCCTCATATTAGTATTTATCCATTATATATTAATCTCCATCAAATCTAGGTTCATCGAACCATTTAATAATAAAGTAAATCCATCTTGCTATTCCACAAAATTTTCAAAAAAATTTTTATCGTACTCCTGAAAATCTTCGGAGTGGAATCAAATTCCATTTTTTTCCACAATTTCCTCCAAAATTTTTAAGTTAATAATTAAATACTCAAAATTTAATATCCACTCCTCTAATTTAATTGTATATATATAAAATTAAAATCTCGCCCCAAAAAGTTTGAATTCAAACAGTAATCCATCAATGATCTTATTCCTTGGTTTTCTTTTTCCTCAAAATACTCAACAATGTGATACTTATGGATTCTTCAATGAAACATTCATAAAATAAATTTCAAAATTTATATCCTGCAATCAAACAAATATAATGATAATCTACTAAATTTTCTCAAGTTTTAATGATAAATTATATCATAATCAATAAATCATCAATTCAACCATATTAAATTCTTAACCTTTCATTTAAATTAATGTTTATCCTCGAATTTTAATGATAATTTAATCATATCTCAATCTTGATAAAATCAATGATCCATTAATTCTTCTATATTAAATCCTTAACTCTTTATTTAAATTAATGCTTATCCTCCAAAAATTTTAATCATCTTGTCTCTCTTGTCAAGTCATATCCTCTTCATAAATCTTCGCTATGGTCAAACCCCCAATGATCACAGTCTAAGAAAATTCTGTCTACAGTCATTCAATATACAATCTAAGGAAAACATGTATGGTCATGGTATCTTTTATCATGGTGTTGCAGTCTCTGTCAGGGTGTACTACTAACTATATTCTAACAAAAAAATCATGAATACAAGCTATGGTACTAAGGAATCAATCAATTAATCAATAGAGAGGACAAAAGGAAAGAAAAGAACAAAACATGCTAATACGTTACCTGCAGTATCGGTCTCCTCGACCGTCATCGCAAATGCTCCGCCCTGTTGGGGTGGCTCTCTCTGCGGGTGGTAAGCAATCTGCAATTCCACAGGTGGCCTAACTGGATCTCTATAATTTGGAGCTGCGCGCTGAGCTAGAGGGCAACCTCTCATTCGGTGTCCTATATCACCACAGCACAAATAAAGTCCTAGCCTCAATCTACAGCTCTCCCAAAGGTGACCTGTCTTCTTACAGAAATGATAAGTCTGTTGTGTCTCTCTTGGATGCTGCTGCTGATCCTGCTGAACATTAACTGGTGCCTGGTACTGCTGTTGATACTGAAACGACCTCGGCTGTTGCTGAATATGGGGATGCTTGGCCGGTCATGCGCTACCATTCGTATCTCCAGAAATATTGTGACTCCTCTTAGGCCTGAGATCCAGATCCTCTTCTGTAATCTGGGCATCCATCAAGATACCCTCAAAGGTAGCGGTACGATGACCTGAAGTGCGGGACCTAATCTCTCTCATCATCCCCTTCCTAAACTTTCGGGCTCGATCTCCTGGTTCCCGAATCATAGACGATGCAAAACGGCTCAATCGACAGAATTTTGCAGCGTACTCGTCGACCGACATGTTTCCTTGGACCAAGTCATGAAACTAACTTTCCAAGGTTCCCAAGGCCACGTAGAAAAAGAACTTCTCCTTGAAGAGCTCCTTGAAGGTCTCCCAAGTAAGTCCTTGTGCAGTAAGTATCAGCTCTGTACGATACCACGTGAGGGCGATATCGAACATCTGACTGCCAGCCGCCTCTATCCGTAAGTGCTCTGAAATCTGGGCCAATCGTAGGCTCCTCTCTATGTCCTCTAGCCAGTCGTCAGCGTAGAGTATCCCTTCGATACCCTTGAACTCTCGAGGCATCATCCTCTTAAAGTCCACTATAGTGCCTGATCTCTGTTGTTGCTGGCCAGGAAACTGCTGGTATTGTGCTACTCTCTCCAAAGCTTGGAGAGTCACCTGATGAGCATTCTCCATGATCTCTCTCATTAGCTCGGTTTGTGCCTGGTGCGCTTCTGCTTGCACCCTCTGAGCCTCAGCTTGAACTCGCTGAGCGTCTGTCGTCACTCTCTAGGCATCTACCATGCCCTGGATCAAGGTAAACATCTGTGCCCCGTCAATGGGCAAACCTCCAAAAATTGGAGTCGGTGGAGGAGGAAGGTTGTCCGTCACAGCTGCGGCAATCCTCTGAACAGGTGGGGGAGGACGATCCCCAAAAAGTGCAAATACTCCCACATGCATCGAAGATGTAGGAGGAACCACGGATGTCTGTCCATCAGGTTTAGAGGTGGCAGACCCCTCTAAAGCTGGTGCTCCCACTCTCATAGATCGTGTCTTCGGCGACATCCTGAAGACAGATCCAAAAGAATCAATTAAGGCAATAATGCGATATCATCAAGCAAGGACAGTAAAGTTCTAAAGAAGCAACATTCAGAAGGAATAAGGATAACAAGATAAATAGATTGGAATATTCCTAGTTGTGATTGCATAGGTCAAGGATGCATCCAAGGTTTGATACCTCTATCCCTTTAGGTATCACAGTTTCTACTACAAGCACACTTACTGCTAGCTTCCTTACCTACTGTAATTGTTAATACTAGTTGTTCTTATCACTCAAGTGTACACCAAGTGCAACACACCATACTAAGTACTGCTCCCTCTAATACAACCCTAGATGGACACCCAAGTCAGTTTGTAGTACAATTTTAATCATGCTCAAGCCAACAGATCCTTACACATGCACCTCAATTGCTTATATACTAATATATATCTCTTTCACTATAAAATTTTATCCTCAAAATAAAGTCCTCAAAACTAACTCCTAGAACAATTTAGAGAAAAATGCATATACTTTCCTCAAAGTCAAATATTCAAATACTGAAACAAAAATTTAATCACTTCCAAAAATTCTTACAGCTTTGTCTAGGTTCATTGAATTGAATCTGAATCCTCAAAAAAGTTTAATAACACAATATCTCAACTCCTCAAAATTCATAAAAACTAAAATTTATTTTCAATCTTCAAATTATAATTTAAATCCACATCTTGTAGTCCAATAGCCCTAATGTTAATCTTTCTCACTGTCCTCATCAATATGTGTCATCAAATGATACCATAAATTAGTCCGTAAATTCATCTTGATATCAAACTCTAAAATGACACCAAGATCTTAATTTAAAACTGATCAACAAGAATCAAATTCAATATCAACAAGTGAGAACGGACGAAAACAAGGAAAATGTTTTTAAATTGGAAATTATAATGAGATTCTCAGGGGTCATCCCAGGAATCTCTCAAGGAATTATGATTGAGTATTTGCTCTCATCCTAGTATGTTATATCCTAGATCCAATCACAGGCACGCAGTAGTACAATCGAGATATCACACTACCACGATATCGCACAACTTGCGAAGTCTAACCTGCGTGGGCCACCACTAAAAATGTGTCATGACCCGCACCCAGAATTTGGGCACGAGTACGTGGGTACGTCCAGCCTACGCTGCAGCATCGGCGGTAGAACGCTGTCTAGGTCAAAGCACTATCTAACAATCTTGCACGAGTATCCAACTCCATAAGGAGATACGGATAACACAATATAAATGAACAACATACTCAATTACATAACTATAGCACGATAAGATATCGAAGAAATAAAATAAAATACAACACAACACAAGTCTAAATGTAAATAATCTAACTCAATAAATAACCATGTCTCAACAAAGTATGCCGGAGACAAATTCGGTACCAAATAAACTACTGAAAGAAACTAACTAGATAACTAGTGATTCCGGCTAGACCTCCCAGAATCACAACTGAACTACCAAGTCCAAGTCTGCAGCTACTCACCCCGTAGTCCATAAAGTGTCGGATACCAGTCCTCTAAGGCATAGTCTGGAAAAATGTTTCCAGTCTGGAAGGAGCAAAGTACATTTCTAATAGCAGTTCTATATCAATGACATAAGCTATGTAGCAGTAAATAGATGGGAATATACTAGATGCATGTACGAGAGATATACAATAGGAAATACTGGAAATACTGTAAGTAAATGCGGGAAGGAACATTATGTCAATGAGCAAGAATACTATGACTAAGTGTGTGAGTACTAGCTTTAACATGTGATCAGCTTGGGAACTTGTACAGGAATAAATGGCCTGGCTAGTCATACGTGCGGTGTATGACCAACACTAACATGTGAACAAGACCTGTACATGAAGGGTATGATCACATATCTACACTAAAATACTCCCCACCCCCCGACTGGTATAGTAGATCCAACCATGGTACGTTATGGCATGGGATTCCCTTAGAAGGTAGCAAATCTCTCCGGAAATCAATGTCTGTATATGCACAAGATAACAATGAAACAAGACTTATACAAGCTACACCATGAACAAGGAATAACATCTCATAACGAGATCCGCATATACCAATCCGTGTAACCAGCATGTCGAGAATATGGATATTTATACTAGATACAATGAACATAGGGGATATCATAAATAAGAAAATAATCAGAGAATGTACTCGCCTTGGGTTCTTAGCTGGTAATACCAATGTCCAATCCCAGAGTATCATCTGGATGATTCAACAGTCCTATAGACATATAATAAAACAATATAATATTTGCATCAGATGCTACACTACACACAATCAAAAATACATTAAACTCAGGGGCTATGCCAGGTAGGGCACTAGTCAACTAGGGTCAAGTATGTGTCTGATTTTACGGGTGTCGCGTCTGTGATTGCTGTGCAAGACAGACGGTCAAAATGATACGGGGCTGGCCAGTACGTCAGTGTACAGGTGGCAGTCTGCTAACAGTTCACAGGGTCATAGGTCATGTGTAGTTACGGGGTATCCATATTTACACTCGGGTCATCTAGTAGAGAGAGATACATATAAATATAAATATCATTAACTAACATATACATTAATATCCATTAATTACAAATAATAGATATATGTATATATATACTTTAAATAAAACTAACACTTTGTATATATATAAACATATATTATGGAGAGAGATATACAATACGTATATATATATATATATATATATATATATATATATATATATATATATATATATATATATATATATATATATATATATATATATATACTAAATAGAATTAATACTATATGTACAAATAAAAATATATTAGGAAATACTTTATACTATACATATACATATGAACATATGCCAAATTAGAATTATACTATATATACTAAATACCAAAATATATTTAACATATGCTAATACATGTACCATATATACTAACATATACAATGTATGTATATATATATTAATTTGAGAATATACTATATATATATATATATATATATATATATATATATATATATATATATATATATATATATATATATACTAAGTGAAATTACACATATACCAAATACGTATATATGTACATATATATATACCAATATAAATATATATATATTATGCTACATTTATATATATATATATATCAAAATATGTTTTATAAAACATATACTATATATATATATATATATATATATATATATATATATATATATATATATATATATATATATATATATACATTATATACCAAAATACGTTTATATATATATACCAATACAATATTTATAAGTACATATATATATCAATACAATTATATACCTACTATATATATATACATACCAAAATACATACATATATATATATATATATATATATATATACCAAAATACGTACTAAAATATGTACTAACATATATTATTAATTACGTATATACTAATTTATTGAATACAATTATAAATAGAGAAATACACTAAAATGTATATTCGTATACATATACGAATCCCACCTATTACATACATACTTGCATACACATACACACATACACACGTACACGCGTACGTGAGGGGAGAAGTTGTACCTGATCGTCTACGACGATGGCGAAGACGTCGACGACGATGAGGCTGTGTCGAGGCTGCTCGGGGGCTGCTGTCGATTGGAAACGGGGAACGCCGGAGCTGAAAGGGTGAAGACGACCGGAGTGGCAGCTCGCTGGGGTCGGCTCGAAGGGTGGAGCTCGGGCTGATAATAGTTCGTAGTGGGGACTGGGGGTTGGCTCGGTTGTCTGCCGAAGGGATGCGGCTCATCGATGTGGCTGGTGGTGGTGATGAAGAGGAGGAGGCACGGAAGAACGGCACGGAGGAGGTCGGGTGCTTGGCCGGGTACACACTGGAGTAGGGTGGACTTCGGGTCAGAGATGACAGTGGCCGAGGGAAGCTCGACGCCGGGGTCGAGAGTTTCAGGCGGGGGAAAAGAGGCCGGTGGGAATGCAGTGGCGGTGGTGAACGGAGGTGCAGCAAGGGGGCTCCAGGGGAGATGAACGGGGTAGGGGATGGTGATGGTGAGTTAAGGCCGGAGGAGGGAACGAGGGGAGGAGCTCGGCGGACTAGGCCGGGTCAGGCTCGAGTGAGGCGGAGGAGCAGCAGTCGTGGGAGAAGCAGTAGCGGTCGGAGAAGGAGCTCGAACGGGGTTGAGGATGAGTGGTCGGGCCACACCGGAGCAGCAGTCGGGCTGCTGGGTCGGTGCTTGGTCGGTTGGCCGGGTCGGGATTCAGCGAACAGTGGAGGAGTTGTTATTCCCTCTCTTTTCTAAATTTTAAAAGAAGAAGAAGAAGGGAAGAAGAAGAAGAGAAGAAGAAAAAGAGAAGAAGAAAGAAAAAATGAAAAGCATACGGTTGGGGGCTTGTGAGGAGGGAGGAGATGGGGGCTTCCCTAGGTTTGGGGATTAGGGTTTGGTTGGGAAGAGAGCCTTGAGGGGACATTTAAATAGGATGGTGAGTGGGTAATGAGTGGTGTAGATGCACCCATTTTGAATGGGTGGTCAGGATTTGACATGGAGAATTCCTTCATGTAAGGATGAGGGTTGTTGACTAGTCAAACATTAGGGCTTTTTCATTGGTTTGAACCAATGGGGTGTTGACACCTAATGCAACATTTGCAAATTAGCCCCCTTAAATTTGGGTATTTGCACAGACACATGAAATGATAAAAATTTGGTGGGCGATTTGGTGTTTGGTATTTTGTAGGGTGAGAGGGTATTGTGTGTTTGGTATGGGCTTAATTAGTGGGGTATTTGGATTAAGTCAGGATTAAATAGGATTAGTCAAAATGGTATCCCCAAATTAATTAGAAATAAATACAAGCTATGTTCTAAAATTAATTAGGAGTACATGGGGCCAAAATTAGGTTGGGTCACAAATATCATTAATGAAGAAGACTCAGAACAGAATATTACCCTAATTTGGGTTGCACGAAAAATGGTCAAGATTTCCTCCAACTTCGATTGGAACGTATAACGATACAAAGTTGGAATTTATTTAGAAATTAAATAAATGTCCGCCATGAATATTGTGCGGCTAAAATGAAGCTCAAGAGATCATAATTATGAGTTGCAAAAATATCAGAATGGAAGGCGGGCACGTCTAGGGCAAGATTGTAAAATTTGTTGGAAGGCAAAAGCTAGGGTAGCGCTCCAAATATCGAAGCAACGGCAAGGCACAATAATTAAATAAATTACGGTAATTAATTAGTGTCTCCAATAATTAAATTCTAATTAATACAAATTAATACATAAACCTATAATTCGGTCAGGTGTTCATCTAGTGGGCCTCTAGGTCAAGTCTACCAGCTCAAATATTAATGAATACTGTATATATATAATATATTTAAATACACATCTCATACAATTACTAAATTTAATTACATATATCATGAAATCATTTAATATAACTACCATAATATTAACAATATATAAAAAGTCGAAAATACTCCTATTTTTGGAATGTGGTAGTGACAATGGTTGCGGCCCCTGATAATTCTGTTGTTGCTACCTATAAAGTTGGTCCTGCATCAGCAACGGACGCTGAGCCAAAGGCCATGCTGCTACTGTTGGTCCTCCTTATTGTACTGTCCTTAGAGCTGACAATGCAGGATACTATTGTACTGGCCCTCCAGGTCTCTGCATTAATAGGCACGTGGCAACCTTGTGATCAGGGCTCCTAAATCTTAAACATAGTCTGTTAGCTTTGTAACAAATATTCCGAGTATGACCTCTCTTGCCACAGTAGGTACAACCTGTCGGCGCTCCCCGTCGTTGTTGCTGCTGCTGGCTCGGTTGCTGTTGCCAAGTTGGTACTATCACTGTTAAAACTATCACCCTCTACAGTGTTGAATCATGCATATAAAACCCAGGTGATGATGTTGACGTTTGGGGTACTGGTCTTCCCTCATTGTTTTGTCCATGAGGCCTCTTTCGATCCTCTCTTCTTGATGCCATCCTTTGAGAAGTAAGCTAAACCCTCTAGGTTGCTATCAATATCGCTCTAAAGGTCTGGTAGTCGTGCACCACTACCATGTGCAAGATCTCCAAGTGAAGTCCCTACTGGAACCTCATTGCTCTCTCCAACTCTGTTGCTACCATGGTTGGAGCAAATCTGTTAAGTCGACAAAATTTTGCCGCATAGCACTCGACTGTACTTCCAGCTTGCTTGAGGTTAATGAACATTTACTGCAACTCAGTGATAATCCTAAAGTACTTTACCCTGAATCGGGTCTTAAATTCCTTCCATAAAATAAGATGCCTTAATCCTACCTCCATCGTAGCCCACCCATATCTTGCCAGATCTTGGAGTTGTAGGCAAACCAGGTCAAATTATTTCTCAGCCAAAAATTAGTTGCTGTCAGAATAGTCTCAATATCCTAGATCCAATCGTCTGTCGTGATTGCATCTTCCGTGCCATCGAAATACCTTGGGTTCAGTCTACAAAATCTAACAGATGTCCCAGAATCTGTTTTCTCGCCTCGTTCCAGGGTCGTCTGCAACTCTTTATTCAATAGAATATTCTGTTCCTGTTGCTGGAGATGTTATTGCTGATGTTGCTATTATTGTTGTTATACCACCATCTAGTAATTTTGGTCAGCCAACAATCCACGAATAATCTCTAGCAAGGCTCGGATATCCAGTACTGTCGGCACTACAGGAGGTACAAGGACACCTGGAGCCTACTGCTCTGTCCCATTCATCATGGTTTAACTCAAATTATTGGCTAGGGTTCCACAGGATTCGTTCTACTGGCAACTCTGTCTCTCGTGTTATTGCAACATTGGGGGAAGGAGAAGCCCTAAAGAAGGTCACAAGAAACAATAAGCACATAACTTAATTACTTTAGTTATTTTTCTTGAAAATGAACGCGACTGAATTTGGTAGACAAATGCCGGTGAGAATTTGAGCCTTTAGACTGGGACATTCATATATGTCACTCCTCGTTCCCGATATTCATATTTGGAGTGTATTTTAATTTTCTTGTATGTCAGCAAGTGAAGGAAGAATAACAAAGACCAGTAGGATTAGTACAACCACTGTCTATTCCAGAGTGGAAGTAAAAATACATTACGATGGACTTTGAGACTGGTTTACCTAGATCCCCTACTGAGCGTGATATATTTTGGGTAATAGTAGATCGACTCATGAAAGTAGCATATTTTTTTCCCTTCCGAGTAAGACAGTCTACAGAGCAATTAGCAAGAATGTATATGCGACAGATAGTAAGGCAGTACGGTGTCACACCCCAATACCAAAATACGGAGACGGACATGGCCAGCTATACCCTACAAGGTGCTATACGTCATACGACGATCACGATTGCATAAGAAAAGGGGGTGCGTGTCACACCCCAATCTCCTGCAGGTAATCGTTCGTCCCCGCTAGACGCGAATTATGGCGCTAGCGCTCCCGCAGGGCAATCTTTCCCATCTGGACATGAAGTCGCAAGCCACGCATGTACAAGGCCATGATCCAAACATGTTGTAAGAGGTCTAAGCCACAAAGTCGCACAGATAGTCCGAGTGCAGCAGAATAAGAAATATACAGGCGATTGGTAACAACTTTACAGAGTCGTCAGAAGCAGAAGCATTGTATAACACAAGTATAGAAGTAAAACAAGTTATTTATTTATTTTGAACAAGTATTACAAGCAATGGTAGGCTGAGATTACAAGTCACTCAAGCCTCTCTCTCTCTCTCTAAAAGAGCAAAAGTGTGTCAAGTGACTATATTTGTGGAATGATATATAGGCGATATTCCAATATTATGTCGTGTATATATGCTTCAGTTTCGGACGCAATGCTCCAAGTCTCCAGAGTGAACTCCATGCCTTAGCACGCACGAAGGGGGCATCCGCACCGAATGAGGTTCTCCCGCACCCTGCAAACAATCTGGTGGGTTATCAGTATACGATGCACTAGTGGGGAGGCTTTTCGTCCGCTCGACAAATCCAAATATGTTATATAGGTTCCGTGCACCATCTATTAAGTTATCTTTCTAGTCTTATCTTAGGATCATTTTTATGGCATAATGAATAGCCTAACTCATGTGGCAGTACGCTATACGATATAAAGGAACACGACGAGACTTACCAACTTACCATTCGTCCTTACCTAACTAAGGCAAACTAAGTTAAACCAAGCATGAGCATATATAATGAAATACAGGCAATAGCATATGCAAACAGAAGTGTCTTGAGAGAGGTTATGTTCCTGGTGCACGAGTTATACGGATTATCCAGGCAAGTTGCATTGTATGTTCAAGTGTTCAATTATACACAAGTGTCTCATATTCATATCGTTTAGGTATTTTAGATGTAGTTATAGGTACATATGTATTTCACAGAGTGATCGCCTATAATGCAATACTCACACGTGGTTTGCCACAATCGAGTCAACTTAATCTATATAATAGAAGGTCACTAGCATGACTTCTATACTGGATGGTGTCATCTTGAGATAAAGATGGAATAAAAAAAATATAATACAGGCGGTATTATACCCATCTCGCCGATAACAGATGACTACCAGTTGGTTCCGTCTAGATCGGATCGGTCATAGTGCTCCAGCGACCATTCGCGAAACTGGATTTAAAAACCCACCTTGTGCACAAGTTGTCAGTGACTATGCATATTCTCATATTTTACAGATTCTCGCAGGTATAAATACAGTTACAGATTCAGATTCTGTCAGTACAGTATTGACTTCCCAAGATGTCAGATTTAGTTCAGGATGAGTATTGCTTTTTCAGAGTTGTTGTGATATTATCTTTCTTAACTGCCTATTGATGCAATCCCCCAGTTTGGGAAATGCCTTGCTGACCTAACGGTCCCGAATACTTGCAATGTTCTATACTTGGCTCGGAACGACTATTTTGATAGCCTTTCTACCTCAATTGAGTAGATTATAGATAGATATATACGATGAATTATGGCATACATATTAGTGACAAGCATTAAATCGAGGCAATGAGTACAAGTTAGCATCTAACAGGCAAGCATTTTATTTACGTGAACATAAGCATAAGAAAAGATATAGTATGGCCTTTACATTTAGTACGTTCTAAGGGGTAGTGCAAAGAGTGAAGCCGTACAGGGACATATTGAGCGATATAATCTTATGGACGTACAGGGTAAACAAGTGAAGCAGTGCACTTCGAAGAGTATACGATAATCTACTCGAGGCATAGTGGGTCTACTTGCACAAGGCAAAGGTAGCGTGCGAGGGTCCATTTATAAGCAAAGTTTTATTTCTATGTTCTAACACAAGCAATACAAGTTAGAATTATTCCCTTATCTAGGTACGTTGTATTCTTTATTATCATGCAGGAGGTGATTCACCTAGCGAGTAGCATGTATCATCCATATTTTAAGTATGCTGGCTAAGCAAAGACAAGTTTATCGTAGCCACCCAGTTTAGCAGCCTCGGTCGAGCGATACTCCGAGCGAGCCTTCGAAAGGCTAAATTTGAACTCCTAAAGGACGAAGTCTGGAAATCCTTTGCCTCAAATGAGTTATATTGCTAAGCAAAGTGGGTCAGGTTATTGCATTTACGTTGTTTGAATAGGTTGTCCGCTTGAACGGAATGGGTCGTTATATTATACACCACTCAGAAAAAGTCTCATCCTCGAGACTACCTAAGCGCAAGCCATTCTATCACACTATTGAATCTATCCCAAGCATAGCAATCAGTACCACTAGATTCGTTCGAATACAATTTTCTACTCGTTTCTTATATCGTGTCACGTTATATTGGGTCGTCTCATTGAATGACTCTATCATTCAATCCAAGGGCTGACTCGGTCTCTATTGCACCTTAGCATGGAACATATTGCTTAATGCGGGATCCGTTATAATCTATCTTGAATGATGATCTAAACTTATCCAAGTTATTTTTCTTGTCCATACAGATCTAACATATTCACTTGCACTTGCATTCGAGATCAGCATATCGCAAGTCTGGATCGTGCATATATTCAAAGCGTCCTTCAAAGATATGCATGTCAACCAACATAGCGATAGCGAAGTCTTTGCACTCGAGTTTAATATAATACTGGGCCTTGGTCCATGCACACGTTCAAGGGGTACCTCAAATATATGCATTCAACCAAACTTAGAGATAGTAAAATCGGACAAGCTACTTGTAAAAATCTTAAGGTTTCTCGTCTTATGAATTACAAGGATACTTTCGACAGGGTCAACCAAAATTCCAAGTCATTTTTCATTCAAACTCAATCCAAGTATTTGTACTACCATTAAGCACGATATATTTAATCTATCAATTAGCGTCCATCCATTCGGGTCAAACATAGCACACACTTACCGTTCTAAGTCTAACACTAAGTCTTGCTACCCCAGTTCTATGGCTTGTTCAAGCAATACTCTAAAGTCGCTCACTCAAGTTCTTTCACTTAGTACAGGGTTATATTCTTAATTACTAGGTCATCTCACAAGGTTATAGGTACAATTTCAAGCATACAATTTATCGTACAATTTTGTCGCACGATGCTCACCCCAATTTCTAAGGTCAAAGCATTATTTATTCGCACAAAATATTCTACTCAAGCTTATTTTACTCAAATTTCTAAACATCGAGCAAAGATTATCCAACTCACATTAACTCGTTCGTTTGTACAGGGTTTGAGTTCGTTCAGGCAATTCATGATATATCTAAGTTGCAGGACAAGCCTAGCAATTCGCATAGTCTATCTCTTTAAGCATGTTTGATAAAATCCATATATCCATTCCAAGTCTAGACCACCAAGACAAGATTTAATTATAAACTTTTGAATATAACTCTAAGTAATCCAACATGATTCATGTATCCGTTCAAGAAACTATCAAGCATGATTTACTCCAGGTTCTAGGCTAACTTATCTCTGAAACACTTTCGATCACTTGTATTCCCAAATTTATCTTATCTATCGAACCACAAGTCAATACGATCCATCAGTTATCATGCTTTGGTCTCCTATAAGTTCGATCATCCTCGTTGGATATAAAATTACCACGTTAATGCTCCCCTAGATAATCGTCCAAATTCGGGCGTGACATATGCACAAACATAGATTTATGCTCGCACAAGACAAAAATATCGAACAATATGGTTATCATTGAAACGATTGAGATACCTTATCATTTTACTTTTCTCCATCTAAGTTATATATATTTATCCACCAAGTCATGTTCGTTCATGCCGTAATTATAATTCGTCTAGCAAAATTATCCAACTTCAATGTTACCGTTTGATAAATCCATAGTCTACTTCTAGCAATCCTTAAACAACTAAGTTCAAATATTCAATCCATGTCTATCCACTTTTGATATATTCTATAAATTGAGTTTGTTTAGAATAATTACTGAGCATGTTCCCATGAGTTCGATCATCCCCGCCGTACGTGAAATTACCACGCCGGCGCTCCCGCAGGATAACCATTCTCGCTGGGACTGATTTTGAAGGTTATCTTTTCGAATTAGATTCAAGACTGTTCTTTCAAAATCTAAGTCAAATACGTTATCGCTTATCTCTTTCATCGAACCACAATATTCATTCTCAGTCTAACTTCTATTCGAGCGATATATTATTCAACTTTAATCTGTTTGTTTTAATTCAAAATCGCTCGCACGATCCTCCAAGTTACTAACAAGTTTTCTTAACCAAGATATCAATTTCTATTTTCATGAATCCCTATTTGATATAAGCCTGATCACTTATTCGGGACATTCTCAAATTATTCTATCCAACTATTGCACGAGACCTATGAATAAATTTGGATATTTCTAAAATAAACCATACACCACTCAAGAATTGAGTCACCCAATCAAATCCTCAATCGGTGTTCACATTAATCACTAGTATATTTACTAAATTGTTCCTTAGAATTTCTGCAAATACCTAAGCATCACCTGACAAATCTTAGTCTCTTATATGTCCTGTTGATAGTCATGTAAGCAAACCTTACCTGATTTGTATCTTCCGACACAAAATATCATCTGAGCTATTTTTTAAAATTCAAGCACAATTCTCTATATTCGTCTTAGTGATAATCTGATAATATTTCTATCAGTTGTCATTCTAAGTCTGACTTATCCTTATCTTAACGATATCCCAATCTCGCTTGCAACTAGGTTATACCAAAAGGGTCTTGGCGTGGGACACTCTACACAACTTAGCCGAAAGGTTGTATGCATAGCTAACCGTACGAACGATATTCTATTATGCATACTAACTAGCTGGTTAATCATGTATAGGTGTTCGAGTTTGCACATAAATTGCAAATTTTTGCATGAGTCTATTCCAGTCTAAGACAAGTCGGCACAAAGGCCTTCGTATCAAAAATTTATACAAGCAATCATATCATTCACATGCACTTTTGAAAGTATGACTCATTATATAGAATATCCTATCGGGTCAACGATAGAGTGTATGCATATAACCCATAAACGATCTTTTAAAACTGAGAATATCGATATGAAGTCCAAAGGCGTAAATTCATGCTCTAATACCAATATGCCATGCCTTAAACTCTTGCAGGTAATCGGCCATCTTCGCTAGGTGCGAATCACAGAGCTAGTGCTCCCGCAGGATAATTTTTTCCATCTAGACGTGATACCGTATGAGTGTAAGCCGAGCCCGTGCAAGGCCATGATCCGAACATGCGGTAAGAGGTCTAAGCCACAGAGTCGCATAGATAGTCCTAGTACAGCAGAATAAGAAATGTATAAATGATTGATAATAAGTTCACAGAGTCGTCAATAGCGGAAGCATTGTATAACACAAGTATAGAAGTAAAATAAGCTCTTTATTAATTTTGAACAAGTATTACAAGCGGCGCTAGACCAAGATTATAAGTCGCTCAAGCCTCTCTCTCTCTCTCTCTCTCTCTCTCTCTGTCTGAAAGAGTAAAAGCGTGCCAAGTGGTTTGTAGAATGATACATAGATAATATTCCAATAATATGTCTTGTATATATGCTTCAGTTTCTGACGCAACACTCCAAGACTCCAGAGTAAAGTCCACACCTTAGAAAGCACGATGGGGGCATCTACACCGAATGAGGTTCTCCCGTACCCTACGAACAATCTGGTGGGATATCAGTACATAAATGCACTGGCGGGGAGGCTTCTCGTCCGCTCTATAAATCCAAACATGTTATATAGATTTCATGAACCATCTATTAAGTTATCTTTCGAGTCTTGCCATAGGATCATTTTTATGGCATAATGAATAGCCTAACTCGTATGGCAATGCGTTGTACAATATAAAGGATTATGGTGAGACTTACCAACTTACCATTCGTTCTTCTCTGTCCAAGGCAAACTAAGTTAAACCAAGCACGAGAAGATATAATAAAATCTTGGGCAATAGCATATACAAACTCAAGTGTCGTGAGAGATGTTATGTTCCGGATGCACGAGTTACACGGATTATCCTGGCGTATTGCATTGGATGTTCAAGTGTTCAATTATACATAAGTATCTCATATAATGACTAGCACGCGGGTTGCCACAATTGTTTCATTTGTGTGAACATAAGCATAAGGAAACATATAGTACGGCCTTTACGTTTAGCACGGTCTAAGGGGTAGTGTGAAGAGTGAAGTCATACAAGGACATATTGAAAGATATAATCTTATGGGTGTGCAGTGTAAACAAGTGAAGCAGTGCACTTCGGAGAGTATACGATGATCTATAGAAGGCTTAGTAGGGTCTACTTGCACAAGGCAAAGGTAGCATACGACGGTCCATTTATAAGCAAAGTTTTATTTTCATGTTCTAACACAAGCAATACAAGTTAGAATTATTCCCTTCTAGGTGCATTGTATTCTTTATTATTATGCAGGGGATAATTCACCTAGCGACTAGTATGTATAGTCCATATTTTAAGTGTGCTAGCTAAGTAAAGACAAGTTCATCGTAGCCACCCAGCTTAGCGATGATTCACCTCGGTCGAGCGATACTTCGAGCGAGCCTTTGAAAGTCCAAATCTGAACACCTGAAGGGCCAAGTCTAAAAATACTTTGCCTTAAACGAGTTATCTCGCTGAGCAAAGTAGGTCGGGGCATTGTACTTGTACCGTTTGAATCGGTTGTCCGCTTGAACGGAATAGGTCATTACAGTGCATGCTACAATCAAGTCTCATATGGTCAAGAACTTCTATGTCTCAATCATTCAAACAAGAAACAGTAAGCATAGAGAATATATGATAGGCAATAAGGCATCCCAAATGCTTTCTCAAAATATTCTGGAGACCAGTTATGCAAAATAAGAAGCTGGAAGAGTAACAAAAGTACATAATAATGATTAGATGTTGTCTGATTTAATACAATCATATAAGAAAACTTATATCGAGATAAACCGACTAACAGATGCCGGTAGCTAAATACCAAAAAGAAATAAATATTCAAAGATGAGCAGGGAAAAAGAAAATCCACTCGCTATGTACTGCGACTATGTTCCTGGTATGCGCCATGAGTTGGGGGAAGGTATGTTGGATCCTCGGGTGCTGAATTAAAATATTGCCATACAAAACCAGTGGGGTAGACCCTATAGCAAGTAGCACAAAGGAAGCATAAAATAGAGAAACAAAATAACAAGAAAAATATATAATAATATATAGGTTCAGTGTCGTAACTTAGGTCCATAGCATATCCTAGCACTAAGGCTCAACCTTACAAACAAACAAGGACAAGGGTTGAACCATCACACTAAGATAGTCCTTTTCCTAGGCTACTAGCTGAATAATACAATCACAACCAAGTTTATTTCTTATATCGGTAAATTATTTGTACATCATGCTATTTTGTGGAGTCAGAGGTTATCTCATAATAATGCATAATAAGTATCCTCAGATCTTGCCAGTGTCAAACATGAGCTAACCGATCCAAATAAATAAAATAGGCACTTGCAGGATGCACTAGTCCCCCGTAGGACCACTGTGCTAAAAATACGGTATTAACGGTTCCAGTATTCCTATATTGAAATAGTAGCTCGATATAATAATAGGTTAGATACTGTACTCCATTAAGGCAGATGCTATACAGTATCTTTGGTGGCCATCCCACAACGCACTTAGAATGAATCTATATGGAAAGGTTCATTAGCATGATCTCGGGATATCGTTTCCTCACATGTTACTACCACTTTAGTTACCTAATTAACCCTATATTGTGCTTGAAATCTCAAGGCATGGTCACATAAGAATTTTTCTTAAGATATCGTATAATGTATGGACACGATAGATACGAATCCATGGAAGTCAAATCTGGATTCACCCGAGGGTACATACAATATTCAGACAATCAATATCCTAGCCACACTTTGGTAGTTGACTCGCTTATTATGCCTGTACTGAGAAAATAATGTATATATTTATAATATCATGCGTTCAAGAATTTGGAGGCATTCTCGATGCACAACCGAAATATAATCACTTAACATGTGACACGATATGTCGTACCTCGATGCAAATTAAATCATGAACAATTATCAGGTAATATTGGTATCAGTACGGATGCAGTATTCAAGTCCAATTACCAATTATACATTGGGTCACATAAATCAAGAAATATTAAATCAACAAGCAGGACCACATGGATCTCTAGGCCGCATAAAAAGTCAGGCGCATGACAATCCTTTCTGCTTATAAAGTCAAGCCGCATATGAAGTCAAGCCGCATGAAGTCAGGTCGCATGAAAAGTCAGGCCACATAAAGTCAGGCCGCACGAAAAGTCAGGTCGCATAAAGTTAGCGGCATAAACCACTTGGCCGCATACCCAGAATTAAGGTCTACTTCTTGGAACAAGTGATAAAATAACGGGCAATAAATAAAGTGTCAGTGATGTGACATAAAATGACTGATGTGATAAGCCATAAATTTTGTCAAGAAGAAAAGACAAAACCATAGAAATAAGTGACAACTGTTCAGAGGCATACTTCCAAGAAAATAGGGGCCGTATACTCTTCAGGAAGCATGGGTGTCAGTGCTTGATGGGGTTCAATGTCATATGAGTTCTCTATGACTTAGCAAATTTTTGATTTGTTCAGCGAGCAAAAGCACAAGATGTTCAAGGACACTTGAGTAAATCAGTAGTCATGCATCCAACAAGATGGACACATAATGTCATTATGTGGTAAGAGTTTAGGCCGCATAACCCTCTCAGGCTGAATGGCACTCTCAACCGCATTGCTCACTAGCCACATGCAAACTTTGTCTTCTACAACAGTAGGTTTGGCCATGACAGACAAGCTCCAAAAATTAAAATCTTGTTTTGTCCATAGAATCCTCATTTTAAATCCAAATTGGGTGAACCAAAAGCCAAAATGCTCTAAATTGAAAGATCTATCTTGTAGCAAAAACTAGTTTTCAAAGAAACAAGTTTAATAGATCAAAACCTAAAAAAATCATAAAACCCATAAAAACCCTAAGTTTAAAAAATATAGATATACACTAATCCATTCATCAAAACAAAAAACTCCAAGTATTAAAAGTTCTTAAAAACACATAATAAACATAATAGAATAATAATATGGAGGGTTTCTCTATTTTTCATGTATTGTGTTCTTGCCTATGAAATGGGGAGTGAAAGCTAAAGAAAGAGGAAGAAAAGAAGAAATGAAGAGAAAGAGAGAAAATATTGGGTTATATATGGTAGGGTTAAGGGTTGAACCAAAGGTTCTCATTAGTCTAACCAACCCCCAAAATAAACTATGAACCAGGTTAAACCAAAGAATAGGTCTAGGTTAAACCAAAGAATAGGTCTAGTCTCTATGCACATGCAATCTTGCTAAAATAAAATATATTCCAAATAAGTATATCAGGAACGGGAAGAGACATCTCTACCCACCTTAGAACGAGGAGTGAACGAAAGATGTTGGGGCCTAAGATAATCACTTAAATTGTTGAAGTGGTTAAGCAGATTAGTGAGCGGCTTCGGGTTGCACAATATTGTCATTGTCAATGGACAGATCAACATCGTAGGCCGTTAGAGTTTTCTTCGACGACGTTGTATTTTTAGGAATTTTTTCACCCGTGAAGTCATTAGATTCTGGGTTCGCGGAAAGCTTAGTCCGCGATACATTGGATCGTTCGATATTCTCGAGAGGGTAGGGGATGTTGCTTATCGTCTAGCCTTTTTATCTTTGCTTCGTGAAGTGTATGATGTATTTCATGTGTCTCAGTTGCGTAGTATGTCCTGGATCTAAGTCATGCCCTCGATCATACTGAGTTAGTCATTGGTACCAACTTAAATTACAAAGAACAACCCATGTCCAATTTGGAGCAGAGAGAAGGTACACAAAAAATAGACTATCCATCTTGTTCGTATTTCTTTGAGCCATCACTCCTTCTGGAAGTCAACGTGGGAGAGCGAGGACGATATTCGTTCTCGGTACCCACTCCTATTCGACTCGTAAGGTATATTTTCTTCGTATGCCTTCATATTTTTTATTCCGTGGTCGGCAAGCACTCATAGGAGATGATATTTATTTGCTTCATTATTTGTGTTATTATACTTGCTTATTTATATATGTAAATTGCTTTTTATTAGTTATTGCTTGTCTTGATATATCTAGCTAGCCTTAAGTTTGAATTTTGAGGACAAACTTTTTTAAGGTGGATAAAGATGTCACTTCTCGTTCCCGATATTTGTATTTAGAGATTATTTTAAAAAAGTTGCTAGCATAGTTATATATTGTAGAGAGACTAGACACATTCTTTGGTTCACTTGGCTCTTGATTTATTTGTTTGGTTTAGTTTGATCATGAGTTGAACCCATGGTCTAAACCTCAAACCATCCTTATATAACCCAACTTTATTCTCTCTCTTCTCATTATTCTTATTCCATTCCCTCTTTTAGATTTTTTTCTCTCCCTCCATAAGCAAGTACACCTTGCACGAGGAATGATAAAACCCTCTATTTTATTATTCTATTATATTTATTATGTATTTCTTCATACATTTAGAACTTGGTATTTTCAATTTTGGTGGATGGATTAGTATAAATATTAACTTTTAGTTTAGAAGCTTTTTATGTGTTCTTGAGCTTTCTTCGGTTTTGATCTTCTAAAACTTTATGTTTTCAAAAACTTATTGTTCTACATTGATGAGCACTTAATTTTGAGTAGTTTAGAATTTTAGTTTGCTGGATTTGGACTTTATTTGAGGTTTCTATGAAAGAACCATTTTTTGTTTTCGAGCTTTTGGCCATGGCCAAAAAGCTGCTATTAGAGAAAAAGAAGAAGGAGCGCTATAAGAAACACTGTGTTATGCGGCCTAGACTTTTTATCTCGAGTCAGCATGCGACCAACCTTCTAGGACCCTTGACTGAATCTGCACAAGTGCTCTTTGGCCAAATTCATGAACTTGGACGAATAAAACTTCACAAGTTGAAGAAATTTTACTATGTCCTGAAAGATTTCATGCAGCCAAGTGTGTATGCGTCCAAGAGGAGTATGCGGCCTCGTCGATCAAGCAGCCAGGAGTTATACATCTCTCTTCTTCTGGACGCATAACTTATCACCGACTTGGCATAACTTTGTATGATTTTATCTTTTTTCTGACATACTTTATTGCTTATCACATCAGTCACATCTATCACTTTATGTCACTTCTTTTGACTGGTATTTATTGATGATCATATTACACATTTCTTGAAGAGTGGACTTTGCCTCGCCTATGAGTCCAAGCCAACAATTAGGCCTCGATTACATGTGGCCTTGACCCTAAGTTACCTCGACTTTATGCGGTACCCTATCTCATGGGGTACCCTATCTCATGCGACACCATGTTTCTTAAACACATGGACACTTACTTGATTTAATATTTTAATTAATTTATTGATTGTGATGCTATGTGTTAAATATAGTGTCACGACCCGCACCCGGAAGTTCAGGCACGAGTGCGTGGGTACGTCCAGCCTACGCCGCAGAGTCGGCGGTAGTACGCTGTCTAGGTCAATCCATTGTTACTAACTAGCTCATTCACAACAACATAGGCAAGATAATAATGAAAAATGAAACTTAAGATTGCAACTGAAAATAAATGTGACAACAGATTCAAATGTTTAAGTACAGAAATTCAATATTCAAATCGGGGACAAACCCGATAGATAAGCTAAGAATGGAAATGAAAGATAGCTACTACTAGCTACTCAGCAGCAGGGGTCTCCTGGGTGGGTTCTGGCTCCTCATAGGTATCATCAGTCCCCTCATAGGGACCATAATAAGTAGGGGCAAGATCCTCATCATCGCCTAAATCAACAGATCCAGTCAGGAAAGGAGCAAAGTACACAATGCACAACAAGGTTAAACTAAATATTTTATGACAATTAAATACTGGATATCATGTTGAGAAACAGCATTAACAGGACATTATTATTTCAGAGTTAGCTGTAAACAGGAATATGAGAAACAGAAATAAATGAAACAGAAAATGAAACTACAATAGCCAGTAAGAAATATCCAGAAACTATATGTGTGTACTTGTGTTTGTTTTTAGAATACATAGTTGGCATGTAGGGGTTTATAAGGCTAATCAGGCACGCCATAGGCGGCTAGCAGTCAGGAATAATTGAGTATCAGGCTGATGGTACAGTCGCGTACCAAAAGCTAGCAGTCACGACAGGGGAAAGGGTAAACTACATGCCTCCTAGTATTCTCCCACCCGACATGAAAAACAAGACAGGAACTACCAATATTCAAGACATGAAATTCAACATTTCTAACACGATGTGTAATCATCAAGGGTACATGTAAGACAGGGAATTAATTATCACAATATATAAAGATTAACTTGAGGTGCAGGTACTTGCCTGTTGTTTGGATCTGATTAATTAGGTTCTTGGGGGAAAAGTCCAGAGATGAGTCCAAAAGCTGAAATAGATATTACCATCACTCTCAGAAGATGTCAAATAGCTAGAAATGCCTGTCCTTGGGATCAATTTGGAGACAAGGGCAAAAACGGCAGTTTCGGGTCAAAACGGGGTCCGCCGGTGGGCCCGCTTTGCACCGAAAAACGTGTCCGGGTCAAAGGTCTCCAAATTCACCAAACTTAGTGTCAACAGGTCAGGAACGCTGATACGAACCCAACGGAACTTCCAGATTTGGATTCCGATGAGCCGAACACAAAATCGCCCGTCGAGCGGGGCCTGTGGGGCCCACGACACGCGATTTCGTCAACGTTCTCAGAATCGAACCAAACTTGACCCACAGGACCAGCGTATCGCTACGAGTCCGATGGCGCAAGTTTCGTCTCGATCTGACGAGTGTACAAGAAGTTAGGGCGGATTGCCGAAAAGGCGGATACGGGGCGGTGTCCGCGGATATGCGTTGATTCCGGTGTGCACGCACACCCGAATCAGCTTCCACGAAAACTCACACGTCTGTATCGACGATGCGTACGTATCTGTGAAGACCGCACGCGACCAAGTCGTCCCGTTTGGCGGGGCGTACTCAGTTCCGGAGGTGAAACAGGGTCTGGTTTTTCCTATTTTTGGATCGCGGTGTGCGATCACCACAGGACGCGATGCCCCGAACAGTTTGTCCGGACACCGAGAGGGTCATACAGGCTTCACAACGCAATTTGCGGAATTGAAAACGGAGCTACGAGGCGAAAGTTACACGTACCTGAAGGGGACCCGAAAATCAGGGTCAAGACGTGTCCGTGTCGTGTCCGACACGAAATCCAAATTAGGGCTAGGGTTAGGGTTTTCGCCGGAATCCGGCGGAGGGCGGCTGCTGGGCGGCCGGGCTCGGGGGCACGCGGCGGAGGGCGGCGCGGCGAGCCGATGGGGTCGCCGGCGGCGGCTCGGGGCAGCCGGAGGCTGCGGCTGTGGCTGCTCGAGCTGCTGCTGCGGTTGCTGGTCGACGGAGGACGGAGGAGGCAGGCGGCGCCGAGGGGCGCTGGGTGGCTCACGGCGGGGGGTACGGCGAGGCGGCGAGGCGGTGGGGTCTGGGCGGAGCGGTGGCGGCGAGGTGGCTGTGGCGGAGAGGGGGCCGGAGGAGAGGGAATTTATAGGGGGAGGAGGCGGTTGCTGGGGCCGCGTTCGGCGGAGGAGAGGGAGGCGTGGCCGCGGGGTGCGGGCGAGGGGGCCGGCGGAGGCGCCGCGTGGCCGGGCGGGTCTGCGGCTGACCGCGTCTCGCGGGGGCGGGGCTGGTCGTGGGTGACCGGGTCGGGGGTTGCGGGCGGGTCGGGTTGGCTGACCCGACCCGACCCGATAGGGCGGGGGACTGGGCCGGGCTGGGTTTCGGCCCACTGGGCCGGGCCGGCCCAGAAAAAAATAAAATAAAATAAAATATAAATAATAATTAATAATAATAATAATAAAAACAGTAAATTAAATAAAAAATAGTTTTTAGGTATTTAAAAATAGGTCTGAGGCCCAGAAAAATCCAGAAAAATTATCCTAAGTCCAGTTTTTTATTTTACACCCAAAAATGTTATTTTCATGATATTTTAATATTATTTATTGCCAACAAAAAATTATTTATTAATTAAAAACCTTGATTTTAATTACAGAAAATTCCAGAAAATTGGGAAAAATCCAAAATTTAATAATTTGAAAATTTAGGGGGTTTACATATAGAAATGACTTGTATAACCCAGATGTGACAATGTGCTAAATTTGACTAAGCACGTGACATGAGCCCTGTAGATGTGGCCTTATATGTACTAACTTGCTAAGTAAAATATTTTTTCTTGACCACCTTATTATACGTTGGATAGAATAAGGGACGTAGTTCAACTCGGAGGAGGATCTGCAATCCCGATCTTTATTTGGTTTAAGAATTATGAATATGATTCGAGGGGTTCTCGCACTACTCTTATTCTCATCTATCGATATAATAAAATAATATAATATGACCAGTGATTAACTATCATGTCCTGAATAACTTGTTACATGACAACTTTTCTATGATCTTGATTCTAAAACTTATTTCTGCCCTGACTATTGTATCGATGATGATACACTTGATCACACCGAGAGGTCTACTTGATAGATATAAATATGGTGAGTTGTCGTAACACACACTCATGAAACATGATATATGTATTTATTTTCTTGCATGGATCTAGTAGTTGGATAGTTACTTTTGTCGTGGATAGATAATATTGATTGTTGTATCACACTTGGGTGAATCTATATTTAACTTTCGGGTAATAATATGAATTTGTATCAAATGTACACATACTTAAAGTACAACATCTAAGAAGGAATGTTTATATGACTATGACATAGGATTCTAATTAACCTAGGGTTAACTAGACAACTTAATTTGTAGATCATTGGAAGGAAACGGTATCTTGAGATCGTGTATATCGAACCACCCTAAATTAGCTGAGAGTAAAGGATGGCCATCATGGATACTATATATTATCTGCAATAGTAGATTACAGTATCTAATTTAATTATAAAACTGAGCTAATATCCTTCCTATAGAAAGCCTGGAACTGTTACTAATTATTAACTAGCCCAGTGCCCCTACAAGGGACTTGTGCATCATTTTATATATATACTTGCTCTAATATCATTGGTTCAGCCATGCTCGATTATGGCATGATATGAGGATACTCATATATTAAATTATTTGGATAACCCAGAGATCATATAGCAAGCAGTAATACATGATTGGCAATCTAATTTGCTTATATTCTAGGTCTAGCCAGGAAAGTGGGCTATCATAGTATGATGATTCAACCCATGTCCTTGTTTGGTTGTTGGGTTACATCGTTATGTTATGATAATCTATAGACCAAAGCTATGTTATTTCTTATATTGTATCTCTGCTTACGTATTATGCCTTTTGTTGAGTGGAATTAGGGATACAGGCTGTTATGGCATGATAGTTTAATTCATGTCCTTGTTTGATTTTTGGGTTTGTTGTTGTATTATGATAGGTTGTGGACTGAAACTACGATGCATAATTATTTTATCTTGACCTTAATCAAGGGACATATTCTATCTTAATGTGATTGTGCACTTCTTGTCCTTGTTTGGTGAATGGGTGTCGTATTATGTCATAGATGTGACATATATCATTGATTATTGGATCACGTATCTCATGCTATATAACTGGTTTTGTTTTTTTTATTTTGTGCTTTCTTTGTGGTACTTGCTATTTAATATCTAACCCCACTGGTTTTGCATAGCCAAGTTTAGAGCTAGCACCAGAGAATCAAGCTTATTTTTTCCTTACTGATGGCACGCATTCGGAGGATGGCTGTTGAGGGTCACGAGTGGATATCTTGTTTTACTGCTCGTATTTTGTATACTATATTCTTTTGGGCATTTAGCCAAACGACACTTGTTAGCCAAAGAATCTGGATACTAGTTTCCAACATGAATATATTATATTCAGACTGTAGCTGACTCACAGTCATCTATACCTTTGATTGTGTATCTGGCATATCATTCTGTATTTTTAGATCTCTAGAATATTTTGATGTAGCATTTGGGATGCCTCATTGCTTATTCTAAAATATTTTATGTTATTGATACCTATTTGAATAATTGAGACAATAGAAGTTTTTGATTCTAGGGGATTTGATTCTAGTATGCACCCCCTTATCTCTGGACAAACTTAATACATTGCGGGTTGCTTCGGTATTCCGCAAGGTGCGGTTGGCTGAGTCATTCTCCCACTCTCATGTATTCTTTTTCTGGGACGTAACTAAGGTTTTAGTGGTGGCCTATACAGGTTTGGGTTTTCAGACTTATGGGGTGGCTTAACCGTAGGATGTCTCAATCAATCATGCTCCTCCTTGAAATCCTAAATCTGTCTCCTCGAAACTCAGCTTGACTTCTGTACCATTGATTCCTCGATCCTTTCTCGTCATATTCTTGATTTTTCTTGTGTCCTTTTCCTTAAGGCTTCTCAAGCATAGGTGGGTGGAACACCAGTAATTTTAGTAGGGAAAGAATCTGGTGGTCCACAACGAAAGACAATACCGGTACCTGGAGGATCAGGGTAGAACCAGTAGAGAAGCACGAGGAGCAACATGTACCAGAAGTTCCAGTGCCCCCGGTCGTACCAGTAGTGCCAGTAGTACTTGATATACCGACATTGTTAGAAATTATATGAGGAATAATGGCGACATAATAATATTAACAACATCAACCGTAAGAGCAGAATGTCTTGTTGAATTAAGGATTATAGATAGCCTTGGAAAAGAGTGTTAAAACAGACTCAGGACATCGATGAGGTTCTGACAACTAAACCCTAAGTATTTTGAATGAACGATGGATGCCATTATCGCAGATGCTTGGCTATAGAGTATAGAGATGATATTAACAACGACAAAGGTTCCAGCTGAGGAATAAGTTGATCGGGTCCTATTGTAACTGCAGGACCTTGCTATGGTGACCAGCAGAAGAAGTTGGATTAAGATAACCTATTTAATGGAACAACTTCAGGGCCGGTTTCAGGATTAAGTATTTTTGAGTAGTAGCACAGTATGACCTACAACAGAGGTTATCAACCTTAAGCAGTCTAGAAGGATGGTGGATGGCTACGCGACAGAGTTTTGTAGGCTTAGCATATTTGCTCCAATGATGGTAGCAATAGAATCAGAGAGGGCAAGGGGTTTTAGTACAAACTTTATTTGGAGATTCAAAAACTGGTAGAGTGTCATAACTACCAGACTTTCAATAAAGTATTGATCTCATATCTAGGCAGCATGAGATGACGATACAGAGGCTAGCCTCAAGGACGAAAGCCTAGAAGAGATCTTATGCACATAATGGAGGAAGAGGACCAGCACAATGGATGTCAGCACCATCTTCTGACATTCGTATTCATGACACAACGCCAAGAAGGCCAGTGGCATCGACAATAATAGTACCAGTTCGGCCCTATCAGCCAAGACAGCAACAACGACTAGGAGCCCCAGTTGGATGTACGTACTATGGCAAGGGAGGCCATACCAAAGATGTATGTAGGAATGTGCCTACGATATGGTAGTCTATACCATCAGATTACCAATTGTCCGATGATGCAAAGGATTTAAGGACCAACGCAGCGGTTAGCATTACCAGCACCAAGAGCAGCTCAGTACCGATGCAAACTCAGATGTACAACTAGCAGAAGTATCAACAGTGTGGGCAGCAGAGGCCACAACTGAGTATTCAAGGGAGAAAGTAATAAGGAGCGCAGCAAGGCCAAGGGCAAGCTTTTATCCTATCTCTGGAGGAGGCCTTGGCATCAGGTGATGTGGTGGCAGGTAACATTCTCGTTATATATTTTCTTTCCATAGCATTATTTGATTTGGGAGCATCACATTTATTTTTATGTGCACGATTTATGACACATACTAGATTTGAGTTTGAGGCATTGCTAGAGAGGGTGAATATACTCACTTGTAATGGTCTCATAGGAATCAGTAGAGTATGTTTAGCATGTCGAATCATAGTATACGGGCATTTATTACCTACAAGGTTGATCGAGTTTCCTATGGGTAACTTCAAAGTTATTTTAGACATTGACTGGTTGAGAGACAGTCATGTAACGATAGATTGTCATAGGGGTAGAGTATTATTTAGCATCATAGGCAAGAAAGAGTTTATCTTCAACAGAACGGTGAAGGACCAGCATAAAGATGGTATTACAGTAGTAACGGGAGTTGAAGATCAGTTTCCCAAAGTGATTAAAGAATTTATTGAGATATTTTTAGAAGATCTTCCACGATTGCCCCCAGTAAGAGAAGTAAAGTTCTGCATAAAGTTGAATCTAGGAGCAGAACCAGTTTCAACACGTAGAGGGACTAAAGGCGAAGAAGTTTATTCGGGCTAGTGGATCACCGTGGGGAGCACCAGCATTTCTACTCAAGAAGAAGGACGGGTTGACATGGTTGTATGTCGACTATAGGCATTTGAATGCTTAACAGTGAAGAACAAGTATGCATTGCTTATGACTGATAATTTGTTTGACCAGTTAACTGGTGAAAAAATATTTTCCAAGATAGACCTTTGATCAGGGTATTATCAAGTAAGGGTCCGGGAGCAAGATATACCGAAGATAATATTTTGATCTTGATATGGACATTACGAATTCTTAGTTATTCCATTAGGATTGACCAATGCTCCAGCAATATTTATGGATTTGATGAATCATATTTTTATGCCATACATAAATTAATTTGTAGTGGTATTCATAGACGACATTTTTGTCTACTCCGACAGTGAAGAAGAGCATAAAAAATATCTTTGGAAAGTGTTACAAGTTCTGAGGGAGCATCAGTTGTATGCCAAGCTCAGTAAGTGTGAATTATGGTTAGATCATGTGTCATTTTTGGGACACATTATCTCAAGAGTAGGAGTATCAGTGGATCCCAAAAAGTTTGAAGCAATAGAGAATTGGCCAGTCCCGAAGACAGTAGCAGATGTGCGAATTTTCTTGGGATTAGCAAGATATTATCGAAGGTTCGTGGCAGACTTTGCATGGATTTATGTGCCAATGACTAGTCTAACCCGCAAGGAGGTAAAGTTTGTTTGGTCGGTAGAGTGCCAAGCAGCATTCAAGAAGTTGAAGGAGAATTTGATATCAGCACCAATCCTTATACATCTAATAGGATTAGGAGCATTCAAAGTTTATTCTGATGCATATTGGAAAGGACTTGGATGTGTATTGATGCAGCACGAAAATGTGATAGCTTATGCATCTCGACAGGTTTGAGATTATAAGAAGAATTATGCAACACATGATTTAGAATTAGCAGTAGTAGTATTTTCTCTCAAGTTATGGTGATATTACTTATATGGCGATCGGGTGAAAATATTTACAGATCACAAGAGTTTAAATTACATATTCACCCAGAAGGACTTGAACATGAGGTAGAGGAGGTGGCTATAATTATTCTGTGATTATGATATAGCACTTCAGTATCATCCAGGCAAGACAAGTGTGGTGGCAGATGCTCTAAGTAGGATAGGCAATACATTTATGTTGACAACTCAGAAGCACATATTAGAAGATCTTTAAGATATGGGCATCGAGGTAGTATTACCTCAAGGAGCGGGAGTACTAGCCAGTCTTCAGATACAGTCAACTTTGGTAGAGAGGATCAAGACAGCCCAAGTAGAAGATTCTCAGATTCAGAAGCTTAGGACAGAATGTAAGTCAAGTCTTAAGGAGGAATTAAATATTTATGCAGAAGGAACACTTAGATTTGAAAATTGCATTTCTGTGGCAAGTGGAGATATCAGAAAGGAAGTAAAGACCGAGTTACACAGTTCTCAATATTTTATACATCCAGGAGGCATAAAGATGTATCAGAATATCAAGCATCATTTCTAGTAGAATAGAATAAAAAGAGAGATAGCTCGGTTCATTTTATGATGTCTCGTATGTCAGCAAGTGAAGATAGAACAACAAAGACCAAAAAAATTATTATAACTACTGCCTATTCCAGAGTGGAAGTAGAAACATATTACAATAAACTTGTGACCGGTTTACCTAGATCCCTTACTAGGTGTGATGTAGTTTGGGTAATAGTAGATCAACTCACGAAAGTGGGATATTTTCTTCCTTCTGAGTAAGGCACTCTACAAAATAATTAGCAGGAATGTATATGCAACAAATAGTAAAGCAGCACAGAGTTCCAGCAAGTATAGTTTCAGATCGTGATACTCGTTTTATATCATGTTTCTTGTAAAGCTTGCACAAGCACTTGGGTACCAAGTTGAGATTCAGTACTATGTATCATCCCCAGATAGATGAGAAATTAGAAAGGGCAATCCTGACTTTGGAAGATATGTTGTGGGCTAGTACCTTAGACTTTGGTGGATCTTGGAAAGATTATCTTCATTTAGTAGAATTCTCGTACAATAACAGTTATCAGGCCGACATACAGATGGCTCCTTTCAAAGTATTGTACAAAAGGAAGTGTAGGTCACCCTTAGCATGGGATGACATTGGTAAACGGAAGATGTCGAGGCCTGAGATAATCACTCAAACGGTCAAACTGGTTAAGCAGATCAGAGAGCGACTTTGGATTGCATAAGATCGTCATCGTCATTTGGGAGATCAGTATCGTTGTCCGTTAGACTTTTCTGTCGGCGACCACGTATTTTTGCAAATTTTTTCTACCCATAAAAATATTAGATTCAGGGTTCACGAGAAGCTTAGTTTGTGACATGTAGGACCGTTCGATATTCTCGATAGGGTAAGAGATGTTTCTTATCATCTTGATATTATGCCTTCACTTTGTGAAGTGCATGATGTATTTCATGAATCTCAGTTGCGTAGGCATGTCCCAAATGCAAGTCATATCCTCGATCACTCTGAGTTAGTCGTTGGTACTGACTTAACTTACGAGGAACAACCAGTTTTTATTTTGGATCAGAGAGAGAAGGTACTGAAGAACCGAATAATCCATCTTATTCGTGTTGCTTGGGGCCATTACTCCTTGGGATTGTAAACGTGGGAGTGCGATGATGATATTCGATCTCGGTACCCTTACCTATATGACTCGTAAGCTATATTTTCTTCGTGTGCCTTCACATTTTTTATTCCGTGGTCGGCAAGCACTCATATGAGATGATGTTGGTTTGCTTCATTATATTTGTTGTTATACTTGCTTATTTATATGTGTAGATTTCTTATAATTAGTTTTTGCTTGTCTTGATATTTTTAGCTAGCCTTGAGGTTTAATTTCGAGAATAAAATTTTTTTAAGGTGGATAGAGATGTCTCTCCCTGTTCCAAATATTCGTATTTGGAGCATATTTTAATTTTTTGCTAGTATAGTTGTATATTGTAGAGAGGCTAGACCCATTCTTTAGTTTACTTGGATTTTGGTTTATTTGTTTGGTTTGGTTTGGTTTGATCATGAGTTGAATCCATGATCCAAACCTCAAACCCTCCATATATAACCCAACTTTATTCTCTCTCTTCTCACTATTCTTCTTCCATTCTCTCTCTCTTAGTTTTTTCTCTCTCCCTCCATAGGCAAGTACACCTTATATAAGGAATGAAAAAACCCTCTATTTTATTATTCTATTATGTTTATTATATTTTTTCTACATACATTTAGAACTTAGTATTTTTGGTTTTGGTAGATGGATTAGTGTAGATCTAGACTTTTAGTTTAAAAGCTTTTTGTGTGTTCTTGAGTTTTCTTGGGTTTTAATCCACTAAACCTTTATGTTTTCAAAAACTTATTATTCTATGTTGATGAGCACTTGATTTTGAGTAGTTTAGAACTTTACTTTGCTGGATTTTGACTTCATTTGAGGTTTCTACGGAAGAAACAAAAAACAATTCGAGCTCTTAACCTTGGTCAAAAGCTGCTTTTAGAGGAGACGAATGAGAGCTATGTGGCACTCTCTGTTATACGGCATGAACTTCTCATCTCGAGTCATCATACGGTCAACCTTTTTGGATGCATGACTGAATCTGTACATGCGCTCCTTAGCCAAATGTATGAACTTGGATGAATGAAACTTCACAAGTTGAAAAATTTTCACTAATTAGTCCCAATATATTTTATGCGGCTAAGTGTGTATGAGACTAAGAGGAGTATGTAGCCTCGTCGACCATGCGACCATGAGCTATGTGTCTCTCTTCTTCTGGACGCATAGCTTCTCTCTGACTTGGCATGATATTTTATAATTTTGACTTTTCTTCTGACATACTTTATTACTTGTCACATCAGTCACATCTATCACTTTATGTCACTTCTTATAACTTGCATTTATTGATGGTTACATTGCAAGTTTCCCAAAGAGTAGAATTTGTCTCGCCTTTGGGTCCAAGCCAACCAGGAGGTCTTGACCCTATGCGGCCTCGACTTTATACGGCACCCTGTCTCATTCGACAACATATTTCTTATATACATGAACACTTACTTGATTTAATATTTCAATTGATTGGTTGATTGTGATGTTATGTGTTAAATATAGAAATGACTTGTATGACCCAGATGTAACCATGGGCTAAATTTGACTAAGCACCTGACATGAGCCCTGCAGATGTGGCATAATATGTACTAACTTGCTAAGTAAAATACTTTCTCTTAACCACCTTATTATACGTTGGATAGAATAAGGGGTATAGTTCAACTCGGAGGAGGATCTGTAATCCCGGTCCTTATTTGGTTTAAGGATTGTGAATCTGATCTCGAAGGTTTCTCGCACTACTCTTATTCTCATTTATCGATATGATAAAGTGATAAATTAATGTGACCAGTGATTGATCGTCCTGTCCTGAATAACATGCTACGTGATAACTTGTCCATGATCTTGATTCTAGAACTTGTTCCTGCCCTGACTACTTGATAGATATAAATACGGTGAGCCATCGTGCCACACACTCTTGCCACGTTATATATTTACTTATTTTTTTGCATGGACCTAGTAGTTGGATAGTGAATTTAGCCGTTGCTAGATAGTATTGATTATTGTATCACACTTGGGTGAATCCATATTTAACTTTAGGATGATAATATGGATTCGAATCAGGAGTGCCTATACTTAAAGTATAATATCTAAAAAGGAATGCTCATGTGACCACGGTATGGGATTCTAATTAACCAAGGGTAACTAGGCAACTTAATTTGTAGAGCATTGGGAGGAAATGGTATCTCGAGATGGTGTATATCGAACCACCCTAAATTAGCTAGGAGTAAAGGATGGCCACCATGAATACTCTATATTATCTGCACTAGTGGAGTGCAGTATCTGATTTAATTATAAGACCGAGCAAGTATCTTTCCAATAAAAAGTCTGGAATTGGTACTAATCATTAATTAGCTTAGTGCCCCTGTAAGGGACTGGTGCATCATTTTTTTTATATACTTGCTCGTATATATTTTGTTCATCCAGCCCTGCTCGATTATGGCATGATCTAAGAATACTCATATATTGCATTATTGAGATAACCCAGAGATCACATATCAAGACGTAATACATGTTTACCCGTCTAATTTGCTTACATTCACTACAAAAAAAATGTCTTTTCTTGACAGTTTTTTTGTCAAAAAAGGGTTTTCTTGACGGTTCTGGATCCGTCATCTTGGCCACAGTCAAGAAAAGTCTAACATTTTCTTGACGGTTTCTGGCTTTCTTATCTTAACGATTTTAAACCGTCAAGTAATAAAACTTTCTTAACAGTTTTTAGCCGTCAAAAAAAATATAATAAAAAATCATCAAGGTAGATAAAAACTTTTCTTGACTGTGGCCTAGATGACGGGTAATAACCGTCAAGAAAACTATATCTTGACGATAAAAAATTGTCAAGGAAAACCTTTCTTGAGATTTAAAAACTGTCAAGGGAAGTTTTTTTTAACCAAAATTTTGTTTATAATTATATATTATATGCTTCCTTTTGCTGGTAATCGAATACACGTATAATATCAACATAATCCAGAATATCACAAACATCAAAGAACAACAATACAAATAATTTTTATATTAACAAATACACATTTGTACATCAAAAATATCCAACCACATATCTAAATAAACCAAAATATATTATTTTTGTACAATATCTTAAATATCCAAAACCTATATATACAAATAACCCAAAATATATGGCATAGTGTCTAACTATATAACAAAATATCTGAACCTAAAGCGCATCCCATTACAACGCATCCCATCACAACAACCTTAATTTTTGATGTAGTTCCTAAGAGAACAAGAGCACAAGTTACAAATTTATCTTAATGAGCTTGTTGAACAAGGAACAAGAAAACAGAAGATCGTGGAGATCACAGTTCTTAATACACCTACAATGTGCAACATTAAATTGTACAAAAAAATTAAACTTGCAATTGCACCCAGAATTAAGTTTATACCTTCACAGTTTCAAATTATTCCTGAACTAGCACACCAGAGGTGAACTGAAGCCTCACAGGACCCTGTTGCATGAATGTATATATATATAAGAAAAGTACTAGTGGATGTATACAAAATTTACCTTATATTCACAAACCTGCTACTGAACCTATGTACCACCCATATAAGCATGTAGTTTGAAGACCAAATTACTATCCCTTTCGTACTGACTCCAAGGTTTTTTTTGATGTCACCATCTCTATGTATCCAAGGCTCATTATATCCACATCAAGATTACAACCATTTGTGTTTTTGATAACCTCTACTTTAGAATGTCAGAAGTGAAAAAAAAGTGTATGAATGAAACCTCAAACTCACTTAGGTGCCATCTAGTAGGACTTCTTGTATTTGATGATAAACAAAAAAATGAAACCAGGTTTATACGAAACCCTTTTTTTTTACAAACAAGAAAAAGAGTACAATTAATCCTATACGAGGATGTTAAGTACAATAAAAATGATTCTGGGGAAAAATTGCTATTGGAGTCTGATCTGTAGTCGATCACTTTGTCCCTTGGACCACACGATAATGAAGAAGTGCTATAGAAGAAGAAGAAACTTCAAAGATTGTAGGAGGGATTGAATTCTCGTTGCTAAAGTTGTCAATCAACACTCTCTGTCTGTGCTCTCTCTCTCTCTCTCTCTGATCTCTTGGTCTCTGATCTTGATCCTTTTTTCGACCTTTCGACCTTTTTCTCCTATGACCAGAGGCCTCTATTTATAGAGATCAGTCATAATAACTGTCCATTCGACGTAGAAGCCAAGCTATAAAGAGAGTTGCACCTTTTATGCAGCGGTTATAATAACTGCTACCCACGTTCGAATGACCTTCTAAATCCACGTATAACACGTGTCCCATTATAAGGTAATGCGTATAACTGCTTCTCGAAGATTATGGCATGCAAGCCACGTAGGTAAATCCGTCGCATAAAGATGGTTGGCATAAAAGCCAAATAACTGTCTTGTTGGCGTAGAAGCCAAATAGTTGTCTTGTTGGCGTAAAACTTGACGCTGCATAAACCAGCATAAAAATAGCCAATTATCCTTCCTGACTGAGGTCTTAAGCGTATTCTGGGCTAAATAGCCTTATTACGTACCTTTGCAAATATAGCCTGAGTTGGCGTATTTCGAGGAGATAGCATACGGCATACTCCTATAGTTGAAAATAGCATGGTTGGCATAAAATGCAAGGATGGTGATGTAAGCGTATTAGCCCTAGTTTTAGCTCCCTCAGTCATGACAAAATTATAAAGAATAGAACCAAATCTCGTACATTTAATATAGAGATATGCCTCAATCTCGTGCATTAAATGCCAAGATGTGCCTCGAGCTCTGTACGAGAAACAGCTTTTGATGTGGCGTCTGATTTTGTCTCGTCTTGAGCGTAAAGACTCATTTTTGTCCATGTAGAATAGGCAGCGTATTCTTTGAATGTGTAAAAATGACTTGTATCAAGAATGTCACTAAATGACAGCCTGCGTCTCTATGCAAAATTATCATCACAGCCGTCCTCTCGATCGTCGTGCAGTACTTTTTGTCAAGAGTCAGGTTCACTATTTTGTCTGACAGATTCATTCGAGGAATACGAAGAGTTCCTCGTACAACTTCACACTGCATTAAAAGCAAACGTATTTTACGCCGGAGGGAGGTGTAGCAACTTTTTACGCCAAAATATCCTTGAAGCGCTGCCTTACGCGGTCTATTCTGAAGCCATATTTTACGCCAAATAGCCTTAAAGCTTTATTTTATGCGTATAGCTCTAAAGTCATATTTTTATGCCATACAGCACTGAAGCTCTGTTTTACGCAGACTTTATATATGTTGGAGGGTTTTCGCGTATAATTCCCCAGCATATTTCATGCTTCTACACGACCCCCTTCAAAGATTTCAAATTCCTCGTAATTTAAAATACTTTGAATGAAGCATGAAACGGTCAAATTTGACTCGTTCTGCGAGGCTGATTTTTCAGAGATATTTAGGAAGTTGTTGGGATTTGGCATGTTCTCTTCTGCCTTTATAAAGGCAAGCGAGTGAACCTGTTTTTCCATACTTCCTTCACCACAAAGATGGCTGTCGAGATTCATTGGGCTGACCTGAGGAAGAAGAAGATTATGCTCTTCCAGCATGTAAGGAGCCATAAAAAGAGGCGTCTTTGAGCAAATATCCTCTGCAATGATGGATCATGGAAGGATATCATAGCTTTCTTTTCTCGGGATAATCAGCAATTTATATAGCGATTCATCCAGGAGAGAGGAAGGGTCTCATCGAACCATACAGCTTGCTAGCTGTATTTTTCCCTATTATGAAGTTGGACGCAGGTATGCAGCTTGGCCGTGTCTTCCAGTATTGTGTTGGGTCTGAATCCCTAACACAAATCTGAGTATGGTCGCCATGGTGCATGGCGGGTGGGCTCGAATAATTTATACAGGCCCAGTTCTGTATCCTCCCGCCATTTACCATTTCTTGTTCATCGGACGAAGAGGCCGATGAAGTACCGTAGAAGAAGAACTGAAGATCTCCATCAGACAAGAACCTAGTGTACTAGATTCCCATCATGATCTTGAATATTAATGAAAAATCTTTTGTAAAATGGATTTCTATCATATGTAATCATGATCTTGAATATTAATGAAAAATCCTTTGTAAAATGGATTTCTATCATATGTAATCATGATTAATAAACTTGTCTTCTTTTATGCATCATTGATTTGCCATATTTGCTGTGAGAAAGTCTGATAATATACAGCTTCAGCATGCTTGAGTAATTTTTTATGCTGATTCTGACAAATATTCTTTCCGTCACGCTCTGACTTTTATGCATCGAGGAAGATGCGTAAGAACTCTTCAGCATTAAATTGTCTTGAAAATCTAATTGTCATACTGCTTTTGGATGAGAAGTCACATAGAATTTTGAATTGTCACTTCTCTGATATAAAGAATCTTTGTTCAGAACATCATCTTCAAGAATGGCTTCCCGAAAAATTTTCGAAACAGGGCAAGAAATGTTCGCCGAACTGGCCATACTTGAACTTAGACGTAAAGGATTCTGGCTAGACTTCGAATGAACTTCCAATGGCCCAAGAAGAAGTGTCATCTCCAACTCTGACATATGTGTGTTTCAGGCACTTGTAATATTTTGAAACCAAAAAAGAGCATTTTCTGCGTAAACCCTTATAATTGACCATCTCGAGTATAAGACCCAAACTATCAAGATATACTCGTATCATGTCCTGCATAATTTTAATATATGCAAAAAGTCATAGATCCAGAGCATCTGTAGCTTCTGAGCGTAAAATCGTATATCTGTAGCTTCTGAGCGTAAAAGCTTCTGAGCGTAAAACCGTAGATTTATAGTTTCTGAGCGTAAAAGCTTCTGAACGTAAAATTATAGATCTGTAGCTTCTGAGCGTAAAACCGTAGATTTGTAGCTTCTGAGCATAAAAAGCTTCTGAGCGTAAAATCATATATTTGTAGCTTCTGAGCGTAAAATCTAGATCTATTACGCAGTAAGACTATCCATCTTCTTTTTCAAATGATAGACTAACGTGGTCCCCAATCATAATCAATTATTAAAAATTAGATTTGGTTAAGGATTCGAAGAGTCATTCGAACTCTATAAATAACCCTAGGTCATGAGAGAGAAAAACCCTTCATCTGTCTTTGCAAAACCCTTTCTTTCTGAGAACTCTTCGTCTTTGTCTCTTTTCTGAGAACTTTGAGTTTCGCCATGGCACCAAAATAGGCCTCTATCGCTAAGGAAAAGAAAGCCGCTTCTTTATCTCGCTCCACTGCTCAAGCATGAACGACCCCTACTAGGCCAAGCGAGCCTCGTTCTGAACGAAGTGCTCCACCGTCTAGCTGTGCACCGGGCATCACAGGTAAAGACTTCAAGAAAAATAGAGAACTCTTCACACACGTTGTACGTGTATGCGCAAAATACGCCCACATTCCTAATGTGTCAGCCTAAAACTCAATATTTTTGTAGTCTAGCATAAAAACTCAGACCGTCAAATTTTGGCGTATACTGCAAATTTTGAGTTTTACGTACTGGATGTAAATTCCAGCGTAAAACTCAAATTTTGGCAATCTAGCGTAAAAACTCAGACTGTTAGGTTTTGGTGTATACTGCCAACTATGAGTTTTACGTACTGGATGTAAATTCCAGCGTAAAACTCAATTTTTGGCAATCTGGCATAAAAACTCAGACTGTTAGGTTTTGGTGTATACTGCCAACCATGAGTTTTACGTACTGGAAATAGATTCCAACGTAAGACTCAAGTTTTTGCAGTCTGGCGTAAAACTCAAACTGTCAAGTTTAGACGTATACGGCAAACTATGAGTCTTATGCACTGGATGTAAATTCCAGCGTAAAACTCAAATTTTTACACTCTGGTGTAAAACTCAGACGTTTTGGCGTATACTGCAAGAGTGTAGCGTCTAGCGTAAAACTGACTTATTTTTTTGCTTTTTGCAGTGGACCTACAGATCCCCCCTCTGGCTGAAGTGATGGACTCTGCTGCTGGAATGCTGAATTCCAACTATCTGGAGGACTTGTCCCATGTGACATTTCCCATATCTGAAAACGAGTATCCTCAAGAAAAGGAAACTCTGATCTCGACCCAAGAAGAATGAATATTGCTGAGTATGATCAGTGGGGAGCCCCTGACATACATAAATGGGACTGAGTATAAGAAACCAGCTTTCTTATTTGGGGACGTTATTGATAAGCAGTCTCAGACCAAGCCCAAGAAGGAAGATTGGGTATTTTCTGCTGAGGGCACAGTCATATATCTGCCAAAGATGTCCAGAGATTATCCTATCTCTGCATTCTTCCATGCCACGCATCCCAGTAAGATAGTATGGACTCTGACTCCAGATCTTCATGGCCAGCCGGAAAAGATCTTTTACAAGAAAGGATTAAACCGAGGAGCCTTTGTAAGCAGTCCCTCAGGCCCTGTCATGCCTTTCAGAGGGTTACTGCCGGGCAGCATCCCGAGTGAAGACTCTTCCTTGATCCAGCCACGTCTATGTTCTTCTTGCGGAAAGAACTAAGAAATAGGTTCTATTACCTCCCGGACTTCTCACTTCGGTCGCCTTACCAATTTTTTCCATCTCTGAATGTACATCCAATGGATTTTATTTGATCCATATTGATGCAAAGCAGCCAGATAAAAAAGACTGGCACCTGCTAAAATAAGGGGGAACGAGAGTCGGCTCAGTGCATCTTTCCTATTCGAGATGATCATTGCTTTCCAATCAAATGATCGAAGTAGAAAGAAAAAAATCTCACTTATCGACAGGGTGTAAAGTCCCTCTTTTTGCCTCTGAAAGCAAGCGTCCTTCCTTCTCAATGCCCGGGCATCCATCCAATGCATGATTTTTGATAGCTTTAGCACTTGTTTTCTTATGGATTCCTGGGGCTAGGCGTTCACAGAATCAGTCTATCCGAACCAAAGACGCACTTCTCAGATCAGTGATGGCCTCTCCAGCGGAGCTGGGCGCCGGACCCTAACCACGCTTCGCGCCGGGCCGGGAATCGCAAGAATTGTGAAAGGGAAAGAAAGTTCAAAAATAGCCGGCTTGTCCATCTAGAAAACGCGTATGTTAAGTCGATCAATCGATCTATAATGAGTTCATGGCGCAGGGAGGAGTATACCCCAGGGTTAACCCTCGCACCAATGGATGGCTCAACCCCCAGAATCTTCGATGGGCCAGTTTAACTGCATGGGCCCTGGAGCACTTTCAGACAGAGCTGGAAAGTATTGGCTTGTTCGCGGCTATGAGTGCTACTAGTGTTGGGCTGCCTCTCAATCCCAACTTGTTCTTAGCTTTGATGGAGCGATATAACTCGCTTACTGGGACTTTTTCCACTCCGATAGGTGAGTTAGGTTTAGCCCTTCATGAGATGGCAGATATCTCCAAGCTGCTAATGGGATACACTTCTTATGAAGAGTATGTTCCTACAAATAGGGAGCTGAGGGATACTAACCCTCGGGTAGTAGCAGTGTACCAAGAGTTGATGAGCCACTATTTTGTATGCACCACCTTCTATGGGAAGCCCTCTAATTTAGCCTATATCAACAAATGGGTATCCTACTGCTTCTTCCATCAGGCCAGAAATGCCAAGCAGGACAAGGTTGTAGATAGCAGAGATAAGCCTTTGAACCTTCTGAGCATGCTTAGTGCCAACACAGTCGATGATCTCATTGAAGAAGTAGGGGCTTCAGATTGTGTTCTTGATAAGGAGATAGGGGTTATCCTGCAGGCACTAAAGCCTACAGTTATATGAGGCATTGTCGTAAGCCTCTGTCAAGGGAAGCTCAACTGGCTGGCTTCCTCTCTATCTGGCTACGTCGATGGGTAGTGTCTGGCATCGCGTCTGCGGATCGCGTTCATCGCAATACCTTATGGCCCGTAGTGCGTTTGGTGTTTGGAGCAAGATTGGGCCTGCTTCCTGCCATGGTATACAGGATACAAGCTGGCCTGAAGGCTATTACTCATGAGCTGCTGGCCGATACTATGCAGCATGAAGGATATCCCATAGTGGAATTACCATTCTTATATCTGATGGGATGGTTAATCATTCACAACACCAGAGTGATATCTCCCGGATTGGCCAGTAGTTCAGGCAATAACTTCCTATTGAATTACAGGAATTCTTCTTGGAATGTGGCTAGCATCATTGATTGTCGACTAGCACTAAATTTTGCCCATAGTTGGAAGTTCTTCTGTATCGTCCCCCTCGTACATATCAATCAACAGGGGACTAAACTTCAGGATGCGGGTCAGGGGAAGACTATTCTTTCTCATGAAGCCTTTTACTGGTTGGTCTGCATTAGACCTTCCCACCTGCTATACAGAATGAGGACCACTGCTACTTGGAGCCTTATCTGCCTAGCCGTTTTGCCAGGCAATTTGGGTACGACCAGTTGTACGTGGGGAATCCCATCACCAGCTTCATGTTCAAAGGTGAACTTATTGATGGAGCTAGAGGATGGCGGTATTTCATCATGGGTTGTACTGGAGCAACCTTTGTTGTGCCCGTGACTTCTCTCTCCATGGAGTTGAGTATTCTTTATTCGTACGCACAGTTTTATGCATCTATCAATACATTTTATCGTAATTTTGATGTACATGAAAGTTTCAAAATGCCCTCCCATAGGTCCACTGGAAGGGAGGACCGTCTGTTTTCTCGGGTAAAGGTGATAAAACCACCGGTGCAGATGATTATTTGCTGATTTTACCGAGAGGTGTAATAGCTCCACCAGCAGAGCCTCTCATAATCTCCAATAAACGAAAGGCTTTCACTCTGAAAGAACCTCTATGCAGTTAAAAACCGTTATAAATCGGATATATCACCGATATATAACGGTATCGGTCATGAACCGATTTTTTTTTTGGGAAAAATCGGTTTTATATCGGAACCGATAAAATCGGCCGATATAACCGATATATCGTAAAATACCGGTTTTAAAAATAACCGATATTTCACAGTTACTTTTTTTTTTTTTTTTTTTGTATAACAGGACTGATGAGAGAGAAAGAGAAAAAAAAAAACAGCAGAGGCGGCTCTAAGGAGAAGAGGAAAAGAAAAAAAAAAAAAAAAACCTGGTACTGAGCTTCTTCTCCTTCTCGTTCTTCTTCGTCCTCTTCCTCTTCTTCTTCTGTGTTTTTTTTTTCTTTTCTTCTACTTCTTCCTCTGCCTGCGTCCTCTTCTTCTTCTGTTTTTTTTTTCCTTCTTCTTCTTCCTCTGCGTCCTCTTCTTCCTCTTCTTTTTTTTTTCCTTCTTCCTCTGCGTCCTCTTCTTCTTCTTCTGTTTTTTTTTCTTCTTCTTCTTCTTCTTCCTCTGCGTCCTCTTCTTCTTCTTCTTCTTCTTCTGTTTTTTTTTCTTCTTCTTCTTCCTCTGCGTCCTCTTCTTCTTCTTCTGTTTTTTTTTCTTCTTCTTCTTCCTCTGCGTCCTCTTCTTCTTCTTCTGTTGCTTTATTTTTTTCTTCTTCTTCTTCCTCTGCGTCCTCTTCTTCTTCTTCTGTTGGTTTTTTTTTCTTTCCATATGTACAATTTTTTCTTCTTCTTCTTCTGTTGGTTTATGAATATATGTACAATTTTTTTTCTTTCCATATAGCAAATTTGTAAATTTACTTATTTTTTTAATTTTTAATTTTTAATTTCAGAAATGTCCTCTTCGAGAGCTTCAAATGAGGGTGGAACTGGAGATTCAAATGAGATAGCTCCGGTTAAGATCAATTCAACTGATATTGGGTATCGCTATGGAACAGTTATGGATCCCACAAAAAAAAATCATATTACGTGCAATTATTGCAAAAAAGTGATACCGGGTGGGATCTCAAGATTCAAACAACACATTGTTAATCAAAGGGGACAAACCAGGGGATGTGATAAGGCTCCTATGCTTGTGCAAAAGGAAGTACAAAAGGCAATGGATGAAGCACTGAAGAAAAGGCTTGAGAAAAATAGAGTCAACAATATTTTAAGTCGATCAAGCTTAAACGAGGACGAGACTGACACATTTGATGTTGAGGATGCCGATGCCGATGTTCAACCAACATCTGCTAGTATTGCTACATCAAGCACAAGCAGGAAGAGAAAGGTAAGTAGCAATGTAAGAGGTCCGATGGATGCAATCTACAAACCTAATGTCGGTAAAATACAACAAACGACATTGGATGCTAGCAATCCAATCAAGAAGAAGTTGAAGATGGAGGCTTGGATGGAGTGGGCTAAATTTTCATACGAGTGTGGTATACCCTTTAATGTTGTGCGTAATCCTAGATTTCAACGCTTTATATATTGCGTTGGAGAGTATGGAAGAGCTATGCCAGCGCCGTCCTATCATAATGTGCGGGTTACTCTACTTCAAGATGTTCTGAAGGAGACGAAGACTTTTGTTGATTCCTTTAGGCCCAAATGGAAGGAGTATGGATGCTCTATCATGTCAGATTTTTGGACAGATACGAAGGGTCGTTCTTTGATTAACTTTTTAGTTAATTGTCCACAAGGAACAATTTTCTTAAAATCTGTTGATGCTTCAGATCAAATTCATGATGCAGATTATATTGTTGGATTGATTAATGAGGTGATCGCGGATGTGGGAGAGGAAAATATTGTCCAGGTAAATATTTATGTACATTGTGACTAGTTAATTCATAGTTATTTATGTACATTGCGTTTTCCTAATTTGTAATCAATTTTCTTTTTTATGTATATAGTTTATCACGGACAATGGCTCTAACTTTAAGGCTGCGGGAAGAAAATTGGAGATACAACATCCAAAGATGTATTGGACTCCTTGCGCTGCACATTGCATCAATTTAATTTTGCAAGAAATTGGTAGTGATATCGAAAAGATTAAGAATGTGTTGTATCAAGCCAGGAAGGTAGTGGTTTATATCTATAACCATTTGATGGTTTTAAACATGATGCGGAAGTTGAGCAGTAGCGAATTACACAGGCCTTGTGTAACTAGGTTTGCAACCTCCTTCTATACATTGGAGAGCATATGGAAGAACAGGCAGTACTTGCAACAATTATTTGTTTCTTCTAGATGGGTGCGCAGTTTATTTTCAAAGAGAGAGGATGGAAAGAAGATTGCAAGGATTATTGCAAAGGAGTCATTTTGGAAAAATGTGGAGTTGGCTTGTAAAGTGTTGGCTCCCTTAGTGGATGTCTTGAGATTGGTAGACAGGAAAGAACAACCTTGCATGGGCTATATATATGATGCTATGGATAGAGCAAAACTCCAGCTTGATAAGAACCTTGTTGATGAGCCTGCAGTGCTAATCAAGGCCATGGCGATTGTTACAAGGAGATGGGTTGAACAACTAGAACACCCTTTGCATGCAGGTATATATATATATATGTTTTGTTCATATTTATATGCACATGAATGTTGGCTACCATAATTGGATTATCTTTTAAATGCAGCTGGATATTACCTTAACCCTGCCATATTTTATAAGCATTCAACATCAGAGCTTAATCATACTAGGAGAATGCTTAATGAAGCTTTGATGAGGCTTGTGCCAGATATGACTGAGAGTACTAAAATCTTATCACAATTGTCGGAATATAGAGAGGCGACGAGAGATTTTGGAACTACTATAGCTATAAGAACAAGAGAAATGATATCACCATGTAAGTTTCTTTCCTTAACCAATTAACCATTCCATTTGTATTTTACAATTTACATTACATCTTTCTTATTGATGTGAGGGTACTCTGTACTATATATAGATGAATGGTGGATAAGTCATGGCAATGGTACGCCGGAACTACAAAGCTTTGCAAGGAGGGATTTAAGCCAAACATGTAGTGCTTCGCCTTGTGAGCGAAATTGGAGTGCCTTTGACAACGTATGCTTCTTTACTTTATAATAAAATTTGCTAGTTTTTTTATTAAAGCTAGATACTTACAAATAATATTCAATAACTTATATTATAATTTATATGCTAATTTCAGTTGCATACGAAGAAGAGGAATTGCCTTTTGCAAGCAAAATTGAATGATCTTGTTTACATTCAATATAACATGAAGTTGGAGAGACGATTCTTGGATCAAAAGAACAAATCCAAAACTTTTGATCCTATTGTTTTGAGAGATGTTGAAGAGAATGATGATTGGATTACACCAACCGAAACAGAGCTTGCAGAGTTTGTGAGGGTAGGTGATGATTTAACTTGGGAACAAGTTCGTGCTTCAATGGGTGCCGATGATGTTGAAGGGCCAACTACAAGAAGTACAAGATCACGAGGTGTTATAGATTCAGTCTCTTTACTTGTTCATAATGATGAATACATGGAGGATGAAGAAGATGAAGATGAACAAACTAGGGAAGAAGGTGGAGAAGATGGTGATGGTGAGAATGAAGAAAATGAAGTTGAAGTTGAGGCTAATGAAGATTATTAGATGTTGAAAGTTGAACAATGAATTGGGATCTTTTTTGTTTTCATATTAGTTGAACTTGAATCGTTGAAGTGGGTACTTTTTATATTTTAATGTTGGTTTGGGTATATGTACTTTTAATCGTTGAATTTGCTACTCTTCATTTGCTTATCTTTTCTATTTTATTCCTACTTCTGGAGAATATGAATTTGTAGACCGTTTTGGAATTCTTGCACCTGATTTGCTAAAAGGGATCTGTTCATGTCTATTATAGTGTCGTTTGATAATTTAGTATAGACAAAAGCTATGTTCTGCTTTACTTCTTAGTAGTGGTAACAATGGAAAAATAATGGGTGTCCCAACTCTCCTTCATATCTATTTTATATGAGCAAGATTAAGTCCAACACTATATGTTACTTGATAGTGTAATCTCATCTGTAACATTTTTTCATTTATGTGCAAAGGTAAGCCGTAGTGACAATAGCCTTCAGCTATTATTTATTTAAACAATGTCTTGATTTAAATGGATTTAGCAAGATGGTTCAAGCTGTGGCATCATCATAAAGTGTAGAACTGGTGAAAAGCAAGATGGTTCATTTTTGTCCTTGCTTTTGTTTGAATTAATGTTGTGAGCTGTTAGCCTGTTACTGATCCTGTCTGTAGTCACACTTTTCCTTCTATGTATCGGCATGATCTTTACCTTTTGCATATCTGATGGCGTGCTTCCTTCTGTCTGTTTGTGTGTTGAGCGGTTTGGCATATGGTGGCTAGGCTTGCAGAAAGAAAAATGTCTGGGAAAACTGTCTCCAGTGAATTGGGTTTGAAGCTAGACAATGCTATGGTGCTTCTATGTGCTCTGGAGCTGGTTCAGTTGCCTTTGGACCCAGGGACTGGGCATTGCAAAGGTTTTGGTTTTGTACAAGTAAGTCATATGCAAAATCTCTATTTTCTGACCTGTAAAAGTTGTTACAGAGGATTTGATGCTTGTTTTGTCAGTTTGCACGTCTTGAAGATGCAAGAAATGCTCAAAGTTTGAATGGGCAGCTAGATATTGCTGGCAAGACGGTCAAGGCGAGTTCCACATCTGTTATTTATTTTGGTTAGCTGAACAATTAAACATATGTTTTGGTGCCAATGTTTTATATTTTTATCATTAGGTATCAGCAGTAACAGACCAAGTAGAAATGCAAGATGTTGGGGCTAATGGTGGCGATTTCGATGATGATGAGGGTTGCGGAGTGGTAATTTCTTTAGTTTTTCTTCTGGATTAATCCACTTAATGAACATTTTTTTCCTTCTATGTAGTTTTACAACATTCTATATTTAGATAAGTTAAACTTGTACTCTCAGTTTTGGTTCCCATTTCATGCCAAAATAATATCAATTTCATTAAAATAGCAAGCTTTATTCTTGTTTATGAACAAATGGGCCTGGGTTCATTGCAGGAATAAATTGTGCATTACATTGTTTATTGTGTTCCAAAGTTATTCATATAAGTCAATACTTGGCTTGGTAAGTGCACATGCCACGAAGGAAGATGAATGAGTTTAATATTACTAAGTATTTTTGTTGGACTGTACTTGGCAATTAGTTATTCAATCCAATGTTACCTGTAAAGTAGTATGTTCGATACGTGGTAACAAAAACTGGAACGTGGAATGCCACGTGGTAAGGAACGAAATGGTAGGCTTCTTCAAAACGTTTAAGTAGAATGAAAGACAGGTTTCAAACGTCGCATGGTTTCCAGTTTTGTATTTGATAAATGCAGTTTCACATCAATGGAGAATGGAGATTACATCTTGTGCCATCAAAATCTTCATACATCAAACTTATTCAGAGATGTAGTTCCTCAAGTGATCTCCTTTATCTTGGATCTCTTGGATTTCTCGACGATATGTATATGCATATTTTATAATAGAAAACTATTAAGTGTATTGTTCATATATAAAAATTGTTTTAAAAATGCAAACCGATATTTACCGTTATAAAACCGATATATCGGTGATATATCTATAACTCTACTGGACCGTTATCATGAAAAAACCGTTATTAACTGCATAGAAGAACCTTCCCCCCGCAAGAAGAAGCAGGCTGTCAGAGGTCCTAAAAAGACTTCCACCAAGGGGGCCTCTAGGAGTGAGCCTATTATTTCCCCTGTTAGGGATGATTCTTTGATCAGGGGTCCTTCGCCTTTTAGAAAAGGGACCTCTACAGTTCTAGCTGACAGTGCTGGAGATTCTTTGCCCGCGATTGCTGCCGCTACCATCGTTACTGGTAGTGCTTCGAGATCTCCTTCGAGGCCAAGTATAATAAGAATCAATATACCTTTATCAAGACAAATAATGGGCCTAGCCCCTTCTCCGTCTGTAAGTATTTCGAGCGAGATTCCACCCGATGAACCTCGAGTAGATCTGGGTGACGACTGGGATGACTACCCTCAAATGTCAGTTGGTGCACCCTCTTCTCCAGGTATGACAGCTTGTTTAGCATCATTAAGAAATGATTTAGCTATACAGGCTGCAAACGCAACATACATACCATCGGGCCATGGGTAAATGTTGTCTTCATGCTTTTTTCAGAAAAATTAACATCAAATTGATATTAACTTTCCCTTATCTTATTTTTAGGCGAAGACATCTCGGGGGAGGACGGAGTTGACACAACTTCTAACTTTGTTACGGATTCAGCTAATGAAACGGCGGTGCCCGACGTCGAAGAAGCATACTTTGAAGCTGCTGATCTTTCATCCACAACATTCTCGGGTGTTATCCCGCCAGTAGCAGTTCAAATAATATCAGAGGAGGATGAGCCCATTATCTCAACTGTGCCTCCTTCGTCGAGCATACCAGCAACTTCAGCCATTATTGGTCTCTTCTTTTGTTGCGCCATCTGTTGAAGCAACGACTGTGGCAACATCCTCTACAGTCATTCCAAAAAGGAGGCTTACCGATATTGCGGCCACTCCCAGCGTCCATTCGAGCTTTGCTATGCTAGTGGATCAATACACTAGCATATTCTACCTTACTTTGAAAGAATTGATATCCATGGTGCTGGAGAAGAACCTAGGCTTTGATGCTCTGAAGATGTCCTCCAACCTCACTATAGCGCAGATTAGAAATTTCAATGGCGCTGAAAGAGCTAATGCGCTAGAGCAAATAGTTAATGGTTTAGAATAACCCATTAACGAATATTTGCAACTATCCCAAGGCGGTATCGATGACTTGGTTCAGGCTGAGTACGACTCCCTAACTGCAGAACTTGCTCAACAGACGGAATCTTTAAATAAATCCATCCAGGAACATCAACGAGAGATAAAGAAAGAGCAAGCAGTATTGGTGGAGAGTATTTCTTATCTAGCTCAGTGTTGTATAGAATGTGAGGGATACGGCGTGAGGGTTCAAGAATTGGAAGCTAAACTTGCTCAGACAAGGGAGATGCTTCTCAAAGCATCGCTAGTTCGTATTGTATTGGAGGGCCAAGTGAGTACAGCTCAGCAGAATTTGACACACGTGAGTGTCATCCATGCAAGTTTTGTTGATACTCTGTCCGAACTATCTCCCTTGAGCAATGACGAGGCAAGGCTGGAACGAGCTTGCACTAATATTTTGAACTCCAGGAATGAGAGGATGGCTGCTTTGGCGCAACAGATCCGTAACTTAACTGCTCCTCCCCAATGATGTACTTTTTTGTTTCTCCTGTAATTTCTCAGAGATAATAAAGATATGTTTTCTGACTTTGTGGACCCATCACTTTTTAATGATAGGCTAAGATGAAAGTGATATCAGAGGTAAAATAAACATGATATACTTTCGGTAAGGTTTAGCTGAATGTAAATCTATTCAGAGGTAAGATGAACCTGATAGAATATAATCCAACTAAATTTGATACAAAACACTATCAGAGGTAATATAAACATGATAGGTTTCAAATTAGTTAAACATATCTAATCAGAGGTCATATGAAACTGATAGAATATGATTCAGCTAACCTTTGTATGTAGTATCACCAGAATAAAATATTTATCATACTCCATTAAACAAAGGAGATCAAGCATAGTACTTCTTCAGGAATTTATCGTTGAAAGGAGCCATTATCAAATCTCTATTAGGTTTGGCTCATCTGTAAGTGCCATTTGAGAATGTTGTTTCTCACATAAGGGCCCTCCCTTTATTTACAGTTGTTTGTGTGAACTTCGAATATTGTACTAGAGGTAGTATGGACGTAGTACAATACCGTGTTTGTTGAGGATATCCTACTGGGAGATTTTTAGCGGACCTATTATTTGTTGCGCATGTTGAGTGCAAATAATAAGTTTGAAACAAGCCTTATCAGAGGTAACAGTTTTTGTGGACCCACTACTTTTTGCGCACGTGAGTGCAAATAAATAGGTTTGAGATATGCTTTGCCAGAGGTAACTCGGACGCTGTAAAAATATGACTCTGTGGGGATAGTGGAGAGACATATTTTTGTTTTGAGAGGTAATATGGAATCTGAATTATACATGGAATCTGAATTATACGTTTCCATTGCGGGCATCCAAAGGGTTTTTTTTTGACCTATTACTTCTTGTGCTCAAGAGTGCAAGTAATAAGTTTAAGACAAGCCCTGCCAGAGGTAATATGGACGTGGCAGTTTTTGTGGACTTAACACTACTGGCATACTTAGAGTTAAGTACGGGTGCTAAGTTGAGATGACAACAGATATTAGAGGTAATATGGACATGATATTCGATAGCCAAAACTCGGAAGGTTTGCTCAGAGGTAATATGGACATGACAAACTCAGTCTGAGAGAAATATTATGACAGTAGTTTAGAGGTAATATGAATGTAAACTAGTATCCGAAAAATTCCTTGAGGAGTGATCCGTCTATCCGAACATGAGGATAGACCAAAGGATTATTCCGCTGGGGAGATTGATGGGACGATAGCTCAGGGTTAATATGAACATAGCTAGCGTCTAACGAGATTGGTTGTAAATAGTCATTACAGGAGTGTGCGAGTAGGCCTAATGATTGCTTTGCTGGGGAGATTTTGAGGATCCATCAGCCATTGTGTATCCGAAATTCTTGGATACGGATGATGGCTTCTTACAAGAATTTGTAGCGAAGGAGAAAATGTTGCACATAGGCACTTGCTAGAGATGAAGAACCAAGAGTTGATTTGTACATTTATGTTATGGACTTATTACCCATGGTGTACCTTAAGTACAGATAATAAGCTGAAACGACTAGCACTCCCAGGGGTTATGCGAACGTGATAGTAGAAAGTCGAAGAGAAGAACTTTACTTAGAGGTAATATAGACGTGAACTGATCGATAGCAACAACCTGGGTGGTTTGCTCAGAGGTCACTTGGACATGGAAAACTCAGCTAGGGATAAAGAAAATATTTGGATAATAGTTCAGAGGTAATATGGACGTGAATCGATGTCCGAAAAATTCACTGGAGAGTGATTTACTAAGTGAGGATAGACCTTAAGGTTGCTCCGCTGGAGAGAGTTTTAGGGACTTATTATCCGGTACTTCTTGAGGGGGGCAAATTGCTACGTTAGAGTGAGATCAATTTACCGTTACCATCTCCTCGTTTATAAATGCAAAGTGATAACTTTGGCGTCAATCAACTCCTGGATTCTTCTTTTCAGTACATAGCATCCCTTTGTGGGGTGATGAATATACCGATGAAAGAGACAATATTCTGGGTCATCAACCTTGCTAGCCCTTTCAGGGTATCTGATGTTAGGTAACCGGAGTTTATTTTCCTTCATTAATATATTGAAGATTTCAACAATGTCTTCATCATTGAAGAAGAAAGTATCATTTGGCTTTCGGGCTCCCGATACCTGAGTCATACGGTTCTCAGGGAAGATGGTCATAGCTGTATCATCTTCGGACACAGAGAAAATTCTACCCCCAGCTTTGGATGCTACTCTGTCTTGTCGAGGGAGACTACCCCCAGACCTATTGTTGTTTGGTTCTTCTTCTTCTTTTTGTTTGCCTTTGTCCACAGAAGTTGATTTAGAAGGACCTGTCTCTGGTATTACAGGATCAGACTCTGGAGGTTTGGAGTTTGCAAGAGATACGGTATACCCTAACCCAAAATAAGTTCATTGACAGTAAGGATCACCATGCAACAACATTCGTCTGCCTTTTCCATAATTGAGACCTTGTTTCAACTTTAAATTATAATCGGTCTATTCAGCATATCTGTGGATTTGTATTTTCCTACCATCAGACTCGTAAAAATTTTCTTGTACAATCGGTCTATTCAGCATTCGACCGAAGATTATTTGATGTTGATAATCGCGAGTAGGTGGAACAATAAAGACAGATTCTTCATGTGGCCCGAATATCATGACGACATTAGATGTTGACGCTATTTCCCACATGATCTCCCTACACTTGGTAGTTAGGGGCACTAAATCTTGATTTTGACCCTGTCTTTGCATTTCTGGATCAAGAAATCATGCAAATCAGGAAGATTGACAGAAGAAGAAGAAGGCTTATTCTGCCTTTTTACATCAGTAGGCCTATGAAGATTAGGAACCATAACCCTTTCTCTACCATAGGAATACAGCAGTTCACACATATGGGTTGCATATAATCCATCATCCGTCTGAGGAGCGTATTTTCTCGTGAAGCGGGTCTTCTTTACGCGGACAGACTTATCCTGGCGTAATTTAGAGTTTTGCCCAGGTTCGCGCAAAATAGGGAAGTCCTCAAACGGCCTCCAGTGTCACGCGTAATCTGAAGAGTGGACAACTTCTTCTCTTGGGGGCGTACAAGCCTAGAGGATAGGAGATTCGCCACTCATTTCTCCTTTATGTGATCCAAGGGTCCATCTGCCTCATCATAGATGAGAGATATATTTTTACGTGCAGGCACGTTTGAGATTTCCGAATTGGCACTGAGACCTTGTCAGAAATTTTGTCTGCCACGTCACAGACGGGAGACAAAGTTTTACGCACAGGGCGCGATATAGACTTCTAGATTGGCTCTGAGGTATTGCTAAAAGTTTTGTCTGCCGCGTCACAGACGGGAGATAAAGTTTTACGCGCAGAGTGCATGTTAGACTTCTGGATTGGCACTGAGACATTGCCAGAAGTTTTGTCGGCCATGTCAAAGATGGGTGACATTTTTACGCACAAGACATGCAGGCTGTGTTGTCACAACCTTGTCGATCAGAGAATGAGAGCTTGCGGGAAGGGTAGAGGATGTCTTGGGCATCCACACTTTATCCAGCTTCCTGTTGTCCTGGATAGAGAGGGAATGAGAGCTATCCCCTGCACGAAGTATGTCTTCATAAACAGATTGGTCGAATTGGATGACCAAAGTCTTCTTCGTTGATCCGACGGATACAGCATCGTGTTGAGCAATGGCTTTCTCATCAGATGAGAAAGTAGCCCCCAGCAGAGTCGCCATCTTGTGGTTTGATGATAAATAAAAGAATTGAAACTAGGTTTATACGATGATAAATAAAAGAATTGAAACCATGTCAAAGATGGGTGACATTTTTACGCACAAGACATGCAGGCTGTGTTGTCACAACCTTGTCGATCAGAGAATGAGAGCTTGCGGGAAGGGTAGAGGATGTCTTGGGCATCCACACTTTATCCAGCTTCCTGTTGTCCTGGATAGAGAGGGAATGAGAGCTATCCCCTGCACGAAGTATGTCTTCATAAACAGATTGGTCGAATTGGATGACCAAAGTCTTCGTTGATCCGACGGATACAGCATCGTGTTGAGCAATGGCTTTCTCATCAGATGAGAAAGTAGCCCCCAGCAGAGTCGTCATCTTGTGGTTTGATGATAAATAAAAGAATTGAAACTAGGTTTATACGAAACCCTTTCTTTGTTTACAAACAAGAAAAAGAGTATAATTAATCCTATACGAGGATGTTAAGTACAATAAAAATAATTTTGGGAAAAAATTGCTATAGGAGTCTGATCTACGGTCAATCACTTTGTCACTTGGACCACACGATGATGAAGAAGTGTTGTAGAAGAAGAAGAAGCTTCAAAGATTGTAGAAAGTATTGAATTCTCGTTGCCAAAGTTGTCAATCAACACTCTCTGTCTGTGCTCTCTCTCTCTCTGATATCTTGGTCTCTGATCTTGATCCTTTTTTCGACCTCTCAACCTTTTTCTCTTATGACAAGAGGTCTCTATTTAGAAATCAGTCACAATAACTGTCCAGTCAGCATAGAAGCCAAGCTGTGAAGAGAGTTGCACCTTTTATGCGGCGGTTATAATAACTGCTACCCACGTTCGAATGACCTTCTAAATCCGCATATGACACGTGTTCCATTATAAGGTAACACGTATAACTGCTTCTCGAAGATCATGGCATACAAGCCACGTAGGTAACTATCCCTCGCGTAAAGATGGTTGGCATAAAAGCCAAATAACTGTCTTGTTGACGTAGAAGCCAAATAGCTGTCTTGTTGGCGTAAAACTTGACGCTGCATGAAATAACATAAAAATAGCCAATTATCCTTCCTGACTGAGATCTTGAGCGTATTATGGGCCAAATAGCCTTATCACGTACCTTTGTAAATATAGTCTGAGTTGGCGTATTTCGAGGAGATAACATACGGCGTACTCCTATAATTGAAAATAGCCTGGTTGGCGTAAAATGCAAGGATGGTGATTTAAGCATATTAGTCCTAGTTTTAGCTCCCCCAGTCATGACAAAATTATAAAGAATAGAACCAAATATCGTGCATTTAATGCAGAGATATGTCTCAATCTCGTGCATTAAATGCCGAGATATGCCTCGAGTTATGTACGAGAAATAGCTTTTAATGTGGCGTCTGATTTCGTCTCGTCTTGAGCGTAAAGACTCATTTCTACCCATGTAGAATAGGCAGCATATTCTTTGAATACGTAAAAATAATTTGTATCAAGAATATGTCACTAAACGACAGCCTGGATCTCTGTGCAAAATCATCATCACAGCCGTCCTCTCGATCGTCGTGCAATACTTTTTATCAGAAGTCAGGTTCACTATTTTGTCTGACAGATTCGTTCGAGTAATACAAAGAGTTCCTCGTGCAACTTCACACTACATTAAAAGCAAACGTATTTTAAGCCAGAGGGAGGTGTAGCAACCTTTTACGCCAAAACATCCTTGAAGCGCTGCCTTACGCGGGTTGTTCTGAAGCCATATTTTACGCTATACAGCCTTAAAGCTTTGTTTTATGCGTATAGCTCTGAAGTCATATTTTTATGCCACACGGTGCTAAAGCTCTATTTTACGTGGACTTCATATATGTTGGGGGTTTTCGCGTATAATTCTCTAGCGTATTTTATGCTTCGATACTTCCTTCGAATGATCAAGGGCAAGGCTTCCCGGTAATCTGATAAAAAAAGGGCATGTGTGACATCAAGGCTGATATCTTCAGAATAAGAAGTCAAAATAAAGTTCTTGCATCCTTAGCTACCAGAGAATATATATATATATATATATATACTCTTTGTAGAGGTTATCAAAATTGTGTCAAGGGCAAAAATTATGGCATTCGTTTAATATTATCATGGCATACTCTTTTCTTTACTGCAAAACTACACATCATGAGCTTGTATGAGAAAAGCTTCTAATATCATGTGATAAACTAAAGCAAACTGCAAGAATAGTTAGAGAAGAAGGGGGTAGCTAGAACTGGACTTAATATAAGAAAAATACACAGCCAATCTAGAAAAGGAACTTTAAGACTATCTGATGCTAGAATCATAACAGCAAAATATACAACTTAGGCCCATATGGCATTTTCATTCTTCTAATGAAAATGAGCTATAGAAAACTCCTCTAAACTAAAAAACCATTATAACATGGTGACCTAATTTTACAAATAGCTGATATAGCAAAGCTCCAAAAGTGGTCAAAATTTGTAGATGGAGCAATAATCAAAATTATTATTACAGATCTTGTTCACTCAAAATATTTTCTTCCTTTCTTTCTTAACCTTTGGTTATCTCAAGTTAATTCAATTTGGTTTACATATGCCAACATTTTGATGGACTTATTTCCCCTAAACGTAAGAGTTTCAAAGGGACTGGTTGATCTATTCTTCTTTCTTTGGGCATCTTTTCTTTTCACATAAGCCATTGTTTGGATTTTTTTTTTGGAAGAATCTTAAATAGTTGTATATTAGTGTAAAGTCACCTACAATTTACTTTTTCGCAAACATTAGACATATTTATTATTAATTTTGACTGGTATATTATAAATTTGGGTCAGAAAAGTTGTACAAAATTGAGGATTGCAGTATCTCACCCCTTGAGTCGCAGCGATAGCTAGGTAGCACAAATTTGTAGACAAAACCAAAAATTATGCCAATTCCGGAACAAGATATGTAAGTGTATAGATTTATGAATCATCAATTTGTTAAAAAAAAAATTAAGAAACACTAGAAACATTCAGGTTGTTGGCATGATACTAGCATGTTTCAACGTATAGAAATAACGACAAGGAATAATTCGATAGCACAATAATAGAAGAACTTACCTATATCTTCTTCTTTTTGTACATGTAACTTCAAAGTTCAAAAATAGATATGTTTGGGGCTAGAAAATCCACCTAGCATCAAAATACAAATCAACTTGATAAACAAGTATCAAATTATTTATAGTTATTCATATATGGTGGGTACGTAGTTGACATGACACATACTCCTGTCAGATAGTACTACCATACTGAGACTCTGTAGAGCTAAGGTTGTGATTCGGTTCCTATAACACCAAAACCCTCCTAATTTTACATGCTCAATTGTTAAAAAATGTGCATATTTCACTTGTTTACACAAGCATGATATAGCAAACATCAACTAATTTATGCTTTCAAATTCTAAAACCTTTAACCAACTAAAAATATTAAAAAAAATCATAAATAAATTGTAACTCTAATATAAAATACATGACTACGACTTTAGTAAAGAACAATTTTAGTGATGGAACTATGACTCGTGGAACTAAGCAGCAAGCAAATAAAATCCATTTAGTTAAAAAAAATCATCCTAAAATAGAAACCTCTACTAAACAAGATGCACAAAACAAAAGTCTGAAGACCCTGAACATACGAAATAGTGTAGAAATTTTTTAAAACTTTTCATTCACAATGTTATCATTACTTCTTCAAAAGCATATGAATTTAAATTTCAGTTTTAATGGCCCATTTCCTATAAAACATAAGTATGCAATACAAAAACATCTTAGTTTTGTCTTTGTTGCCAAACCACAAAAAAACTGATTTGGTAATTTTGCTAAAGGATGATGGTAATGGAGGCATTTATTTGGATTCTTTTGATGAAAAGAAATAGTACGTAGAATATTTGATAAGAAAAGCATAGTACTGATTTTTTGCTCTACCATGTTTTCTATTTGGTTTATTTATGGACAAGTAGCATGTCTACGAAGAAACCAGCACAAGTAAGCTTGCAGACCTACATAAGTATTTTGAATTTGGAGTAAGGCAGACTTCTGGATCAAAGTGTCTACTTTTGTGTTGCTTCCATTTTGACTTCATTTTTGCATTAGAAATTCTTGTTATATGAGCTATAATTTTCAAAAGATTACTTGGATTTGAATGTGTTCTGCAGTTTTGTAATACTCTTGAAGGATATTTGTCATGTACAGAAAAAGTAACATGAAAACCAACTACGTATTCACGGTTTACTTGGCAATAGCCAATTACAGTATCCATAGCTAGTCAATCAGACATTTCATAGAAGAGGATTATGCATTATAAATTGCTTACTTAAGCTATTGGCAAAGGAATCTCAATTACTTCAAGTAAGGAAGGCATGAAGAAACTTACAACAGGGTCAAGGGCATCATCCTGCTTGCACATAATCCATGCCACCCCGGTGTCAAGTTTGACTGCCATTTTTTGCCCAGGCGGAGTAGTCCTTCGTCGGAGCCCACTCTAGAGGCCCAAACTCGTTCTCAATCTTCTAAAATTCAAGTAAAAATATATTAATATCAGGATAATTCAATACAATTGAAACTGCCACTTATTATTCACTTTACTCAAAGATTTGATACATACTTAAGAAAGAATGATAGGGCCACCCTGCCATTGGAACATGCTTTCGGACTTCATCATCCAAACAATCTTCAGTGTGAAATTCAGCATTGCCCACTATTGAACAAGCAACCAACTCTACTATAATCATATTTATTTAATAAATTAAATTTTAGAGAAAAGTAATATTGCAGTAAAAATTTTGCTTACTTTGAAAGGCTCAATATCAGTTCTGAAGCTGATGTCAAGAACATATTTCAGCCACACAGGAAAGCCTCTATATAAAACACATCCAAAAAAATCAAAAATTTGTCAAAAGTTTGGAAATAATTTTTTACACACAAAAAAAAGTAATTAACTACCCAAAATTCCATCCAGCACAAGCATAAGGACAAATACGAATATTAACATAATTCCCAGCCTTTTGAACGAGCTTGATAAACTTTAGTAAATCATATCCAACGGAGAGAGAGAGAGAGAGAGAGAGAGAGAGAGAGAGAGAGAGAGAGAGAGAGAGGTGGAAACTTGTCCTTCAGTCACCTCTAGTCATATTTAGTTACAAAATGCAATATTTTTGATGGAGGTTAAGGTCCACAAACAGTAAAAAAAATATGTTTTATGTTTTGCCCCTCCATTATTGTTGAATCCATGGTATGGCATGGCCTGATTGCTCTTACCAATTATGTTTTGTCAACTAATAACAACTTATGTCAATAAAAGGACAAATTTATATTATAAGCCATAATTTTGAATATAAATTATAGGCTATCACCAAGCTGCATAGCTACACTAGTAGTCAATTGATAATAATGGGTAAGCTTAATAAAATTACTGTAAATTATTCCCTACAATAAATTTAAATTCTTCTCTAAAATATATTTACAATAAGTACAAACAACAAACCCTTAAGAAACAATGACACCATAAAATGTTGCTTAAATCTATTCCCTCTTACCATGAACAGGGAAAAGTATCATATTGTGCACTAAAACCTATTTAGCATACTAAAGTTAACAACAACCTATGTAAGATTAGTTTCAACTACAAACAAGAGTCATATACATTTAGAAAATATATACAAACAAAAAAGTTATTAGGTAAATATGGCTTAAAAGGCTTCTTAATCCGAAAATTAGTTTTGGACTTTCTCCTTCATACTTGGTCCTGATGCTATAAGAAGTTGCATGCTTACCAAAAAATCTCATTTAGATCATCATAGTTTATGCACTTTGAATGGCTTTCAGTACTGTTTTTGTTTCTTTGAGCTTCCTTTTTTCAAAAGAAATAAGAAGGCTCAGATCATACTTGCTTAAAGTAATTTAAAAAAAAATTAAAATTATATAAAATGATATTGTAGCAAAAAAAAAAAACTATTGCAGGGGAAATCAATACCTTGTACTAGACATGTAGATAGTTACAACTTCTCGTAAATGTCACTTTTACTACTACTTGTGCGCCTCACACTACTTCAAAGACTGCAAATTAGTTCTTCATTATTATTGGCCAAATCCTAAAAGAAAATTAGTTCTTCATTTTCAAATTGATCTAATTTGTTTGGTTTCCCAATCCAAATCCATGGATGTTAATATCATTCAATTCAAAAGTAAAAAAATTCAATAGTTTCGAGTTCTTACGGATGTAAAAGGTCCTAAAATTGCCAGGCACGAAGCACTATCGGACAATCTCCTCTGAGGCCACCAAGCATAGTACTAAGCCATGCCGAGCTACTAAAATGCCCTCTACACCCTAAGATGATGGTCAACGAACCAAAGCCTCGAGCCCACCAACTAATTTTTCCTCTGAGGCAATCCTCCCCCCACAGGCTCTTGCTAATATCCCTTATTTGACCCGAAATGGCGTCCCTTAGGCACTGGAATTATTTCGACATCATCTGCAGAACAGCCTTGAAGGAAGATACCACAATCTACATCTGGGGGTGGTATTGTCTATACCTCTGTTCTACCTACAATTCCATACAGGAGAAATAAAGAAAGTAATGATAGAGTCATCACTCGACTGTATAAACGAACAAATCAAATTAAGATGAGAAGATAACTTGCTTTCATGACAGTTTCAAAATTATATCAACCAAATTCAAGTATAAATATCAAATTCATGAAAAAAATGCTAAACTTTAATTACCCAAAAATCCATCAAAATTGAACTTCTAACTTACCAATTAGAATAAAACAAAATTCTTCACTTTACTGTCACCCTATTGTTTGGTATTGATTATAAAACAAAAAATTGAATAACCAAAAAACCTTACATCATCAAGCATGTTAACGAGCTTTTCCTTTATCATCTGAAGCTCCAGCCACTCCTCCTTCGTGAGTTCGACTCCCCTCCGCATGTCAATATTACCTTTACCACCCGCACCTTCTGTATCATTGTCGTGCTATATTGGGCTATTATTCATGTTGCTTTCCTTATCGATGATGGAAGTCTTCGGTGCCCTCGGTGACGGAGAAGAGGGCAAACCCCCCTCCGGTGGAAATCCCTCATGAACCGCAGCGATATATGGGGGTTTATGGGAGAAGTGGCGAGTGGAGGTTAGGGCTCATACTGCCAGGGGATCGTGACGCCTGAGGATTACACCACCAGAGGGGGTTTGCCACCGAGGAGGAGGGGCGGATAAAAAAATTTGAGTTTTGTAGAATTTTATTAGGGAACAATAAATTAAGCTAAAAAATAAACTAAAAAATTAAACTTTTCCAACAATTTCGCTACAAACTCATGTCGATCTTCTTCTAGATGATCCTTGCCCACTTATTGGGCCGCTGATAGGGTTTCCTCCCCTTCATCCTAACAAAATCCTCCTCAATTTTGTCAAAAGATAGCGACACCGAGAACGGAGGAGGAAGACGAGGGTTATGGTTACGTCTGCTCTTTCGGCCGCCGAGTCCTGAGTTCCATGGTGATGACGCTTCCATGGAGGAAGGCATCTTCCTGGAGCTGGTAGTAACCATGGAAGATGGAGGAGATGTCAGGAGAGTTAGGGTTTGGGGAGGATCTCTGGAGCGAGACAGAGTGGGTGGGGGAGCGGGAGGTCATGGGAGGAGGAGGAGTCAAAGAGGGAGGAGCTAGTGGAGAGGGTAGAGGATGAGGGAGGTGAAAGAACTCTTAGAGGGTTTTTTTAAGGGATGGGGGGTTTCACTTATATAAGTAGTTTTGTTGGTAGTTTATGTTGTTTCACACAACCGTCAACATAGATGATACAGTAAAATTATTTTTTCTTAAATTACAAAAATGGCAGCTGAAATGTGCGCATAATTTTCTCGCACATATATTACTTGACGGTTATCAACAAACCGTCAATAAATACAATGGGTTTTCTTGACGGTTCCTCTAGAACTGTCAAGTATTATGGTAAAATTTTGCTAAATGACACAAAAAGGTTATTTTCTTGACGTATGTCTAAAACCGTCAAGATAATGGCTTTTCTTGACGGTTTAGCACAACCGTCATGAAATAAAATGTCAATAAACAATATTTTTCTTGTAATAATTATATGTCTAGCCAGAAAAGTGGGCTATTATGGTATGATGATTCAACCCATGTCCTTGTTTGGTTGTTGGATTGTGTCGTTATGTTACGATAATCCATGGACCGAAGTTATATTATTTCTTATATTATATATCGTCTTGCGTATTATGCCTTCTATTGAGTAAAATTAGGGACACAGGATGTTGTGGCTTGATACGTCAACTCATGTCATTGTTTGCTTGTTGGGTTGCGGTGTCGTGTTACGATAGGCTGTGGACTGAAACTATGACGCATAATTATTTTGGCTTTACCTTAATCAAGGGACGTATTCTATCTTGATGTGATAGGACACTTTATGTCCTTGTTTGGTGAAGGAATGTTGTATCATGTCTTGGATGGGACATATGCCATTGATTGTTGGATCATGCATCTCATGCTATAGAACTGGTTTTGTTTCTTCATTTCGTGCTTCCTTTATGGTACTTGTTATTTGGGTCTGACACCACTGGTTTTACATGGCCATATTTAGAGCCAACACATGAGGATCAATCTTACTTCTTCTCCCTTACTGATGGCACGCACCCGAAGGATGGCTGTTGAGGGTCACGAGTGGGTTTCTTGTTTTACTGCTCATCTTTTATAAACTATATTCTTTTGGACGTTTAGCCAACCGGCATCTGTTAGCCGAAGAATCTGGACACTAGTTCCCTATATGACTGTATTATATTCAGACTGCAACTGACTTACTGTCATGTATACCTTTGATTGTGTATCTGGCATATTATTCTGTATCGCTAGATTTTTAGAACATTCTGATGCGGCGTTTGGGATGTCTCACTTCTTATTCTGAATTATTCTATGTTATTGATACTTGTTTGAATGATTGAGACAATAGAAGTTCTGGACCCTAGGGGACTTGATTGTAGTATGCACCCCCTTGTCTTTAGACAACCTTAACACATTATGGGTTGCTTTGGTATTCTGCAAGATATGGTTGGCTGAGTCATTCCTCCGCTCTCTAGTATCCTGGTTTTGGGGCGTGATAATGTCAATCTCAATATTTTCTTTGATGAGAGATATTCTTCCATCGATTTATTTATCTAAAATTTACTTTGATTCTCTTCGAGGTCACATTGACACATACATGCATGAATATGATTAAGGCCCTCCTTGTTATAAGCTAAATATAGCCTACCTTGTAATTAATTTTTCCTTTTGTTAAACCCCTTTGAGCCTTATTGTTTATATTTTTGTGAACCCACATTACAATCTTTAAACCTGAAAAAAATACCTTTACTCAAGCCACAAAGCTAGTGGAGCATTGTTCATCACTATAATATGTATAGGTGTGCAAAAAATAAGTGTGCGGGTGTCAAGATTAGTGGTATGGCTACGACTAGCGAAATAGAAAATATTTTTATTCTCAATTTTTTGAGTTCCATTATTGTTTAAAAAAAGGAAAAAGATAAAATAAAAAAAAAAGAAGTAGAAAAGAAGAAGAAGAAGAAGAAGAAGAGGAAGAATGAAGAAGATGAACAAAATAAGAAGTAACAAAGGAAGTGATGGAGGAAATTGTTTTTGATATTAAACTATGCGTAACTCCTCCTAAAATCCAAATAAAGGGGGATGTTTATAGTGATATATACAAATGAAAAATCTATTTAATGGACTGATTGGTTTTATATGTTTTATATATTCGAGATTGAGTTGATTTATTTTTGCTCCAATAGTTTTGATAGCTTTTGAGCTACAATACTCCTAAATATATCCCACCTTAATCCTAAGTCCATTTCCAACCCATGAAAAGTCCTTATGATTCGTGTTATGCATGTAATCTCACTTGTTGAGAATGAGAAGATATGCAAACTTATGATAGATCATTTATTTTGGAATGAGTTTGAGTGAAACACCTATCATTCAAACACATGAGAGTTGAGTGTTTATTACCGTGAGTGTCTACAAATTAAGTTTACTCTATATTCAAGTAAAAATGCTTAATAAGTAATTAGATGTAGTTTAAGAATATATTTTCATGATATGTTATGAGTTTTGAAGAGTTTGGTTTTTCTTTATTGATGGTGTTACAACCTTGATTTCTTTTTGAAAAAGTAAATTAGAATTTTGCCCGAGGACAACAAAAGTTAAGTGTGGAGGTATTTGATGAGAGTGTAAAGGTCTTATGTTTATCCCTTAATGATAACTCTTTTGTGCTCATTTTATGTCTAAAAGTACTCATTATTCTTTTTTTTATCAATGATACAATTGGCGTCACTAAATACAAAATGCTTCAGATGAGAATGTAATTGGCAATTTTGTAGAATTTTGAAATATTTTAGTAAACTGGGCATAACTCTCTCATCCGAACTCCAATTGAGATGGTTCAAAATGATTCAGAAATCCAAGACAAGAGATCAACAACTTTCACATTTTGAGTTTTTCGATATCTGGTTGCATCAAGGACCAAATCATGCTTGAAGTTGAGTCAACTATGTTGTGCACAAAATATTATAGCTAAAATAACCATTTTTCTAGTTGTTCTGACTTAATTTTATAGTTCGGAAGTTGTTTAATACTTAGAAGATTTATAGGAGATTTGTGTGCTTCAGACAACTGATTTGAAGTGTATAAAAGTGGTAAAAATTAGGAGAAAAAAGAACCACAACATACAACTCTTCCCCTTCTTCTCCACATTTTTCTTTTGAAATTTTCCATGAACATGTGCGGTTAAATTCTTATTGGTCGAAAGAAACAGAAGCCTCAGAATCAATAAACTTATGAGATCTAGTTTGTGTTTATATGTTTGATTTATGCTTTGAGTATCGAATGTCTTTCAATGCCTATTTTCATGATTGTTTTGTCAACTACTAGGAGGCCTACTAGTTTATTATTCTTTGCAATCTACTACTAAATTAGATATCAAATTCATAATTTTTTGATCCTTCTAATTTGTGAAGCAACCAAGATTTAATGATTACTTCATCTGAAGTTATTAGATTTTAGAAGAAAAATAATTGACTAAATTAAATACAACCGGTTGTGCTTTTATTGTTTTGCTTCATCTATCTCATTGAGTCTTAAGAACACAACTAGATTAAACCGTTAGTGCTTGTTTAGTAGTTAAGGTTAATTAGATCGCTTGTTTCTAATTAACTGTGGCTAAAGGAGATAGGAATATATAATTCCAATGGTGAATATTTGAAGTGTGAATTAATATATGCTTATATCAATGATCAGTAGTAGGATTCCAATTGTGGATGTTGACTTAGACCAATGTTTGTTCTTTTAATTGAGTTTAATACTTTAATTTTTTTCTTATTTGTTTTTATTGAATTCAACACCCCCCTCCCTCCACCCCCCCCCCCCCCCCCCCCCCCCCCCCAAATCCTTGTTCACATAGCATAAAACTAGACTAATTACTCTTTGTGGGATTGATCCTTATTTTCATTACTACGTACATAAAATTTTAAGAGTATATATTTTATTTTTGGGTGCCTACGACGGCACACCACTAAACTATTAAAAAGTACTTTGATATCCTATACTATTATAATTAGCAACTAATACCTTGTAATTTTCTTCTTGTTACCCCAACACCGATATGATGTTCGTCATATTTCTGAATTATAGCATACCTTATGGTTGCAGGGTTGTAATTGCAAATGGGTCTAAGGTGTTTAAATTTAGTTATAATAGTTTAGGGTAACAAGAAGGAAATCCAAAAAAAAAAAATTATGGTATTTAGTTGCAAATTAGTCTCCCAATTACCATCATATCTGTTATTCTTTAGTCTAAATAAGAATTTAAGTAAGTTTTCCATTTATCATATATGAATAATATCATTACCATTCTGTCCATTTACTAATTAACACACGTGAATTTTTGGCATCTCAGTGATGTTCTTATTGCAAAATATTGCTCTAAATATGAAAAAGGACAGGCCTGAAATCTACGTCTAAGCATTATATACTTGAATCTAAAGGAAATTCAGGTTTATATTATAGTAGCATTTTGGTATATCATCTTTAATGTCAAAGAAGATCTAAGATGAAATCTGCTGTCTTGTTACCTACATTAACTACTACTAGATCTTATGCTTATTTTTTGATAAGCAATCATTGGTGTTACATAATTTATCTTAAATATCCAAGGGTTTACGTTGGTAAGTCCTCGAATGGACAGCTAGATTAGCATGCTCAAGCCTAAAATTATCTCCAATGGAAATTTCTCTCTCTCCTATTTGTATGATAAAAATATTTATTCTTTTTAAATTTCTTTCGATGGTAGTTTTTATTTCAACTTTTATCTTAGACGACGCTGATGTAGGATAAAAAATTTCTATAAAAAATTCTACATTAAAAACTTTCATAGAAATTCTTCATCTCTAGTAGCAATTAAAATTGGATCATACTTTCACACTAAATCATTAAATTGTCCATTTATTTTCTCTCATGTAGAATAATAATTGAGAGTTTTTTTTTTAGTGCACAAGTAGTAAATAAAATCAATTTTAGAAATCCCCCTTGTATAGCCTAACATTCATATATTAGGTAGTACTTGTCTCCTATATAAGTGTTGAACTAGCTACCTAGCTCTAAAACATTCATGAGAACAATGTCTGAGCCTACACAAACCTTTGTGGATCTCCCATTCCTAGACATGTCTCAGCCCATCCTGCCGTCCACTCTCTCCTCCCTCTCCCAGTCTTGCAAAGACTGGGGATTCTTCCACATCACCAACCATGGCATCTCCAAGGAGCTTTACAGTAGACTTCGCACCCTCTCCAACCAAGTCTTTGATCTCCCCTTGGATGCCAAGCTCAAGCTAGGCCCCTCCTCTTCCGTCAACACTTACACTCCCCATTTCATAGCCTCTCCCTTCTTCGAGAGCCTCCGTGTATCCGGTCCAAACTTCTTCTCGTCCGCAAAGAGCACAAGCGATGTCCTCTTCGAAGCAACAAACACCGAATTCTGGTAAATATGCACGCCAATCCACACTCCTTCCCATGACCCCTCTCTTTCTATACGGACCCTAACATATTTTCTCCCTAACTCCACGCAGTAATCTATTGGAAGAATACGGGAAGAAGATGACGGAGTTGTCAAAGAGGATCGTGGCCGTTCTCTTGAATTGTCTCGGTGGCGACGGCTACGGGAGTAAGTACCTTGAATCTGAATTCTGCAAGTGTCATGGGTACCTAAGGATCAACAGTTACTTGCCACACGAAAACAACGCGGAGGTGGAAGAGGCCGAGGGCCTCGGAATGCACACCGACATGAGCTGCATAACGATCTTGTACCAGGACGATGTCGGTGGGCTTCAGGTGAGGTCTAGGGAAGGGCAGTGGATGGACATAGTTCCGAGCGGAGGGGCGCTCGTCGTGAACATCGGGGACTTGATGCAGGCTTGGAGCAATGCGCAACTGAGGTCATCTCAGCATAGGGTTGTCCTGAGGCGCCCCGTCCCTCGCTTTTCTCTCGCTTTCTTTTGGTGCTTTGAGGACGAGAAAGTGATTTCGGCTCCCGAAGGGGTGGTTCAGGAGGGGAAGGAGAGGGTCTATAGGCCGTTTGTATGCCGTGAGTATATGAAATATAGGGAGAACTGTGAGAGAGGAAGGTTCGACAAGGTGGGATACACAGTCGAGGAATTCGCAGCAATAAGATCTTCAATATACTAATTTAATTTTTATTTATTTGTCTCTTCGGGAATCTTTTTCTTGATAAAACCTCAATCAATGTTACTACTATGAAATTTTGATGTTTCTCGGCAGGAACTTTAACAAAGTATGAGAGCAACTATACTCTCTTGTCTGGCGGGACATTTTATATACCACTGTTCAAGATCTCTACCCACAGAATGAATAATTCGGTTATCACTCCATTCTAGAGAATCGGAAAGATGAGGAACCAAAAACAAAAAGTTCGTACAGAGTGAACAAATAAACCGAATTTGCAAAAAACAAAAACAAAATTGAAGCTAATTTACTGTTCTTTTATCTATTGAAGTTAATTTTTGAGAAAATATTCCAATTAAATATTAAAAGATAAGAATGAAAAGTGAGAGGAGAGAACGGTACGAATTAAATAAATTAGTAACAGATAAAATATAAACAAAAACCTAATAGAATAATAAGAAAGATAATTTCAATAGATAAAAAAAGATATCTAAATTTCTAAATTAAAAGATAATAAACTGAGAGAAAAAGATAATTGTTTTATTTTATGTAAAGATTTATTGTAATATTAATATCTCGTATATAGAGGAAAAGTTATTTTTTTCTAATTACATAATTTATGGAAGCGCCAAAGGAGTTGACGGTCGACTTCAATGTTGGGTCCAATCTGGATTTGGTAATCGCAAATTCTGGAGTCCAAATATGGTGAATAATTTGATTTGATACAATTTAAAAATCTACATTAATTTGATTAGATTTACAAATCTGTATAAAATATTTGGACGTCCATAATTGGTTTTGCTATTTTAGGTAATGGGTTTTCTATTTAGGAATTTCTAAGACCTAAACTAGGGTTCCTCAATTATGTATATTTTGGTTGAGGATGGAGGCACAAATAACAGCATAAGGTGGAGATTCAAGGTCTTATTCACAGTAAATCTAAGAGAAAGTCCATACGCTTGCAAGAATGAGGAGATCCGAAGTCGTCGCGTTTCGTTCAGGAAGATCCCTACGGGTAAGGTGAGTGATTTCATCATAATCTCTGTCTTTTCTTCTTAAGTGTGGTGAGCGGTTGAACCTATGAGAACAAAGTGTAAGTCCCCTCTCAAGAACTTTAGTATTTTTCGAATCAAATTACCATTTTAATCTAAAATAAAAACTAGAAATTGTTTATTGTAATATTATACACGTATATTGATTTAAATTTGTTAAGAAAGATTTGAGATAGATATAAATAAAATCTAAACAACAACTTAATATATCCAAATCTTAATTTGATCCTAACTAATTATGATTCTAAATTCCATAAATCATATCTTCATTGAAATAAATCTGAAAAACCTTAGGATTAGTAAATTTCTAATGTGCAACAAATCCTATTGGAATCATATCTTTGATATTTAAACATGTCCTTATTTGAACTAATCATAATCCAATCCAAATTAGATAATCCTAGCCATATTTAAATTAAGTAGACTCCACCCATTATATATACTTAGTAAACTTAAGTAAACTATCTTTCATTTCCTCCTTCCCCAAAACTTCTCTCTTTGTCGTCCAAAATAGCCAAAAATTTGCCACAAAATCAGTCTCGTTTTTCACGGCCATAGCGACTTAGAAGGATCATATCTCCTCGCGCCGGACTCCGTTTCATCTCCAATTTTTTTGTTAAAAGCGTATCGATGTAAAATTTTATAATCTATATTTTAATATATTTAATTCGAACTAGTATTTTCTCTAAATATTTTAGAGTATCAGGTGTCCGTGAAATGAACATGTTTCGGTGTTTTTGCGATTCTGGGAGTTTTCGAACACGAAAATGTGATCGGTTTAGTTTTTCGAAAAGCTGATACAAACACCTACAACATATTTTAATATCAGCAATAATTGAATTTATTTAATATATACAATATTATCTACAAATAGGAATTGACTAAACAATATAGATATAAGTATTTTGGAAATCTAGTTGAAATCTATTTATAATGTTTTAAATTTAATAACAAACTTTTTTAGGATCTTGGATTCTCTAGATTTGGGGGTAACAATGGAGTGCTTGGATACTTAATCAGTTATTCAATTCTATCTGAAGACTAAGGCAAGTACATCTTTAATTTTTTAATGCCCGTATTTTATACTATATATAATTTGTGTCATCTTTTATTGTTAGTTTCTCATATTTCATATCATAGTTCTTGATTCACCATGATTGTTACTTGTGCACGAGCGTTAATTCTTCTCTAGTTACTTGTTTATGTTCACCTTTATTGTACTTGTTCACTATGACAGATTCACGATTACCTGTTTATCATGTTTACCTGTATTGTTTAATAGTGGACAAATTTTCTTGTGAGTTGTGGGTAAAGGAATGCTATGAGTATGCATGTGGTCTATATTTTCTGTACAAATTACTTTCTATATATATGACCAATATCAATCATACATCACACGTACGACTGACGATATTCCAGACCATCCACATGTCGAAAACTAGTATTCTAAAACACACTTTACACATGACCTTGATTGTTATTTTTATCTTGTCTAGTTCTTTGTCTCCTCATATTAGATTGCATATTGTTACCATCTTAGTTATGTTCACTTGACTAGCCATGACATATAATTAGATATATAGTTCTTTCCTTTTCATATATGCATGTATATTATATTGTGTTGATTTAGAGTTATTGTTGTACTTTGCTCAAATCTTTACTGAATAACTATTTTTTAAACCATTTAGGTGACTTTCTATGGACCCTTTATTGGAGATAAATATGCCTTGGAGGCCAACCTTAGAGCGTATGTAGTTTAGCAGTTTCTTAAATTTGATATTTAGCACACAAAAATTAGAGTGTTATTTCGATGTATTATCAGATTTGTAAATTGAATAGTTGTTATGAATGATCAAAGATGATTTTTTGATCACATATTGTGTATTTGAATTGATGATTGCTATTTAGGTCTATACAATATACTACCGCCGATGTTGCGGCGTAGTCTGGACTTAGCCACGTATTTGTATCCCAAAAAGTGGGTACTGGTCGTGACACAAAGGGTTCAACATTAATTTTTGTCAATTTTGTAATTTTACCTGAGTTATTGATTGGAATTTATCTAGGTGACGTAGTCACCACCATATATGTTGTCTTTATCTATGCTTGATATTCGTTAGACAGGGGTTGGTTATCTTAGGTGGGTTGGCCTAGGTTTCTGTTGTGGTCAGTTTTAGATACGGTATCAGAACGCTTATAAGGCGTGTTCGATCCAAACGAATGGTATCAGAGCATCTGGCTCTGGTGTTTGATTCTTCATCAACTGGTATCAGAACTCTCAGGTTCACGAGAGGTAAGGTGCAACCATGTCTAAGGAGCATATCAACACATGTAAGATCACCCTCACGGGGAAAAACTAGGCGATTTGGAAGCCAATGATGTAGGATCTACTCTGGTGAAAGAACATGCTTGGTCCGTTGGAGGACGACAGAACCAAACCATCAAACAAAGCTGCTGAAGACTGAAAACGATTAGATCGGAAGGCCATTGGATTCATCCGCCAATGGCTGGAGGATTCGGTGTTTCACCACGTATCCATGGAGAGTTCGACAAAAATATTGTAGGAGAACCTGCATTCGTTGTACGAAAGGAATACTACTAGCAACATGGCATTTCTTATTCGCCAAGTCATCAACTCGAAGTACACGGAGGGGCCATCAGACACCAAATAGCAAGTACCACAAAGGAAGCAAAAAAATGAAGAAACAAAACTAGTTCTATAGCATGAGATGTGGGAGCCAACAATCAATGATATTTGCCCTATCCATGACATGACACGACACCCCTTCACCAAACAAGGATAGGAAGTGCCTTCACATCAAGATAGAATACATTCCATGATTATAGTCAAGCTGAAATAACTCTACATCATAGTTTCAGTCCACATCCTATCATATCACAACATTGCAATCCAACAACCAAACAAGGACATGAGTTGCACCATTATGCTACAACAGTCTATGTCCTTAATTTTACTTAACATAAGGCACAATACACAATCAGAGATATTATATAGGAGAAAATAATCTAGCTTTAGTCCATGAATTATCATAACATAACGACGCAACCCAACAATCAAACAAGGACATTGGTTAAATCATCATGCCACGATTGCCCACTTTTCTGGCTAGGCATGCATTACAAAAAAATTAAATGGCCAATCATGTATTATGGCTTGATATGTGATCTTTGGTTATCCAAGAAATACAATACATAAGTATCCTCAGATCATGACCTAATGAAGCAGGGCTGGCTGTTCCAATGATATATAAGCAAGAACATATGTATAAGATGCACCCGTCCCTTGCAAGGGCACTGAGCTAATTAACGATTGGTAACAGTTTCAGGCTTTCTATAGGAAAGATACTAGCTCAATCTTATAATTAGATCAGATACTGCACTCCACTAGTACGGATGATATACAATATACGTGGTGGCCAACCTTTACTCCCAGCTAATTTAGGGTGGCTCGACATGCACGATCTCGAGATATCATTCCCTCCCAATGCTCTACAATTTAAGTTGCCTAGTTAATCCTAGGTTAAAATAATCTTATATCATGGTAACATGAACATTCTTCTTAGATATCATATTTTAAGTACGGTCACTCTTGATACGAACATATATTGTTACTCATAAGTTAAATATGGATTTATCCAAGTGTGATTCAACAATCAATACTATCTAGCCACGACTAAAGTCATTATCTAACTACCTGATACGTGCATGGAAATAATTGCATATATCACGTAACAGGAGTATGTGGCACGATGGCTCACTATATATATCAAGTAGGACTCTCGGTGCGATCAAGAATATCAGCACAGATACAATAGTCAGGGCACGAACAAGTTCTAGTATCAAGGTTAAGGTCAAGATTATAGACAAGTTATCAAGTATCAAGTCATTCAGGAGAGGACAATTAAGCATTGGTCATATTAATTGTTACTTTATTATATCGATAGATGAGAATAAGAGTAGTACAAGAATTCCTCGAGATCAGATCAACAATCCTAAAACCAAACAAAGACTGAGATTGCATACCTTCCCCCGAGTTGTACCACGTCCCTTATTCTATCCAACGTATAATTAGGTAATCAAGGGAAATTAGTATGTGCATATAATGCAACATCTACATAAATCATGTCAGGTACTTAGTTAATTTAGCATAAGGTCACATCTACAGGACTCATGTCAGGTACTTAGTCAATTTAGCACAAGGTCACATCTTGGTCAGATAAATCCTTTATACATAGCATCTGTCACGCCCCAGTCCCAAAATACCGAGGGACCGGATGCGTGATAATGGCCAGCAGTACGCACCGATGGACAACCCAATTTAATGGATCCATCAGGGCATACTTAAGCTGTAATAAGCAGGTCCAATATAAATAGTCACAGTCTATACTAATCTCATCCACAACAGATAATCACAGATCAAATGCCAGAAAAATACAAATAATTATAATCTAGCATATCTCAATCAAGAGTCTCGGAGAACAAATCCGAGAACAAGTCTAATACAATAATGCAATAGACTGGAAGTAAAGTATATAGGAACAGAAGTAAATGAGTATCTCAAACCAATATCCAGGAGAAGTCCTCTGGTACGATCCCGTCCTCTGGTCCTGGTACAGCTCCTGTATCTGCTCCTGTTCCTGCTTCTGCTCCTGATAATGCTCCTGTACTGTATAACTCTAGGGGGATCTCCTCTGCTAGTCCTGGGGACAAAGTCCGGATCCAGGTCCTCAGGGGACAGCAAGGTACAGAAAATACAAGCCAAAATAAATGCAGTGCAGCAAAATGCAATAAATAGGGTAAGCTATATAACCATCTATGTGGAAATGCAAGTGAGAGCATCACTAGTCTCAGGCTGAAGCCACTACAAGCTCTGTGTCTGGGAGCCGGTAGCGGTAATAAACACGTAATGTGCCTAGCTCTACGACGAGAGTCTGAGGCCTCACAATAGTAGTAGATAGATATACGAAACAGCCTGTAGCCTGTGTGTCTCTCCCCACCCCATGTAATCACACGTCTCATGTCCACGATGCACCATGTCCATGTCACGCACAATCATCTCTCAATGCAACAAGTCATCTAATATCTAAGAATACGATGTCCATGTCCTGTATCCTATACAGAATCACCACGAATATCTCGGGAAGATCCTGTCTCATGAGTAGTGTCAAGTGTCCTGGGTCAAGGTGTACTTGGTAAGACAAGTACGAGAGTATATAGTGTCACGAATGTCCATCTCTAGGTGACCGTACCCAACACCGCGTACGGTGTCGGCACCCGACTGATAATCGGACGCTAAGTACGTCACACGGTCCTAGGTTAAGCATGCACAGCAATATAATGAAGCAAGGAAAATATGTAACAATACTGCAAAGTTTGGCAAGGTACACTTGCCTGGGGTCCTGGCTCCACTGTAGCTCTGGTCTCAGTGTGATCTGCAGGTACTACTCCGGTTGCTGAAATAAACATCACCATTAGATTCAGAAAATATCAAATAGCTAAAAACGCCTGTCCTTGAGTCCAATTTGGACACAAGGGCAAAAATGACATTTTCGGGCCACAGCGGGGTCCACATGTGGGCCACTTTGCACCGAAAAGCGTGTCAGGATCAAAGGTCTCCAAATTCCGCAAACTCGGTGTCTACAAGTCAGGAACGATAATACGAACCCAACGGAACTTCCAGAATTGGATTCCGATGAGCCGATCACAAAATCGCCCGTCAAGTGGAGCCAGTGGGGCCCACGATACGCGATTTTGTCAACGTTCTCAGAATCGAACCAAACTTGGGTCACAGGACCAGCGTATTGCTACGAGTCCGATGGCGCAAGTTTTGTCTCGATCCGACTTGTGTACACAAAGTTACAGCGTGTTCCAGAAAGGACGGATACGGGGTGTCGTTGGCGGATACGCGTTGATTCCGGGGTGCACGCACCTCCAAATCAACTTTCGCGAAATCCTACATGTCCGTATCGACGTCGCGCACAGTTCGGTAAAGACCGCGTGCGACCAAGTCGTCCCGATTGGCGGGGCGTACTCAGTTCCGGGGTGAAACAGGGCGTTGTTTTTTCCTGTTTTGGATCGCGGGGTGCGATCACCACAGGACGCGATGCACCGAGCGAGTTGCACGGGCACCGAGAGGGTCATACAGTCTACGCAACGCAACTGACGGAAACGAAATCGGAATCACGAGGAGAGAGGAAACGTTACCTGAACAGGGCTCCGTGAAGTCCGATTTCCCGTGTCCGAGACGTGTCCGAGTCGTCTTCTTCGACACGAGCTGTGTCCTGGGTCCTGTGGGATCCTGCTGCTCTAGGGTTAGGGTTTCTGTCGGAAGGCGCCGGGGCTCGCCGGAGGCGGCGCAGGCTCGGGCGGCCGGAGGCGAGGTGGAAGAAGTCGATGAACGGCAAGGTGGTCGTCCTGCGCAGTCGGCCAGAACAGCTTACTCGGGCCGGAGTGGTTTCACGCGGCCGGAGCTCGGCGAGGGGCGAGCCGGACTGGTGGACTCGGGATCGTCGACGGCCTGGCGGAAGGGAACTCGGCCTGAGCGGAGGATCGAGCGGCGGTCGAGCACAGGGGAGATGGCTGCTGTGTAGTCGGCCGCGGAGGGAGTTGCAGGCTGAGGGCGGAGGTGGGTTCGAGGAGAGGGCGGAGGTTGGGGGCAAACAGGGAACGGCGGCCGCGCGAGTCAGGGAAGAGTCGGTGGGCGGGGAAAGTCGAACTCGTCCGGGGCAGTGGCTCGTCGACGGGTCGTTGCAGCGCTGGGAGGAAGGAAGAGGAGTAGGTGAAGGAGAGCGGCGGTGGTGATGACTCACGGCGGAGGGCAGCGGCAGGGGGTCGGCTGCTCCGGCGGGGGTAGCCGGCAACTAGATTAGGGTTAGGGTTAGGTTAGGTAATTAGGAATTAGGGATTTGAAATTTGGGGAATTTTGGTAATTTAGGGATTAGGGCTTTTTTTTCTTTTCTTTTGTGGAGAAAACCTAGGGAATCATGTATTTATACATTACAGGAATTGGAATAGGGTTAGACCTAGGATTCGGGCCGGGTCAACGCTCCTTGGGCTGGGCTTCGGCTCTCATGGGAATGTCGGTGTTGGCACGGGCTAAATTCGGTTTAATTTCTAAATTGGTTTCTAGGGCTTTAAAAGGGTTTCCGGAGTCCAATAAATTCACGGAAAATTATCCTATGTCCGGTTTTCCATTTTACACCATAAAATATTATTTCCATAATATTTTAATAGGAATTAACCGAAATTAAAAATCATTGAATTACCAACGCCTATGTTTTAATTCCCGAAAAATACCAGAAAATTGGGAAAAATCCGAAGTTAAAATTCTGAAAATCAGGGGGCTTACAATCTACCCAACTTATAAAAATTTCATCCTCGAAATTAAAATTAGGGTAGGGCTTTCTCTCTGTCAAGTCTCACTTGATTACAGTCTAAGAATTACTCTCAAGTGAACATTACGGTCTCTACCCAACTTAGAATTTACCCATCTATTATCTAAGACTATTCATCTAATAATCTATGCCCTGTTATTGAATCCTCCAGTCTTGAACACCAAACATATCCCTATGGTATTCCCTTAATCATATATAAAAGGGTCATCAACATTGCGGCCGGCCGGTGGGGTATATCTAGTACTGTCTATATATCAAGCTTATACCCAGCATGAGGTGTCGTCTTTCCGAAATAAGGGAAGACGGAGATCAATAATAAAGAGTTCAAGGGTGAGGTAATAGATTAGAAGTATCAGGATCAAGGCGTTTTAACGAATTCCAAATGGGAATTGTCAAGACAGTTGTGGATTGAAATCCTATTCTGGTAATCCTTTGTTCGCATGTTCGTATTAGTACAGTTATGTAACTGATACGATATGCTCAGACCTATCTAGAGGGCAAGTACATTCATCTACTAATCACTATATATCTCAATCCACGTGAAGTAGTATTACGAAGAGCGAACCAAAATGCACTAAGGTTGATCAGACCGTAGTACACTGATTTTGAATAGACAATTGTATTAGTGTGTCGACCCACTAATACAGATGTCATGAACAAGCTTGATAAAGAATGAGCTTGCAAAACTAGGCTATATTAGCAGCATAAGTCAAGGTAGTACAACAAATATGAGTACGCTAGATGATGAGGGAAGGAGGTACAACTTAATGAAGTTCACAAAACAACACAAAATAAGCACAAACACAAAAGACTCTATAATCTCTACTGTTATCAATTATAAGCAAGTTCAAAATTACAAAGATTAAGGCTGAGGTCACGAACCAATAGGCACGAGATAAAACAATCTAGAAACAGAAAACTACGAAGAATTACGCGCATTAGCTATTCCATGAGTCTGCGCGTCCTCTGAAGTCATCGCTGGAGCTTGTTCACGTCCTCGTAGTTGATTCCTCTGCTGCTGTTGAGCCTGCTGGAAGAGTGTTGCTTGTGGTGCCAAGGGTGGCCTCGGCTGATTCCCTCCTGGGGCTGGTGGTCTGGTTCCTTCAACTTCCGTTGGCGGTGCTTCCAATGCTGGATAGGCTGGCCCCGGTGCTGGTAGTGCTTGTTGGTTATTCATTAGTGCTCTGTCTCGACGTTCGGGGCATTCCTTCTTTAAATGCTGACTGGATCCGCAAGCTAAGCATAATTTCTTCTTTCGTCTGCACTCGTCCTCAGTATGGCCTCGCTTGCGACAATATGGACAGACAGGTATTGTCTGTGGAGTTGCTTCTGGTGGCTGGTGTACTTGAGGTCTTTGTGTAGCTTCTTCTTGTGGTGCTCCGGTTGGTGCTAATGTGGCTGGTCGATGAATCCTCACTGCTTTCTCTCGATGCTGAAGACAATCCTTGGCTAAGTGTTGGTTGGACGCGCATATCAAGCATAATCCTAACTTGTGTCTGCATTCTCTTTCAGTATGGCCTATCTTGCGGCAATGTTAACAAGTAGGAAGGAATGAGGCTCTTGGTGCTGCCCTTGGTGGTGGATTTATCTGTGGTCGCTTTGCGACTCTTTCCTGTTGTGCTTGGTCTGGTGCTGATGCATACGGCCGCTTCTGGCTGGACTCTATTCTGGTGATGCTCTCCATGGCCCGTGCTGCAGTAACCACGTTCGTTGCAACGGAGCTGATTAACTTCCGTAGCTCTGAGCTAAGTCTGCAAACGAACTCCTCTGTTTGGCTTTGCTGAGCCTTCTGATAAGCTTGCATCATCGGGTAGTATATTTGAAACAGCTGTTGCACGTTCATAGCTTGCCCTTGTGGGACGGTAGGCATCGGTGGAGCAAACTACATCGATGGTGGAACGTCATCTTCCGGGATTCTCGAGGCATGCTGACTTGCTTGTTGTGAGGATGGACCTTCACTAACTGGTGTTACTTCATCTTCGTTGGTTACCACAGCATCTTGTGGTGACCTTATAGGAGTCTCATTGTTTGATCGTGAATCCATAACTCTGCAACCAAAATAAACAATAAGAGGCGCACAGAAATCAAGGCAGGATGCGAGTCAAGAATTTAAATTCGAATCTGATATAGATAGCAAGAACGTTTCAAGCAAGTGGATGAGATCCTAGAAACTTATCATATTCTTATTGCAGGCTTGATCGGTCCCTAAGTTGAAACCGAACAATTTAGTCGTTGACCTGCATGGGCCACCACAAAAACCATGTCACGCCCCAGTCCCAAAATACCGAGGGACCGGATGCGTGATAATGGCCAGCAGTACGCACCGATGGACAACCCAATTTAATGGATCCATCAGGGCATACTTAAGCTGTAATAAGCAGGTCCAATATAAATAGTCACAGTCTATACTAATCTCATCCACAACAGATAATCACAGATCAAATGCCAGAAAAATGCAAATAATTATAATCTAGCATATCTCAATCAAGAGTCTCGGAGAACAAATCCGAGAACAAGTCTAATACAATAATGCAATAGACTGGAAGTAAAGTATATAGGAACAGAAGTAAATGAGTATCTCAAACCAATATCCAGGAGAAGTCCTCTGGTACGATCCCGTCCTCTGGTCCTGGTACAGCTCCTGTATCTGCTCCTGTTCCTGCTTCTGCTCCTGATAATGCTCCTGTACTGTATAACTCTAGGGGGATCTCCTCTGCTAGTCCTGGGGACAAAGTCCGGATCCAGGTCCTCAGGGGACAGCAAGGTACAGAAAATACAAGCCAAAATAAATGTAGTGCAGCAAAATGCAATAAATAGGGTAAGCTATATAACCATCTATGTGGAAATGCAAGTGAGAGCATCACTAGTCTCAGGCTGAAGCCACTACAAGCTCTGTGTCTGGGAGCCGGTAGCGGTAATAAACACGTAATGTGCCTAGCTCTACGACGAGAGTCTGAGGCCTCACAATAGTAGTAGATAGATATACGAAACAGCCTGTAGCCTGTGTGTCTCTCCCCACCCCATGTAATCACACGTCTCATGTCCACGATGCACCATGTCCATGTCACGCACAATCATCTCTCAATGCAACAAGTCATCTAATATCTAAGAATACGATGTCCATGTCCTGTATCCTATACAGAATCACCACGAATATCTCGGGAAGATCCTGTCTCATGAGTAGTGTCAAGTGTCCTGGGTCAAGGTGTACTTGGTAAGACAAGTACGAGAGTATATAGTGTCACGAATGTCCATCTCTAGGTGACCGTACCCAACACCGCGTACGGTGTCGGCACCCGACTGATAATCGGACGCTAAGTACGTCACACGGTCCTAGGTTAAGCATGCACAGCAATATAATGAAGCAAGGAAAATATGTAACAATACTGCAAAGTTTGGCAAGGTACACTTGCCTGGGGTCCTGGCTCCACTGTAGCTCTGGTCTCAGTGTGATCTGCAGGTACTACTCCGGTTGCTGAAATAAACATCACCATTAGATTCAGAAAATATCAAATAGCTAAAAACGCCTGTCCTTGAGTCCAATTTGGACACAAGGGCAAAAATGACATTTTCGGGCCACAGCGGGGTCCACATGTGGGCCACTTTGCACCGAAAAGCGTGTCAGGGTCAAAGGTCTCCAAATTCCGCAAACTCAGTATCTACAAGTCAGGAACGATAATACGAACCCAACGGAACTTCCAGAATTTGATTCCGATGAGCCGATCACAAAATCGCCCGTCAAGTGGAGCCTGTGGGGCCCACGATACGCGATTTTGTCAACGTTCTCAGAATCGAACCAAACTTGGGTCACAGGACCAGCGTATTGCTACGAGTCCGATGGCGCAAGTTTCGTCTCGATCCGACTTGTGTACACAAAGTTACAGCGTGTTCCAGAAAGGACGGATACGGGGTGTCGTTGGCGGATACGCGTTGATTCCGGGGTGCACGCACCTCCAAATCAACTTCCGCGAAATCCTACACGTCCGTATCGACGTCGCGCACAGTTCGGTAAAGACCGCGTGCGACCAAGTCGTCCCGATTGGCGGGGCGTACTCAGTTCCGGGGTGAAACAGGACGTTGTTTTTTCCTGTTTTGGATCGCGGGGTGCGATCACCACAGGACGCGATGCACCGAGCGAGTTGCACGGGCACCGAGAGGGTCATACAGTCTACGCAACGCAACTGATGGAAACGAAATCGGAATCACGAGGAGAGAGGAAACGTTACCTGAACAGGGCTCCGTGAAGTCCGATTTCCCGTGTCCGAGACGTGTCCGAGTCGTCTTCTTCGACACGAGCTGTGTCCTGGGTCCTGTGGGATCCTGCTGCTCTAGGGTTAGGGTTTCTGTCGCAAGGCGCCGGGGCTCGCCGGAGGCGGTGCAGGCTCGGGCGGCCAGAGGCGAGGTGGAAGAAGTCGATGAGCGGCAAGGTGGTCGTCCTGCGCAGTCGGCCAGAACAGCTTACTCGGGCCGGAGTGGTTTCACGCGGCCGGAGCTCGGCGAGGGGCGAGCGGGACTGGTGGACTCGGGATCGTCGACGGCCTGGCGGAAGGGAACTCGGCCTGAGCGGAGGATCGAGCGGCGGTCGAGCACAGGGGAGATGGCTGCTGTGTAGTCGGCCGCGGAGGGAGTTGCAGGCTGAGGGCGGAGGTGGGTTCGAGGAGAGGGCGGAGGTTGGGGGCAAACAGGGAACGGCGGCCGCGCGAGTCAGGGAAGAGTCGGTGGGCGGGGAAAGTCGAACTCGTCCGGGGCAGTGGCTCGTCGACGGGTCGTTGCAGCGCTGGGAGGAAGGAAGAGGAGTAGGTGAAGGAGAGCGGCGGTGGTGATGACTCACGGCGGAGGGCAGCGGCAGGGGGTCGGCTGCTCCGGCGGGGGTAGCCGGCAACTAGATTAGGGTTAGGGTTAGGTTAGGTAATTAGGAATTAGGGATTTGAAATTTGGGGAATTTTGGTAATTTAGGGATTAGGGCTTTTTTTTTCTTTTCTTTTGTGGAGAAAACCTAGGGAATCATGTATTTATACATTACAGGAATTAGAATAGGGTTAGACCTAGGATTCGGGCCGGGTCAACGCTCCTTGGGCTGGGCTTCGGCTCTCATGGGAATGTCGGCGTTGGCACGGGCTAAATTCGGTTTAATTTCTAAATTGGTTTCTAGGGCTTTAAAAGGGTTTCCGGAGTCCAATAAATTCACGGAAAATTACCCTATGTCCGGTTTTCCATTTTACACCATAAAATATTATTTCCATAATATTTTAATAGGAATTAACCGAAATTAAAAATCATTGAATTACCAACGCCTATGTTTTAATTCCCGAAAAATACCAGAAAATTGGGAAAAATCCGAAGTTAAAATTCTGAAAATCAGGGGGCTTACAGCATCACAATCATTCAATCAAACAAGAATATTTTTAAACTAAGCAAGTGTTCAACGTGTACATGAAACAGTAAGCGCTTAGCCAAGGTGTCACATAAAGTCGAGGCGCATGGACATTAAGGCCGCATGCAGTCGCGGGCCGCATGGATGTCAGGGCTGCATAGGTGGGGCAAGGTCCACTCTTCGAGATAAGTGCCAAAGTGATGGACAATAAATGCAAGTCAGAAAGGTGACATAAAGTAATTGATGTGACTGATGTGACATTCAATAAACTATGTTAGAAGAACAAGACAAAAATATGAAAAGATAATTTGACGCCCATGCGGCAGAGCCTAGTCGGCTTATGAGGTACCTTCCAAGCGACAGAGTCATAGTGGTCACATATCCAGGTCGAGCCTTTATCCATGCGACAGAGCCTAGTCGGCGCATGAGGTTCCTTCCATACGGCAGAGTCATGGTGGTCGCATGTCCAGGTCGAGCCTCCATCCATGTGGCAGAGTCTTAGCTGGCGCATGATGGTTACCCTTTCATGCGACAGACTCATAAGAAAAGTTTGTGCATGTTCGTGATGATCTCTCATCCATGCGGCAAGGCTGTATAAAGAGTATGCACGTGTTCTAGATGATTTCTCATCCACGCAGCAAGATTGTGTACTGGTGTCACTGTGTCCTTAGTAGCCCAACATAAAAAGTGGGGTGCTCCCATACCTCCAAGTAAAATATCAAAATTAGGGGGCCACAAGTCAAGGCCGCCCCTTACAAACTCCTTGGCGAGAAGAGTCGTAGCCTTCGGCATCCTTCGCAGAGAAAAAGAAAGGAAGCAAAGAGATAAAGTTCTTCTTCCCCTGACCGCCTATTTATAAGCTCTGAAAACTGCATAAAAGAATGAGGTAATGAACCAAGCAGTTAATGGGATAAACCTGACACCTCGATTTGCATGATCATCTTTAATCCCCTTGGAAACCGATTCCTCGAGTCCCGTATCAAGAGATGGCTCAGAATTCCAAGCGATGCGTTCGAGGATCAAAGCAAATCAAGATATTAAATGACCTGACAGCCTGTCAGAGATAATCATGTGGCCATGAGACTATACGACATGCCCTTCATATGCGGCCAATAGCGCTCGTCCATTCTTCTTATTCAAAGTATTCCAAATTTGTCATTTTGGAAACTTTGAAGTGGGTCTTATAGAAGCATAAAAAATATACAGGACAAATAAAGGTTATGCCCCCTCAAAAGAACAAAAATAGGCCACAGATGAGCTAGATGTGGCCTGAACAACCTAGCCGCAAAGTAGCCACATGCGGCCTGATCAACCTAGCCGCAGAGGAGTCACATGCGGCCTGAACGACTACATAGCATGGATCCGCATAAGACCTCGTGACACAACATTTGATGTCAGTCAAACTCTCTAACACATCACTCATCACACTGAGATACTTCGAGACTCATGAAGATGGTGGCTCAAAAAAATACAAAATTATATCAACTCGTTAATGGCCTCGTCAAACGTGCCATGCCACGTGCTCACTAATATGCGGCTACTTACCCATATGACCTCGTCATCATGCGGCCAGAGTGTCCATCCGACCAAGGCCAAACGAGAGCATGTATGCGGCTACAATATTATGCGACCAGAGTGTCCATCCGACTAAGGCCAAATAAGAGCACGTATGTGGCCACAATTCCACGTAGCTAGAGTGTCCATCCGACTAAGGCCAAGTGAGAGCACGTATGCGGCCACAATTTCACGCAGCTAGAGTATCCATCCAACCAAGGCCAAGCGAGAGCATATCTACAACCACAACGCTATACGACCATGACGTTAAGCAGATCTCGACTTACAGGATATTTTTGTTACAACAGAAAAATAATTCTTGCACTATCAGGTGCTGACTTCGTGTCCAGCTGACCAAGTCATACACACAACGGGTTAAAAATAACCCTAAGATCTCATCAATAAGATATTTTTAACCAAGACTACGTGGCAACCTGCCCGTGGCATGCGACTTTAATTACAACCGCATTCTGTTGAAGGAGCCATATGCGGCCACTAAATAGAGGCATATGCAACATCGATAGTCCGTCAATATGACGACTATAAATAGCAGGGTAGCATGCTCACAAAAGAGGGCAGAGCTACGTACATACACACAAGCTCAAGAGAGAAAAAAGAAGAAGAGAGCATCCTCATTCCCTCGTCAGACCGTCAACGGAGTAAAGGAGCCGATGCAGCGCTCGATCTCCATCGTCGCGACCCAGATAAAAAATATTGTACTTAGATATTATGTCTAGGATTTCTTCGTACTTGTTTGTTCGTTGTTTAGAAAAAAGTTCATTCATAACTTGTAATAGCGAACAGACATCAAGGATATGAGGCCAGAAGAGGTCTCATGCACAGAGCATTGTAGGAGAAGCATCGCCCCGAACGTCAGAATCATCTCATGGTGTTTATTTTTGTGACACAGTACTACGCAGAGCGGTAGTTTCTACAGTAACTACACCAGCTCGCAACAGTCGTCGAGGCACTAACAACAACAGAGTTAGTCAGCATAAACAGGATGTACGTATTGTGGCAAGGGAGGCCATACTAGGAGTGATTGTAGGATAGCAAATGGGTTGTGCCTGAAATGTGGTAGCCTTGATCATAGGATTGCTACATGTCCATTGATGCAGAGGTCAGGGGGACCAGTACCCTAGTTTCCTGCATTGCCAGCACCAAAAGCAATACAGCGCGGAGAGCCAATATTGGCGGTGAGGCTGTTAGCTCAACGACCGTTACCGACACAGGATCAGAAGTATAGGCAGCATTGTCATGCCCCAGAACCAGAATACTGGAGAGAAAAGGTGGACAAAGTCAGCTACGTACACCAGGGTACTCAATACCCTGAGATACGGTCACGGCTGTCTAGACATGTGAGAGTTTTACTCTACAATTCAACAGTCATTCCTGGGTCGAGTCTTAGGTGTCTCAATCTCTAGCAAACAATAAGTTATAAGATGTATGATCACCAAACATATAATAGTAAGGCATCCCAAACTATATATACACAGATGATCATGAAGCTAGTTATAAAATAAAAAACTAACAAGAGTACCATATTACATGATCAGCTCTAGCTATAGTCTAGAATATGCTTTATATGTAGGCCCGCAGGCTAGAATGTCAAGTTCCAAAATATGAGCTAAATACGTGCTCGATGGCTAAACACCTCAAAAGTATAAGTACAAGATCAAGTAGGTGATAAAGAATAAACCCACTCATGTTCTCAAGTGCTCCTGGTGTTCACCATCTTGATGTGGAAAATACGGTAGATCTTGCGGTCCTGCTCCGATATCTGGCCATACAAAACCAGTGGGATCAAACCCCAAAACAACAAGTACCACAAGGGAGCCAACTTAGGAACTAAAAATCATCATACAGACAAATCAGTAAGAAATAGTACAAGGAACAGTTAAATAAGTGCATCAGGTGAAATAACAGATAAACAGTTCTGGAGCATTTAAACAAGGATATCTAGAATCAGTACTTAGGTTACATTCTTCGGATCAGTTATTAAACAAATTATGACAGGACTAGACTAGACTGAAAATCCAGCAATCACGGTAAATCATGCCCTACGGCTTGCTAGCATTAGCTAACTAGGGTTATCACAGTCATAGTTACTAACACATGCAGTTTTGAGATTCTATACAACCATATGCTCTACAGACTATCCGGGTTATCCAGGTATAATGATACATAGAATAGATTATATCAGGTATAGTAATTTATAGGAATATGTAACACTCGATGGCGTGCTGAAAGTGTGCCCCTCACGACGGAGAGATCCAAATTCATCATATGTCACTGGGATACCAGAATTATATGTAGCCAGAAAATCTCTCTAGATGCTTCTAATTCATTAATCTAGTTTTTATCCTGGGCAAGTTATCAAAAATTTATGACCGTGGTGCTCAGGAATTTTTATTAGATATGATGCAAGACAGGACAAGACATGAGCTTGACAAGTACATTCAGGACAAGAACAAGCAAATCAACCATGGGATTTATCTTATCAATTCAAGCATTATAATTCAGGAATTTTTAGCATGTCAGGAGTGCGCTTCGTCGAGCCACTATCAGAAGTATCAGTACAGGTCAGGTTAACTCGATAGAATGATCTATTATCAGGAATATCATGGCAAGTCTGGTATCGGGAGTTCAAGATTAACAGTGTCAATACAATCCATGATCAATTCTAGCATGTTAGGAGTGTGATTCGTCTAGCCACTATCAGGAATATCAGTACACGTCAGGTTAAATCGATACGACGAGCTATTATTAGGAATATCAGGACAAGTCTGGAATCGGGAGTTCAAGATTAACAGTGTCAATACAATCCATGTTCAGGAAATTTTAGGTTCTAGAAAATTGTCACAATTAGGTTATTAGATATTTAGAGAAAGATTACTTGTATAAGAATCAGGCATAATATACTAAACAAGAAAATATATTAAAAAATTAAACTACTACAAGTGCCATAGGAGCATGAGATAAGCAGACACATGGAAATGGACGCATGACAAAGTCTAGAGCATAGGGTAAGCTGGCAACAGGAGAGATACACAGTCCACTCCTCGATTAAAGTATTGAGTGACGTAAATAATACAAGGTCAGAGAAGTGACTGATGTGACTGGCCGTGTCAGAGAAGTGACCAATGTGACTAGTCAAGACAGGGAGTCAGAGAGAGAAGACAAAATTATGGAAAGTTATGCCAAAGGTCGGGGCAGTCATGCGCTCAATCAAGGAAGGGGCGCATGAGACTCTGACGCATGAACGACTCAGTCGCATGCTCATCTTGGCCACATATACACTTGGCTACATGAAATCTTTTGAACTTAGAAAACTTTCATTCATTCATTCAAGTTTCATGCATTTGACTAAGGGACGCATGTGCAAATTCAGTCATTCATCCAACAAGATGGTCGCATGCTGACTTGGACCAAGGAGTCCAGTTCGCATGCCAAGCATGACGCATGGAACCCCTTTGTTCCAGAACAGCAAGTTATAGCCATGAAAAAGCTCCAAATTTAAAAAGTTGTCTTCTCCATGAAATTCTTATTTCCAGTCCGAATCCAGCAAGGTAAAGTTCAAAATTGCATGAAATCAAGTGCTCATCAACATAAAACTAGTAGTTTTTGAAAACAACAAGGTTTACTAGATCAAAACCAAGTAAACTCATGGAAGCTCCAAACTGAAAACTTAGATCTACTCCAACCAAGGCATCAATTAAATACAAGAAAACTAAATAAATACAATATAGCAAGTTCTTCATCATTGGCAAGATGTACTTGCTAAATCTACTACTAAACTACTACCACTACTACCCAAGGCAACCTCACGGCTAGGGCTAGGGTTCGGCCAAGGATAGGAGAGGGAGAAGAAAATGAAGAAAGAGAAAAAAAAATAAAGAAGAATGAGGAGGAGAGAGAAATAGAAGGCTATATATATTAAATGGTAACTAGCACTATACACAATTCTAGAAATTATATGAAAGCAGCTTAAATTTTTTATAAATTACACGGAAAGCAATATACAGCTATAACACACATATACCAGATAAAATACAATAATACTAAAATAGTGAGACGGATCTCACAAGCATCAACATCAACACCAATAGCAGCAAGGACAACAGAGACCATGACAGTGCCACCAGGAAAGGCAACAGTAGGGAACTCGACAAGGCCAAGGGCAGACATTCACCTTGTCTTTGGAGGAGGCTTTGACATCAGGTGACGTGGTAGCAGATAATATTTCTGTCGCATATTTTTCTGCTATAGCATTAATTGATTCAGGAGCTTCACATTCATTTGTATCTGCACAATTTGCGATACTTGTTGGATTAGCGTTTGAGACATTGCCAGAGAGGCTAAATATACTCACTGGCAATGGGCTTATAGAAGTTAGTAGGGTATGTCTATATTGTCCAGTCGTAGTGTGTGACCACTTATTACCTACGAAATTAATTGATTTCCCTATGGGTAACTTTGACGTTATCTTGGGCATGGACTGGTTGAGAGATAGTCAAGCTACGATAGATTATCATAAGGGTATATTGTTATTTCGTATCCCTGGTTTGAAAGAGTTTACGCTCGTGAGGTCAACGAGAGGCTAGCAAGAAGAAGGAATCCCGGCGGCAGCAACGGAAGGAGAACCGATACCCAAGATAGTTGACGAATTCATGGATGTCTTTTCCAAAGAACTTCCAAGATTGCCTCTGGTTCGAGAGGTAGAGTTCAATATAGAGTTGACGCCAGTAACGAAGCCTATATCTCATAAGGTTTACCAGATGTCACCTTCTGAACTTGACCAGTTGTATCAACATGTTGAAGACTTGAAGGCGAAGAAATTTATTCGTACCAGCGGGTCACCATGGGGAGCCCCAGTAGTATTAGTGAAGAAGAAGGATGGATCGATCCGACTATGTATTAACTATAGGCAGTTGAATACAGTGACAGTAAAGAACAAGTATCCCTTACCTAGGATTGATGACTTGTTTGATCAGTTGAGTGAAGCTAGAGTATTCTCTAAGATTGATCTGTGATCCAGATATCATCAGGTGCGAGTACGAAAAGAAGACATACCGAAGACAGCATTCAGGTCACGATATGGACATTATGAGTTCTTAGTGATGCCATTCAGATTGACCAATGCACCAACAGTATTTATGGATTTGATGAACTATATCTTTATGCCCTATTTAGATCAGTTTGTGGTAGTATTTATCGACGATATCCTGGTGTACTCATGTAATAAAGAAGAACATGAAGAACATCTCAGGAAGGTGTTGCAGACTTTGAGGGAGAACCAGTTGTATGCAAAACTTAGCAAGGACGAGTTCTGGTTAGATCATATTTTATTCTTGGGATACATTATCTCGGGAGCAGGAGTATCATTGGATTCCAAGAAAGTTGAACAGGTAGAGAATTGTCCAGTTCTGAAGAGCGTGGCAGATGTGTGCAGTTTTCTTGGATTAGCAGGGTACTACAGGAGATTTGTGTCAAATTTTGCAAGGATCTCCGCACCAATGACCCGGTTGACTCAAAATGACGTTAAGTTTGTATGGTCAGCAAAATATTAGGCATCTTTTGAAGAACTGAAGAAAAGGTTGATCTCGGCATCGATCTTAACATTTCCAGTAGGATCATGACGGTTCATAGTGTATTTTGATACAACAGGAAAGGGTCTTGGATGTATTTTGATGTACCATGGGAGAGTGATAGCATATGCATTACGTCAGCTTCGATATCACGAGAAGAATTATCTGACTTATGACTTAGAGTTGTCAGCAGTGGTGTTTACGCTCAAGTTGTGGAGGCATTACTTGTACGGTGATAGGGTAGAAATATTTAAAGACCATAAGAGTTTAAAATACGTATTCACCCAGAAGGATTTGAATATGAGGCAGAGGAGATGGCTAGAATTGCTGAAGGATTATGACATGGAACTTCAATACCATTCGGACAAAGCTAATGTAGTAACAGATGCTCTTAGCGGGAGGGTGTTGCATTTTTTCTGACAACGCAGAAGCATATCCTAGAAGATCTTCGAGAGATGGACATTGAGATAGTGTTTCCACAAGATGAGAGAGTCTAGTTTACAGATACAGTCTACTTTGGTAGACAGGATCAAGAAAGCTCAGGCAGGAGATTCGTGGATCCAGGAGTTACGAGCAGAATCAGAGTTGGGACTCAGGAAAGAGTTGACTATTCACAACGATGGAACGTTGAGGTTTGAAACTCTTCTCTGTGTGTCGAATGGGGATATACGACAAGAGATCATGACTGAGGCCCACAATTTCCAGTATTCTATCCATCCTGACGGCAAGAAGATGTACCAAGATATTAAGCAACACTTCTGGTAAAATGGGATGAAGCAAAAAATAGCACATTTTGTATCCCGATGCCTAATATGTCAACAAGTGAAGACAGAGCAGCAGAGGCCGGCAGGATTATTACACCCTCTCCCCATTCCAGAGTGGAAATGGGAGCATGTTACTATAGACTTTGTGATCGGTTTACCTAAATCTTCGACCGGACGAGATGTAGTTTAGGTGATAGTGGATCGTCTCACTAAAGTGGCACATTTTCTTTCGTTCAGAACTGGACAGTCTACGAAATAATTGGCAGATATATATATATGCGGGAGATTGTGAGGCAACATGGTGTACCAGTAAGTATAGTATCAGACCGGGATTCGAGATTTACTTCTCATTTTTTTAAAGCTTGCATGAGAGATTGGTTACTAAGTTAAAATTTAGTACAACATATCACCCTTAGACAGATGGGCAATCCGAGAGAACTATCTAGACCTTGGAGGATATGCTATGAGTCTTTATCCTAGACTTTGGTGGATCATGGGAGAAACACCTGCACTTGGTAGAATTCTCGTATAACAATAGTTATCAGGCCAGCATCCAGATGTCACCTTTTGAGGCATTATATGGAAGAAAGTGTAGGTCACCGTTAGCTAGGGATGACATTGGTGAGAGAAAAATGTTGGGCCCATAATTGATTACTCAGACTGTTGAAGTTATCAAGCAGGTCAGAGAACGGCTGCGAGTTGCGCAAGATCGACATCGCCATTGGGCATATCAACATCGTAGGCCTCTAGAGTTTTGTGTCGACGATCACGTATTTTTGTAGATTTTGTCCACCCGTAGAGTCATTAGATTCGGGATTCGTGGAAAGCTTAGTCCACGATACGTTGGGTCGTTTGACATTCTCGAGCGGGTAGGGGATATTGTTTATCACCGTGCCCTTTCGTCTTCGCTATACACGACGTATTTCATATGTCTCAATTGTGTAGGTATGTCCCAGACCCGAGCAATATCCTCGACCATTATGAGCTAGTCGTGGATACCGACTTATCTTACGAGGAACAACCCATGTCCATTTTGGACCGAAGAGAGAAGTTACTCAAGAATCGGACTATCCGCCTTGTCCGTGTCGCTTGGGGGCACTACTCTTTGGGTGAGTCAACGTGGGAACGCGAGGACAATATTTGGTCTCGATATCCTCACTTATTTGGCTCATAAGGTATATTTCTTTATATGCCTTTTCCAATTACGTAATCAATGATCACCTTGCTAGAGTGCTATTAATATTTTTAAGTGTATATTATTTGGTTTGCTTGTATATTTCCAGTGATTGATTGTTGCTAGATGTGCTTGTCCTGATGTCTCTAGTTGCTTTAGTTCTGAAATTTCGAGGACGAAATTTTTCTAAGGTGAGTAGAGATGTCACTCCCCTATCCCGTATACTTGAAATATACTCAAGTTGGCACACTTTTGATAGTATTTTCATTTTTGGCGCACTTTGGGTATACTTCAAGTGCACGGTTGAATAGAAGCTTGGCGAACATTGGCTAATATTGATGGTGTGGTGGTGGTAGGTAGGGTGTGTGGCTTGGATTTATTGGAGAGATCCGATGGTCAACCATCAACCCCTTGCCTATATATATCCTTGTTCTCATTCTCTCTCCTCACTTGTTCATTTCTTTTGTTTTGCTCATGGTTTTCATCATAGGTAAGTACATCTTGCAAATATAAAAAAACATGATCAGTTATAGTTTTATTCTTAGTAGTTGTTGTAATTAGTTTCTAGTAGTGTTCTGATTATAGTTAGTTCTTGGAGTTTTCAAATTTGAGGTGGTTAATGGTTTTATCTTGATTTTATTATGAGGGTTTTCATGAGTATATTTTCCTAGGAAATGATCCCCTAAAAATGAGATATTTTTAAAAGATGTTGTTACCTGATTTTGAGCCTGAATTTTTTCTTGATTTCTGGTTCTTGTTGCTTAAGGAACGGAGCACCGTCATAGTCTCGAGCTTGAGCTCTGAGTGCATCAATGGTGGGTTGGTTGGAGAAGAATAACAGTGATAAGAAGTACACAGGAGGATTTGCACTATGGGTACATGTTGAATGTGACCCGCATTCCATACTCGTGCGTACTTTAAGAGTACTACCAATTTTTTGCAAAAGTATGTCAAGGGGATAAACTTTTGAAAAAATCCTTCTTAGCGCACTTTTGGAAGATTTTAGTTTTTGGCGCACTTTTGAAAATTTTCATCCTCTGGCGCACAATTGATGTATTATCGAACGAACCAAGCAAAAGTGCGCCAGTCTACTTTTTAGCGCACTTTTGACCAACTTCCTCCTTGGTGCACTTTTAACCAAATAAGCAGACCGGCGCACAATTGACACATTGTGCATTAACTATCAAAAGTGCGTTGCTCTTATACACACAACCCTTGCCGCATTTTTTGGATGCTCAACGGTTGGCATACTTTTGATAGATTAATTATCTGGCGCACTCTTGTTCGGTTCAGCCTCGATAAGCGAGCCTTGACTTTGGAACATCATGATTTCTGAGGCCCTCGACTGTCGTTCCCTCGACTGTTGCGCCGCATGGGGACTTGTATTTTGTCTTGTAGTTATTTGCACTTGCATAGTGCGCTACTTCTCTTACTCGTAACTCTTGCTTTGTGCGCCAGTTTGCTTGCATGAGTAGAATGTGCCTATTCTTATAATTTTTCATTTGTGCGCCACATCTTCCTGCTGCTCTATTATCGATTTTGTGCGCCACGTTATAGACTTTTGCGCCATGACTTATGGGACCTAGTTTTACAGGTTTGTGCGCCATATATTTGCTTGCTTGTATATAGTGCGCCACTATTCCTGACTAGCCTATATTTGGCACTTGCAAAGTGCGCCGACCCAGGACCTTTTGTGATTGATTGTGCATACATGGGTCATGTTGTGCACTTGATGCATATTCGAGATTAGTTGAGCTTGACCATGATTGATGATCTATGATCCAAGAATTTGAGAAATTAATGAGACATTCATGACCGTGACTCGATCATATGAGATATGAGATTCCTAATTAATTATGACTCCTGACCTGATGAAACATGATTCATGTGACCAACTGATAGGTTTGGTATCCTGACTTAATTATTGTATTCGTGCTGATACACTTGTCCTGCTCACCTGTTTATAAAGGTTTTATTGTACACCGAGTGTGGGACATTGGCCAACATGTACACTGAACGTGACATGATGATTCATGTTCTGTGCATAATATTATATTCTTGATTTTTTGGCACGAAAATGATAATGGGTCATAATCATAGCGTGGCTAGGTTAGTGATGGTTTGAATGTTGCATCTATATTAGGATGGATCCAGACTTGACTCCTTATATTAAATGGATTCCTATCAAATGTGCCCGTACTCTGTACGACATCATTAAGAAAATATTCTTGTAGCCACGGCAGAAAATTCTATATCACTGTACGGTTAATTAGGTAACATAAAAATTGATTAGAACATGGGGAGGGAACGGCATCCCGAGATCGTGCGTGATGGGCCACCCCGTAATAATTTTTATGACGTACAAGGCTGGCCACCATGGATATTATATATCATCCGCACATAGTGGAGTGCAATTAGCGTGGTGTCCCTACGAGAACTGGTGCGATCATGATTTTCTGCTTGTATAATATTGGCTCGGTTAGCCCTGCTCGACATGGCACGATCTGAGGATGCTTATTATTATTATATCTGGGATAATCCCATACGCCACATAAGTCGTAAGATTGTTTGGCCATTCTAACCTGACTTGGTTGTTATTGTATCTCTGCTAGTAGCTTAGGGACATGGACTGTCATATTATGGTGTTCAACTTCTGTCCTTGTTTTGTTCGGGAGTTGAGTCATTATGCTATGATGGAAATATAGACCGAACTATGACACAGAATTCTAGCTTTACCATAATCATGGGACGTACCTTATCTTGGGTGGCATGGCATTTTTTGTTCTTATTTGGTGAAGGAGTGCCATGTTATCCCAAAGATGAGGCACACGCCAACGATTTTGGCTCTTGTACTATATGCTTGATCTGGTTTATGTTTTTTCATTTGTGCTTCCTTGTGGTACTTGCTATTTGCGGTCTAACCCGACTAGTTTTGTATGGCCAGGTTTAGAGCCAACACATGAGGATCCGGCTTATCCCCCTTATGATGACGCGCACCAGACGGATGGTCGTTGAAGGGAATGAGTGGATTTCTTGATCACTGCTCGTCTACTCTTTTGGGCGTTTAGCCACCGATACTTGTTAGCCGGCTTGTCTGTACATCAGTTCCTTTTTACATAACTGTAATATAATTAAACTGCAGCTGATATCGGTTGTGTAACTATTGACATTTTGTTTGCCTAATATTTTGATAGCTAGATCTCTAAAATATTTCGATGGAGCATTTGGGACACCTTACAGCTTTATCTTACATGTTCTATGTAGTTGTTACTTGCTTGAATGATTGAGACATAGTTGTTCTAAGACCTTAGGAGACTTATTGTAGCATGCACCCCCTTGTCTTTCTACAGTCGTGACCGTCGTACGATGTTATATACCTTGTACGGGAGAGCTTGCCATGTCCGTCTCCGTATTTCGGTACTGGGACGTGACAGGGGGAGTTCTCGGGATCTTGCGACTGTGGACCGCAAAGAGGGCTGCTATCATTGTGACGAAAAAAGTCATATCAAAAGGAACTGCATGAAGCTCAAAGCTGAGAAGGCCAAAGGCAAGGATGATCAGGAGGATCTTATGGCTATGAGAGATCACATCATCGCAGCAACCGGCGCAGAGGAACCTTGTGGCATGTGTCATGATGGCAATTGGGTCATGGACACGGGGGCGTCGTATCATGCCACTCCGCATAGGAGAATCTTCACGCCATACCTTAGCGGTAGATTTGGATGTGTGAAGATGGGTAACAAAGGGACGACTGCAGTTGTAGGCAACGGTGACGTGCACTTGACAACGGAGCTTGGTGAGAAGCTCGTTCTTAAGGATGTGCGACATGTACCGAGTTTACCCTACAACTTAGTTTCGGTATGGAGGCTGACGGAAGATGGTTGTCGTAGCATGTTTGGGGACAAAGATTGGATGCTTACAAAATATTTTCAACAACTGGCTCGAGGAGATTTATGTTGTGGCATATACAGGCTCAACCAGCTGAGTTGTATAGGTAGGCCGCAAACATCGGATGTAGTCTCGAGGGGTGTTCGACAGAAGCTAGTGGATCGTCAGAAACTTGTTGAGAAGGGTTTTCAAGATGTTCTAGGGATACGGAGGATTCGGTTCGTCGAGACAAAGCAAAAAAAATTAAAGAGCCAAAGATTAAGGGTTAGTTTGTCGGTCTCATAACAGCTGGTTGGTCTCCATGTGAGAGTTATTCCACGAATTCGATTTTGGTGACTGATGGTTTGCCAAAGCTTCACTGCACGACATTGATTAGAACAGTTCAAAACTAGGGAGGAGATCAAGGTATGCAGCAACCTCAATCAAAGGCAGGTGCATCTCTATTTGTACAATTTCAAAAGAGTTGTGGGTCATCGACGGCGTGCACAGTGCATGATATTCTGCTCGAAGATGCATGTGTACGGGAGGGCTTCAGTATCAGACATGAAGGTGGGCAGGTTCATGAGTCTGAATCTCCGGAGAACCGCATCGTCCGCTTAGTTGGGCAAGCCAAGGGTGAAGAAGCTCTTCGTAACGGTAGTACGTTCCGGTGGAAGACGAAACTCGGGGAAAGACAACCAAGACTTATGGTAAGGCTAGTCACCATCGACTTCGCTCTTGGCCGTGTCATTGATATTGGCAGGATCCCAGTGGTGCAGGAGGTGCTACGTTTGGCAGCTTGCGTCGACATGACGGTCAAGGAGTTGGAGACGAAGGAAGATGCAAAGTAGCTTGGGGGATCGGAGATTGGTGCCATGGGAACATGAACTCTATCGTGGGACGACAGACATGGAGTTCAGTTGAGGAGCCATGGGGACAACACCCTCCCATCAGACTGGAGGGGGAGTATGTTGGGTCCAGTTTGAATTTGTTAACCACAAATTCTGGAGCCCAAATATGGTTGATGATTTGATTTGATACAATTTAAAAATCTACATTAATTTGATTAAATTTACAAATCTGTATCAAATATTTAATTTGACCATATTTGGACGTCCATAGTTGGTACTTGCTATTTGAGGTAATGACTTACCTATTTTAGGGTTTCTTATTTAGGAATTCCTATGATCTAAACTAGGATTTCTCAACTATATATATATGGATTGAGGGTGGAGGCACAAGATAGAGATTCATGATGCTTATCCACAGAAAATCTAAGAGAAAATTCATACTTTGCTCTTAGGGCTTGTCATCCAAGACAAAAGGAAGAGGAGATTTGATCGAGGAGTCGTCGCCTTTGTTTATGGAGATCGATACGGGTAGTGTGAGTGATTTAATTGTAATCTCTGTCTTTTCTTTCTGAGTGTGGTGAGGAGGTTGAATCTATTAGGACAAATGGTTCAACATTGATTTTTGTCAATCTTGTAATTTCACCTGAGTTGTATAGATTAAAATTTGTCTATGTGACGTAGTCACCGTTATATACGTTATCTTTATATGTACTTGGTGTTCGTTAGACGAAGATTGGTTATCTCAGGTAGATTGGCCTAAGTTTCCGCTACGATTAGTTTCAAATACAATGTCAGAACGTTTGTAGGACGTGTCCGATCCCAACATCTGGTATCAGTCCATAATATATGGAAGCACCAAAGGAGTTGGCGGCCGACTCCTAGACATCAAAGGATTTGGCGTCCCACCACTCCCTCTCTTCGGTACGTCATCTCTTTTGGTCGCCTAGCCTCTTTTTCCCTTTTTTTTTAAAAAAAAAAATTCTTCAAACTTTTTCTCTCGTGTACAAATTCTATATTTTTTCCTTCCTCTGTACGAAAATTTCTGTATCTTTATGCACCTGCTTAGAAGTTTCTGCTTCTACCTCCTGATGCTTATTGTATTGCATATCCAGCAAGCAAGAACTCAGGTTTGTATGTAAGAATCCATCTTTCACTAGAACTTCGATAGGAATGTCTCTACACAAGAAGACGAACAGAAGGATCTGCCACCTGTGTATGGGCCACATCTCGTATTTGTCATGCTGACAGCCGAAAGTAATTAAATGAACTTCTTAGTAAACCGGCGGCAAGACTGTTTGAGCCAATCATATGGAAGAAGAAAACTATGGATTGTCATGGGCTAAAAAAAATTCAAGTTTTAGTGGTTGACATTCCTCGATTCAATATCAATGCGGGGGTTTGTGCACCCAACAACAAGAAAGAGGACATAAAAAAGGATGTAGCACTAGGCTTTTGTCAAGGCAAAGGCAAGCAGTAAGAGAGTAAAATAATTCAAGAAGAGCAAAAGAATGCCAACTTGCCAACAACAACTTGGCAAATGGGTATTTTCAGCTGCAAGTGCATAATATGGTCAAGGCATCTTCAAAAGAGTTGGGCACCACCAGACAGTGGCAGCTACTAGTGTTGTTTGTTGGTAAACTTAAATAGTTTCCTCCACAAGGCTTTTGTGGTCCACTAATAAGGAAGCATTCTAAGAACAATCTAGGCTTAGATCATAATAGAGGAGAGACCTGCTGTTTGAACATTTTGATATATGTGGTGTCATCAAAACTTAATGTTTATATAAAATAAATAGATAAATTCATGGAAGATGATACAATAGTACAAGATAGACTTTGATGCAGCCGGCTGTATCAAATTTTTGATAAAGCCGGTGTATGACAAGTGGGGTCTCCTCTAAAGTTTATATTTACACGTTTTACGAAGAGAGATGGGTCCACTTGTCATACACCGGTTGTATCAAAGTTTTACTCCAATAGTACCATCAACGCAAAATTTAAGAAGTAAAATAATAAAATTGATGTTCCAAAATAATATATATATATATATATATATATATATATATATATATATATATATATATATATATATATATATATATAACGAAATACTAGCATTCCAAGCCCAAAAAAAATAAAATTTATGTTCCATACAAAAAAAAAAAAAAAAAAAAAACTAACAATATTTAGGATAAGTCATATGATAATAATAAAAAAGAAAAAAAATTTGTAAATTGTTCTTTTGTTCAATAACCTCCAAGAGGACAAATATATATATATATATATATATATATATATATATATATATATATATGATAAACGGGTCGGAATATGAGCCATAGTGTTCATATTCCTACATGAGCCATGCATATGTGGACCAATAGTAATAGAATGTACTAGTGCACATGGGTGCACATGGCAACTAGTACACTCTATTCCTATTGGTCCACATGTGTATGGCTAATGTAGAAATATGAGCACTATGGCTCATATTCCGTTTACCCATATATATATATATATATATATATATATATATATATATATATATGGTCCGGATAAAAAAATATATATATATGGTCCAGATCAAAGATTCCGCACGCGGAGTCCCGCCGAAACGCCGTCCCCCTCCTACACCACCGGTTCGGGGGGGGGGGGGGGGGGGGGTGCGCATATATATATATATATATATATATATAATTTTGTTCTAGTGCACGTCTACAGTATGAAACACTACCATTTAATTTAACGGACTCCTCCGTAGGTTTCCTCCGTAGGTTTCAAATTACGATTTAAATGATAGATTTAAACATATGTGTTATCTTTCTTAAAAAAAATATAAATTTCTATTTAAAGATAGTTTCTTTTTAGATTTATTTTTAAAGATTGATTTTTTTAAAGATATTTTTTTTAAAGATAGATTATTTTTAAAAGATATGTTATTTAAAAGATAAATTATTTTAAAATATATATTATTTTTATCATTAATATTAAAACTAATATTAAAAATAATATTAAAGTTAGTATTAATATTAAAATTTAATTTAATATTAAAATTAATATTAACATTAACATTAACACCAAAATTATTATTAACATTAATTTTAATATTAACATCAAATTTAATTTAATTTAATATTAATATTAACATTAATTTTAATCTTAGGATATAATTAAATCTATCATTTAAATATTAATTTGAAACTATGAAAAAAATCTCAGTTATATATATATATATATATATATATATATATATATATATATATATATAACAGCTATACAAGGGAACATAGGTCAAGAAGAGGGCTTGAACGCAATATGAGTAATCCAGAAATGCAGGGACTCAAATCCATGGAAATGCACAAGCCTACCCTCTATGAACACGAATATGCTTATAGTTACCACCACTTCCCTCCAATGAATCCACCAACACCTATATCTATCTACTTCCTATCCCAATTGGCCAAACTGCCAATCCCTATTTCTAGTATATACCAACCTCCCATCCACACCAGCAATAGCTAGCCCCAACCCCTATGTTTAACCAGGGATATGATACTCCTTTCTGTAATGTCCACACCAATGTACATAGGACATCAAGGTAGAGGATCTATGCAACCAACTTATAACCCAACCAGGGAGCCCCTACACTAAAGGTTGAAACTTCCCGACGATGAGTAGAGGGACAATTATGACTACTTAAATTACTACAATGTACCCGAATAGGATAGGTTGAAACTTGACAATTATGACTACTAGAACATGTATAGGGACAATGATTGGATGTGTACGAAGGGTTTCCAACGCTATATCGAGATATTATATGTTGCGATATGTAGAGGCTCAAGCAGTTGAATTGTATGGGGTAGTTACAAACCATTGCAAAAATAAGGGGAGTGAGCAACGTCTGAAAATGTCACTAACCCTCTTTCATCATCGCGGGCTCGTCATCGTTATGCTAGTAACTGACGTAAGGGATATCACTAGGACATCTTTACAGGCACAACTTATGTCATTACTAATGACGTCGCTTAAGAAATAAACTATTAACGCAGCTATGACTTTCTTTTATTAAATTTAGCGAACATGTCACAAATATCATCAATGTCAGGGCGACGTAAAAAATTTGTCAATATGAAGTAGCAAGTCATTTGGTGGCTACAATGACGAAATAGGATGTATTTACCTGGCAATTGAAATTTCCAGTATCAGTATTTTAGCAACGGCTAGTGACACGTGGTGACGTTCAAACACCAGTTAATCACTAGTACGTCGTTGAAGTACAAAAATGTAAATAAAAATATACAAATGACAACAATGAACCTACTTTTCAAATACACAATACAATTATACATTGATATATGAACATCAATACCACAATATATCGATACAGAAGCTAATAAAATGATATAAACAAGCACCAATGTTTTATAATGATACAGAGTCTAGTAATGATCGAATTAGGGTCAAAAAAAAAAAACAAATATGATCCGACCATGGTCAGTTACAACATAAGATCACAAAACAATGTCCAAGGAGCATTGATACTATGTGTGCACATATGAAAGCTTCGTAGTCTTCGACAACCACTCTCTTGGCATCTACTGCAGCGGTAGAGGCGGTGGATGTTGTGGCACCTGATGCTACTAATTGGAATATAATATATCATTAAGCCTCTCAAAAAAGGTCGCCATCATATACGTCGTCAGCGTCAACTGGGTAATATATGGCTCAAGCGCCTCAAAGTTTGTCGTAAACACTTTTTTCGTCAAACTGGGGTTAGGGTTGGACCTAAAAATGCTAATGGTCCTAGGATTACATCACTACGAGCAAGTTATCTCGAAAGGAAGAAATATATCGCTAAGGGCCTCACCATATTCTGAATTGTGAGACTATTGGGTGGACCTGGACTGCCCATTAGTTGAGGGAACTTTGGATACCTGTGACACTACATACGCGATGTATGACTCTTATCTCATAATAAGTACCCTTATGTTCCATGATATTAAATTCCCAATAATCCGGTATATAACTCTAGGTTCCTCTGCGTTAAATATAGTGTAGATGACGATTACATCGTTAAGCACATACTCCCTTAGTTGTGTCCATGCCAATTCCTCCATTTAAGACTTCCTCGCCGCCGACTAAAATCATAAGTACAGAAAACCTATAATTGCATAATAGTTTCCTAGTAACACTTTCAAAAATAGGTTTTGATAGTACTAAGATTAGTTACGTAAGTCGGTATCAATATATAAATCGAGTACGACATAACCTATACGCTAATTTATAAAACATGATCTTCTAGGCTTATGCTTGCATATACACACATAGGTAAGTTTGCAATTAACCTCTGATAGGACTTCGCCTCGAACATATTGTTTCCACTCAAGTGCGTAATAAATAATAGGTCTACCAAAAAATTTCCCAGTCAGCTTATCCCTAACAGCTACGGTATCATACTATGTCCACACTATCTCTAGTATGATATTTGTATCCAAAAAATATTACAAGCTGAGAAGAGAAGTGCCGGAAGTAGAAAAAAAATTCATTAATATTCAAGATCATGAGTATATATGATTGAAATCTATTACATCCAATGTTTTCATTAATATTCAAGAACATGAGTACATATGATGTAAGTTTCTACGATAAGAACCTTCTCCATTAAGGCACCCATCCGTGTTGTTTCTGCTACCGACATAAGTGAAGCTGGTGGCAAGACTCAATGCATTATGGGTCATCCCTCCTCAGTGCAAACCTCAGTATATGCAAAAGAATTCATACTGATGGATAGCAAAGGAGGGGAGGATCATGCGCTCTTCAACCATATGGGAGAACTAAAGACAGGGATAATCAATCCAAAACCCGTAATCAGCACCGTAGGCCCTCGACCAGTGGCAGGCCGCATGAGGGAAAGAAACGCAACGAGCATGTTGCATAAGCAGGTGAGATCCACTCACGACGTCGGACGTTCACCCTCATCTCTTGGTTCAGTTCTTGACGAACTGACGCATAAGGTTGGCATTCTCTTCGAATGACGGGTTCAATGATATCCTTACATATTCCATCATGAGCAACACAAGAGGAGATAAAGCCTACATAAAGAAAACACGCATCAGTCTCAGCGAAGATTGTGAAAATGTGCAACGGCCACATACCGCACAAGGTAGAAAGCCTCAACCAGTACACGCATCTTCTAGATGAGATCTTATCCATGTGGCCAAACTACATAAGAGCCCTTCGCGCATGATCAGATGAGCCTTCATCCATGCGGCAAAGCTATGTTAAAAGCCTGCACATGTTCTAGATGAGCCTTCATCCATGTGGCAGAGCTACGTAAAAAGTCTGTGCATGTTCTAGGCGAATTCTCGTCCATGCGGCAGAGCTTTGGGGGAAGTCTGTGCATGTCCCTGACAGTCTCTCATCCATGCAACAAGACTGTGTACTTGTGTCTCTGTATCCTCGGCGTCGTAAAACAAAGGCTGCGACACCCTACCTCCAGTCGGAGCATCAGCATCGGGGGGCTACGGGTCCACTTTGTCCCTGTCAGCTCCTCACCAAGAGGAACGGCGGCCTTCAGCATTTTCACGAGGGAATGAGCATGATAACTGAGTCTCTCTCATTCCTAGGTTGCCTATTTATAGAGGCCTGGGGCCGTGTGAGAAGATCGCGACAATGACCAAGGCAGTTACGAGAATGAATCTGACGCCTTGGAACTCGGACTATCAAAGGCTGATGGGGCATGACGCCTCGATTTTCGCAAATCTACATGTATCTTAAGTCAAACTGACGCCTAGAAATCCGCGCCCATGCATTAGCGGCAGTTTCGATATGGTCTCATTTAAATGAATATCTGACAGCCTGGCAGAACTCGTCTATGCGACAGCTAGCTCCATGCGAACACAAATCCAGGCGGCTCAAAGTTCCTCTCATCCATGCTTCTTTTTCAAAATATTTCAAACTTAACTTATCTGTTCGAAAACTTTGAAGGGGGTCTTGTAGAAGCATAAAAAAATCCAGAAAGCCACACGTCCAGAAGCTACGTATTCAAAGGCAGACTCACTGGACTCAGACCGCAGGGACTCAAAGACAGCTATGCGGCCCACGGACTTGGGCAGAACCAAGTCCTCAAGAGGCGTCTATGTGGCCCAAAATGAAATGGAAGCGATAACCGCATAAACGCCCTGACATGGCATTATTGGCCTTCCATAAAGTTCTGACAGGGCATTAATTGCCCCGAACGCTTCGAAAACCGCGAGAAAAGACGGTTCACTAAGCAACAGAAAATGACGCCAGCACAATAATGACTCTTGGAAGGCGTGCAGTGCCACGTGGGCGCGACAAAACTCGCATACGGCCCCGTCTCTATGCGGCCTAGCACTTATGCGGTCTCATGAGGCCCAATCCCAATGCGGCTCGGCCCCTATGCGGTTTTGTCTTCATGCGGCTCCATGCGACCGAATCTTCTTGTCCCCACCAGTGCTGACCACGTGTCTAGCTTACCCTAAGTAGTCAAAAACGGTTATATATCGATTATATAACCGATATATAATGGTATCGATCCTGGACCGATATTTTTTTGCAGAAATATCGGAACCGATATTATCGGCCGATTTGGCCAATATTGTTCGAAATATCGGTTTACAAAAAAATCGATTTCTCACGGTTTTGGTTTTGCTACAAAAGAATCTTATGGGCCTGGGCCTGCAGACGACATTCTATGGAAAAATAAGCTGTTAAGTCAAGATACAATACAATACAATACAAGCTTCTGCCATCAATGGAGATTATATCTTTTGCCATCAAACGATATGACATTCACATCAATGGAGATTACATCTGATGTTGAATGATACGACATTCACATCAATGGAGAATGGAGATTACATCTTCTGCCATCAAAATCGTCATGCATCAAACTTATTCAGAGATGTAGTTCCTTAAGTGATCTTCTTTATCTTGGATCTCTTGGATTTCTCGACGATATGTATACTTTATGCATATTTTATAATATAAAACTATTAAGTGTATTATTCATATATAAAAATTGTGTTAAAAATGCAAACCGATATTTACCGTTATAAAACCGATATATCGGTGATATATCTATAACTCTACTGGACCGTTATCATGAAAAAATCGTTATTAACTGCATAGAGCTTACCGAGTCTCGCACGCAACGGATGAAAACAACCTTGGTTACAGGCCAAGATCTCAGCAATAACGTATTCTAACTAATGCCACGTGGCAGCCTGACCGTGACATGGGCTCGCGGTTACAACCGCATCCTATTAAGGATGATCATGCGGCAACCAGACATGCGAGCGCATAAGCCATCCAGTGTAGATGGCTATAAATAGCTAGGATGCATTCTTAGAAAGGACGGACAGAGGAGGGATATGTACATTGAGACGCAGAGAAAACATACTCAGGAGTCCATTTGCTGTCTTTCGTGCCAATGAGCCAGAGACGTAGCAAATTTCTACGTCGTTGGACCGTTAACGGAATAAAGGAGTCAGCTGCAGTACTCGATCTCCTTCATCACACTCCCCAGAATCTTAATTGTACTTAGATTTCTTGTTTAAGGACTCTTTGTACTTTCTTTGCTTTCAAATATACAAAACCAAGTTAGCACAACCAAATTTTTGTATCGGAACAATTGCCAATGACGTTCTCAAGAGCATCCAACCGTTGGTTGATTTGGTTGCTACTTTCAGGCTCATCACCGGTCACGTACACGAATGCTATGCGTGGGTTGGTAGGACTGGTAGACAGAATAGTGTAGTCGGAGTATACACAGAGGCGAGTTGAGGGATGGCATGTCCAAAACCTATCTTTTTGAGGAATGATTAAGCTAGTTCGCCCAGTCATTACGACGATTGTCCGCTTTTGGTTATAGGCTATACTTCTTCCGATCTCTATGATTAATAGGATCGAGAAAATTTGTGCCAACTTTGTTTAGAGATGGGGGATACATGTTATAGGATGGAACACCCTCTGTCGACCGCATAAGGAATGAGGAGTAGGTCTGCAGCCTTTACGACTGCTTCGGGATGTGGCTGGGCTGAAGCTTACTTGGAAGTTTCTTTCGAAAGACTCGCTATGGACAACTTGAATGGAGAACAGATACTTGAGGGAACATAATTTTTGGAGTAGGTTTTCAAACAATAATGATTGTTGTTTTCAAAAGTATTACTTTATACCGCTTTCAATTGAAGCAGTTGATCTCAAGGGTCTTCAAAGATGGTGAGACCACAGACCTATGGTTTGACCCATAGATTGAACGCCAAAGCTTGATAGAACGAGGAGGGTCAATGGCATATCGAGGGACTGGAAGGAGGGAACGTGTGAGTGTCATTATGAGAATGAAGTCTGGCATCCAGAGTTACATGGCGGCACGTGGCAATTCAGGGAGATCATTCAGACGATGAGGGTGGACACATCACTTCAGACTGATCCATGAATTTGGGATAATACTGGGACGGAGCGGTTCACACATAGAGCTGTATCTAATGCTGTCAGAGTCGCACACCCTATGATGGAGCTGGCGGATGTGGTATGGGCCAAAAGTGTTACTCGTAAAATGCAATTATGTCTATACAAATTGAGTCTGGGAAGACTAGTCACACTTGATAGGTTGCGGAAATTTGGACTGTAGCAGGAGGCCCAGGGATGTATACTGTGCCAGCAAAGGGATGAATCCATGACACATTCTTCCAATGTCCGGCGGCGTGGGATCGATATTTGGTTAGCCCAACATGATAGGTTAGGCTTATCCAGTAAGGGAATCCATGACTGGAGAACAATCGTCGAGGTCATCAGAAGAGAGAAGCGGAGAGGTCATGCTTGGTAGAATGAGGCATGGATCAGACTTGCTGCAGCGGTCTGGCATGTCTGGAAGGAGCGAAACAATCGTATCTTTGAGGGGTCGGTGATTTTCACCATTGGAATTATCTATAATATTGAGCAGGATGTCAGTATAATGAAAGAGAAGACGCACCCTTGAATTGCCTCTTTAGTATTTGTAATTTGATTTAATTAATTACCTACTTCCTATATATATATATATATATATATATATATATATATATATATATATATATATATATATAGGATCCGAATCGGGAGCCTCGCCAAAGCCCTGCTCCCCTGCAACATAGGATCGGAGGGACCGCGCGGGGCACGCGTGGGGCCCGCGTCGATCAAACTACTAAGGATCAGGGGCTCCCGCTGGGCTCCCGATCCGGACATATATATATATATATATATAATGAGGCTTCAAAACGACTCAAAAGTGAGTCGTCTAAGCCGTATATATATCATCATCAATTAATTATTTTTGAAAATTAATATTACGTAAAAAATGTTAAAAAAAGTTAAATTTGTTATAAATAACACTGTAAGAATTCGAACTCAGCCAACATGAAACAATAACTTCCACCTTAACCACATGAGTTACAAGAAATATTTGTTTATAATTAGATAATATTATGTAGCTAACCATTTCAAGACTTTTTACGAAAAGTAAAAATATATCCATAACTAATTATAATTAAATATATGACAAATTCTAATTAAAATATAAAAATATATATAATAAATCTTAATTTAAATATTTTAAAAAAATTATATTAATTTTAGAAAAAAATTATTTTACGTGCAACGCACGTGAATTTACTAGTATATATAATGCGGCTTAAAAACGGCTCAAAAATTAGTCGTCTAAGACGTATGTATATCATCAATTATTAATATAAAAAATTTAAAAATAAAATAACTACCGCATATTTTTTTTCTCAGGAAAAAAATTAAAAACCACATGAACATATAACAAATCATATTTGTTCAAAATTTAAATTATATTTAAACTAACTACATGGTATTATCTAATCAAACACACCCAAAATTCAAAAATATATTTATAACAAATCATAATTAAAATATATTCAAATCATATTTAAAATATTTTAATATAATTTAAATTTCTATCTAATTTTTAAATATATTTGTTTTGGTACGTGTAACGCAAGTGAACGTAACTATTGTAAAAAATAAGAATGTCCAAATTGGGAACAAAGATTCTTAAAAAAAATTAATAACATTGCAAAATAAGATAGGAAAATAAAATAAATTAAAAAATATGTTAGGAAACTAATATGTTGGAATCTTATCTCTACTAATATAAGGTGGCTTAGAAACGGCTCAAAATTGAACCGTCTAATCCGTTTGTAAATATTCCATTAATTATTTAAAAAATAACTAATTATTTTACTATCTAATATGAATTACTTGTAGCAAAATAACTCTAACTAGAGTGGTTAAGTATTTTCCTCGATTGTCTGAGTTCATTTTCTAAAGATTATAGTATTTATAATAAATTCATTTTTTAAATTTTTTAAACAAATTATTATTATTATTATTATTATTATTATTATTATTTTTATATATATATATATGATTTAAAATAAATTGACTCAAAACTTATAAAATTAAATTTTGAAGAGGAGTTGTTGTCTTGATTTTTCAAATGAAAGATGTGTCTTTAGGTTGAAAAGTGAAAAAGATCATGAGTTGTGTGTGCTCCCTCTTTGGCTAGTGTGTTCTTGGCATAGTTTGAAGTATCGGCCGATACCGATCCGATACGGCCGATACCGATACAGTTTGGCATGTCCCGATCCGATACCGACCGATACCCGATACTGACCGATACCGACATTAGTGATCTCTTTTCCGGTCAATTCGGCAAAGAAAATTGAATTAAAAAGACCAATTAGCAAGGGTGTAAAAAGCATATAAAAGAGGAAAACTTATCTATCGCATATAAGTCAATCGACAAGGGTGACTACTATTTCATTCGATTTCAAAAATACTGAGAAACAACACTGAAAATATTTTAAATTATGCATAAATGTATAAAATATATTTTCTAAAATGTTAATAATTTACTAATAGTTGTTTGATTTCCGATAAAAAAAAAATCCGATACTCCGATCCGAAACCGCCGATACTACCGATACCGCCGATCCCAATACTCACAGGAATGGTCCGATACCGATTCCGATACCGATACTTTGAACCTGTTCTTGGTTTTGATATGTTAAAGTTGTGTGTGATGAGTTGTGTGCTCCCTCAATCGCTAGTGTGTTCTTGTAAAGGTGTGTGTGATCTCTTTTCTAAAGAGAATGAAAGAGAATAGTAAAGAAAAAGAAGAAAATGAGTGTCTTTCTTTCTTGATAGCTAGGAAAACATGTGTGTTTGTGTGTTTTCTCAAATTGCTATGCTTGCATGGAGAGGGAATAGTATGGAGAGGGGGTAACTGGGCTCTTGCTTGGCTAAGGAGAAGAAAGTAAAGAAAGAAATAGAGTAAATGAGAAAGAAAGAAAGAAAGAAAGAGACGTAAGAAGAATAAAGGAGAAGCACAAAGGAAAAAGAGAAAAGAGGTTTTGTGGCCGGGCTATGCATGCAAGGGGTAGGAGGTGAAAAGGTGACTAAGCAAGCTACTAAGAATGAGGTGTCATAGGGAGGAAGGTGACTTGAAGGTTAAGAAATGACTAAGCTAGCATAGTTATAAATAGTTCAAGCTCCTCTATGACAAGTAGGTCAAATTCCTCCCCTATTATAATACTATAAAATTTTGACATAAAATAAAATATTATTATTATTATATCTTCTCGTAAAAAATATTAATATTATATTAAAATTTTAAAGTTTGTAAAAAATATATTAATATTAAAAGTCGTAAAAATTTTAATATTATAATGAGCCTTTTGGAAAACAGTTATGATACTAAGCAATCATGAAAATGGAAGATCCTATGTGAAAATTGTAAAAAATTTGGGGTCTATATAAATTTTTGAGAAATTTTGTAAAATTTGGGTGGCTTTGTACAATTTTGGAGATCCTAGGTCCATGCCTAGGTCGTTTAGACTTGGAGTCGGTTCAAAGGTTTTGTTTAACAGCTACTATAACATGTGGGAATGCTTTAACGGCTACTATAACATGGGGATGTAGAAGTCAATTCCTATTGGTCCACATGTGTATAACTCATATAGGAATATGAACCTATGGCTCATATCCATCCCATTTACCATATATATATATATATATATATATATATATATATATTGAAAAATATCTATAAACTTTCTTTCCGAAAATCTAATGGGTGATGAGCCCCACTAGTCTCAATGTGAATCAGCCCATGTTCATGGCTTGACATGATGAAAAAACCTACTCATCCATTCTTTCAGAACAGCTAGTCTCCTTTGGCCGGAAAGGAGGCAGTCATCGTCGAGAAATCATGGAGGTTTTCGAGTTTGCACTTGTTTGATGAGAAGAAAATATATTTCTAAGCAAATCACCAACCTGCCGGTCGCAAAACTTAAGGTTTTCTGGTTTGGTGGCTTGACAGAAACACTTAAAAAATTCATAGAGCTAAAGGAGTACTTGTCGGAGAAGGACTGGACTACTTACCACCAATACGCTTGTAAAAAAAGTCTGCAGCATTTCTTCAATTATTGCTGGACATGGTTCAATGGAATAGAAAGCAGTGACTTGTTGCTCTATATATAAGAATACACGGGCATTAGTATACTGACTATAGAACCTCCATTTAGTGAGCCTTGTCACTGGAAGTCGTCCCGGATCCATCCCATAGTTCCTGCAATTCTTTTCTTGTCCACGAGACGAAAAGAACTGGCCCTAGAGTTGAAGGAACCTGCAGAGGTATTGGTTTAATGTTAATATTAGTCAACTTTAATCCATATTCCAAGGCAGTAATATGTGACAATACATGTAAGAAACTGAATATCGGTCTTAGTATATAGATATCAAGAAAATATGATTATAATTCATCCAATCGGATTAGGAACAAAGGAACTCCACAAAGTAATCACAAGGCATTATCACTAATATTTGGGGAGATCATAAATCACATAGCTGGAGAATGTGAGACGAGACTAAGAAAGTTGGCATAGACTCGTCAAATACTTTTTCATTTGCTATCTAATGTTATTCTGTAGTCATCTTTGTAAACATTCAGCAACTCAAAGTTAATTACCCATTTTCATAGTAAAATGAGCTTGACCGTTGATTCAGTAAGAAATGCCTTCCAAAATCCAGGCAAGCACAACTTTTGAGTTGGTTTATCCTATTGTCAAGTAAATGCTACAATTTTTTTTTCCAGAACTTCTCAAAGATGGTAGAAACTCAAGCCTCGCATTTGACATTCCAGTCATGGCACCGATAATTAATCTAGACTGGCATCAGATTGAAATGCAAGTTGAACTATGGCAAGATAATTGTTTTGAAAACAATATCAGATGAATATTGCACTAGGTATCAGAAATTCTCAGATTTTAAAGGAAAATATTTCACTTACTTGTTAGTAAGAAACTTACCAAATAAAGAAGAGCAGGTTGAGGAGACTGAGACAAGATCCCAGCAGCTAAGGCAGTGACCAACCCAACTGCATACCCAAAAAGTGCATACCATACATACTTGGGCCCTTTCGAGGATGTGTCTACCAGATTGCCAGTATCTCTCCTCTTTCGATGATCAAAACAGAGAACCAACGCTAGAAGCATACCAGGAATAGCCTGTCATGTCAACAAATCTGGGAGATTTAGCTAATAATCGGATATCTTTAATGCAAATCTGTAAATAATTTAGACCGAAAGAGCCACCAATTCAATAACCAACTAATATGGAATATAATAGTTGATGGACTACACAGCTTTAGATAATTCAAGTTTCAAGAATACAAATTGTCATTTCGAAAGAAGGATAGTTCAAAATGAAATATAACTACTCACGCGATCATGAGAACGTTGCTTTATATATCAGTATTAGCGGTATTGATTTACAAGATGTCAGAACAGAAGTGAGGAAGCTGATTATTCATGCAAGTACCAATCAATATTATTAGAACAAGTATCGCTTTTGTTTATAAAGAGATGTGATAGGATTTAGCAGTCTGGCCCTTGGAGGATCATAAGTGCCTATTTATTTTACGGAAATATTGGCAAGAGTACATGTTCTTCCAGCTACGAAGTCGCTTCTTCCAGAATCCATGTTGGAAACTGATGACAAGGAAGAAAACCCCAACTTTTCTTCCGACCATCTTCACTCCTATTTGGATTCAAGTGTCGGCAAAAACTGGAAAGAGGTGGCTGTAACAATATTTTATTGCTACCCATACTATCTAGGAAGCACAGACACTTCATAAATTTGGACCATGTCGTGTCAGACACATATCGGACACACCATGGACACTCCAAAATACACTAGGACACTAAAATAGGTGGCGGTTCCTTGTTGTCGGGTACTTAATGTGTCGTGTCCTATCCTTGTCCGTGCAACATAGCCTACTATTTAGTCTAATAAATATATTTTATGGGGTGTCTTCCTCCTCTTCTATACGAAGGCTCCAAACAACAAATATTCAGGCCGCTCTTCCTTTACTTTCTTGGTACTCTTGGAAAAAGTTGCAGATATTCCCTTCTCCATATGAAACTAATTTGTCTGTAAAACAGAAAAATACATCCATTTAAAGGCATCAGAAATCAGAATGACACAGGTCAATTTTGTTCATGGCCTTCACAAGTTGTGAGTGATCTTTCACTCCCTTGTGATTTGTCTTCATGGAACAATTTTGGTGTGTTGTTCCCCTAAAAAAACTTGCTTTCTTTTATATAATTTATACAATCTCAATGAAAAAATGTCCACTTTTGCACAAAGAAAAAATAGTCTACTGACAGTGTTTGGTTGTTTTCAGATGAACAATATCATCCCAAATAAATGGCACAGAAGTTACATCCACTCATCTGACATGGTAACCATCTGGAAATCAAGTTCACACCTAATTTACAGTGATAATAAACATTGGAACCAGCAGACTTCTCCGAGTTTACTAAGTTGAAAGGCCATTATGTACAAACAAGCATGAGCTTGTTGAGGCAAAGAATAGCAATTCGGCTAGGATCAGTGGTCTGTTCTATAAGTGCAAATCAGTATAAATGGGGGATATGTAGGGTACTATGTGTAACAAAAATAAACTGAACAAATAAACTAATATAATAAAATCCTGTATGGACAATGATAATTAGAAGATGAATACTAAAACAGTAAACTTGATTGAAAAGAATAAAGAGAAACCACAAAACTTGACATGCTCGTGATTATAACCTTGAATGCTTAAGCTAAGTTACTTCCAAGACGTTAAGTCATCACTGATAAGCTATTATGTTGTCTAGAGGAGAGGTGTTATGATTCTCATAACTAGTGTTCATATGTAATTATGAATTTATGATCTCTTTGGTAGCTACCCATCAAAAGTTTTATAACCTAGATGCAAGTGGCAATTCACATGACCTTACGGCAAAGGGAGGAGTGTTACCACATTAGATCTTTTCAGCAAAGAACATCCTCTCCTAATATAGTACAATAAATGCATCTGGATTTATGCCTTGAGATAGTTGATCAAAATGGTGGTGCCTGAAGAACAAGCTCAAAACTTTCATAATGAAACTCCTGTCAAAGGCCACCAAGAACAAGCTTTCTTCGGCAGATTTTCTAAATCTGTCACACAACTATCAGCTCTTGATGATGCTAAATGTGATCATTTTGAGGAGGGGAAATCAGTCGTCATGCTTTTAAACAATGTTAAACAAACCGATCTCACTTTTCTTGAACCGGACGCCTAGATGTACAACTAATAACCTAAAATTAGTTTAGAGTTGTGAACAACAAGAAGGCCATTATCAAAAATGTTGAGGTCCGCTATTTGAATACATTTCTTCCCTTCAGTTATGTTGAAGGCCATGCCTTTCGTAACATTGAGGAGGCCATATCCTTATTTACTACCTCAATCAAAGTTTGTTTAAAGTTTTCCTAGTTGTAGCAGCTCTTTTAACTAATCACTCCTAATATGTGCATATGTTGGTCTATGTTGAACAACCAATTTCTTTCGTCTTGTCCTCAGTTTGCATCCCAATCACTCATCCATCTTAGCATTCTCATTTTAGCTATATTGAAACATTTTTTTTTTGAATTGCCCGACACTTGATTAGTCATAAGTTGAAAGGAAAATTTTACAGAAGTATTATAAGACACGCCATGATTTATGGATCAGTGTTGGACAATTAAGAACCACATGTCCAGAAAGTCAATGTAACTAAAATGATAATGCTAAGATAGATGAGTGGCAAAACAGATAGAAAATTATTGCATCTGTGGGAAGTTAGAGATGGCACCAATTTGGAGAGATGAGAAAAATTTGACTTAGATAGTTTGGACATGTGCAATGTATACTAATAAATGCTCCCATAAGGAGAAGCAATAATATAGTGGTTAATGGAGCTGCTAGGACTAAAAGCATGCCTACACTAACATGGTTTGAAGTGTTAAAGAAGGATAGGAATCTTATTAGTGTTATAGAGGACATGGTCCTTAAAGAGCTGAATGGAAGAAGAGGATTCAAACAACCAATCTCATAAATTTGGGATAACTGTTTTGTTGTTGTTGTTCAACGATCGATTCATAGAGCATTGTTAGTCTTATAGATTTCTTACAATAATTTTATTTTCAACTTCAAGAAGTATTCTCCATTTCAACTAATCATGTTTTAATTATATGAATAACATCCTTTTTAATCTCTAAGTCACAATGAATGATTTAAACAAAAAACCTAAAATTGTCACTCCTAGGAGTTATTGTTCATTAATATGTGCTCCTGTCAAATTCCACTAAAAACAAACTTTCTTGGACATGTATTTTAATGCTCTGCTCTGCGCCGTAGCATTATGTTGGCTTGTCGGCTTGAATAGTCTTATTGGAATTGGATTTGTGCGGAGGAACCTTTTTAGTATCAATATGAAAGGCAATTCGTCAATAGGTGAGTGGCTTTGATCCTACTTTTCTATATCTCCACTCCATAATAAAAGAAATCTTATTGTTTTTCTTTGCTATGTCCTTATGATCATTAATGTTGTAAAGAACATAATCAAGATAAAGATATCACCGGTATACTTTTATTCTTCTTACGATTGTATTGGAAATTATAGACCGGTAATAAAACTGTTATAATTTTTACATCAATTGTGATTATACAAGAATGGAATTGTGGACTCTATAATATATGCTTAAAGCATAACGGTATTTTGAGCCTTGATATTGGCAAAAGATAAGTTGAATTGTGTGGGACCGTTGGGTCGCCAGTTCACATTTTGGGACCGTTAGGTCGCCAGTTGAAATTTTTTGACCGTTGGGTCGCCAGTTGTGATAATTCCGAAATGGAAAGGTAGTTTACAAGCTACGACTCGAGAAATATGAAAAGAAAGAATGAGCAAGTGTAGCTCAAATTATTTATAATTTTCATTATTATGCATGTTATGGTTTATAGCTATGTTGCATATGCATACATAGTCATGGACAATGTGTACACAAGGTTTGGGTTCCTCGAACATCTGCGGCCACGAAACCAATTCGGCTTAAGAGGAACAAGGATGGTGCTGAAATACAAGCACAAGAATTTCGGGACATTTGGTGGGCCTAACTATATGCACTGGAAAGGGGCATCGGTTTACCCATGAATAGTGTGTAATCCAAAGTGGCCCTTAGCTTCAATAATTTATTTCTGCTTTCTTAACTTCTTTATTAGCTTAATTCAATCAAAGTTATCAATATTTCTTCCTTTATTAGCTTCCTTTGTTTCATATTCCTTCATCATTTTATCTTCAAATAAGATCTTTCGTTTTAAGATGGTTTTAAGTTCTACCATCTGGTCCTTGATCTCTTGTTATCCTAGTCTCTCATTCAACTCCTAATAGTGATATCTAATACCAAAACCTACTGTTGTGTAGTTAAGCTCCTCCCTAATATAACATCGGAATCTTTACTTGCTAATTTATGTGCATCTTCCTAGTAATAAATTATCCATTTGCTTATATTGTATTCACTCTTAAAAGTGATCATATGTTCCTTCCTATTCATAAAATAATTATTGTTATTATAAGATTATACGCCAATAGAAAATCAAAATTGAAAGATCTTATCATCACCTTCACTCTAGATTCTATAATTATAACCTCCATCAAAGTTATCATAATCACTAGTCTAGTTACAAGTTCTGAATGTATACAATTTTGACAAAGAAACTAAGAAATTAGTGGGACCATAGGAAGCCATCTAAAAAGATTCTGATTCAAAATGGCAGATAACCTACAATCACTAAACTGCTTATGAAAATACTATTAGCCTAGAAAAAAACACTTAATACCAGTATTTATAAAAATTGAACAGATTGTTGAAAAAAATATGCTTTTACAGATGTACAAAAACTCTAGAGCATATTAATATATTTTTAACAAGAAACTGAGTGTACAAAAGACTGGGGCAGCTCTGAGAAAAGAACATAGGTAACTGTTGTAGCAACCAAGCTCAAGTTCCGTGTAACCGTAGCAAGTAGCAACACACATTTACAATTGATGGAATTTTTAAGATCGTAAAGATCATTGAAGAAAAGAGTTCATCACTATCTTAAACAGCAACTATACATTTTGAGCCATACCATAACACTGTTTTTAAAGATACCATCTTGGGGTGGTGGCAGATGCCTTGGCAATTTAGATGCTATGTCACCTTCCTTCTTAGGTGGTCGCCTCGACCTATCTTGACTAAAATGTAACCCAACACAGTAAATTATTTTTGAGTTTGGAACCTGTCTTGGGCCCAGTAACTTAAAATTATAAAGTTCTAGATATTATTAATAATTTAATAAAGAGATTAGTCTAATAACTTAAAGTTATAGATATTATTAACAATATACTATAGATATTAAAGAAGAGAAAAGGAACAAAAGCCCCTTTCTCATCTCGATTCGATTCCCTTTTATGTCTGCCTCACCCCATGAAATTTCATCTCTTTCTCCGTCTCCGACAACAACATTCACTGCCATTGTGCATGCATACAACTCTCTCTCTCTCTCTCTCTCTCTCTCTCTCTTCATACACACACACACAATCCCATATCTGCAAATTGCCAACTGAATAACACTAGAACTATCAAAACAACCCATAGCTAGAAAAATAATAACATAAATTTCCAATGCCATTAACATGAACCCAAATTATATAAGTTTCCAATCAAAGAATCATATATCTCCCAAAAATCTTCAAAATACATAAGAATGATAATATAAATTACCGAGAACATAACCCTGAATATACAAAGTTACAAACTACCAACTAAAGAGCCTAAATCAATGAAAACCATTAAACAAAAAAAAAGCAGCATAAATTAAGGAGATCAGAACCGCAGAATTAAATTTATAATACCAACTAAGGAATCTTAGACCTAGCACAATCCATCAAAAGACAAGTGTTTGATGGATTTAACAGGTCGATAGTTCTTTGGTCGATAATCTATTGATCAAGAGTCTTGTTCTGACTAATTTATGTTATCATTCGTTTAGTTCTTAACACATCTAGGGTTCTTTAGTTGGTAACTTACATAATTAAAATTCTGTTCTTGCTGATTTATGCTATTCTTCTAGTTTATGATGGTTGGTTGTAGATTTATGGTTCGTAATTTATGGATATAGGGTTTTGTTTGGAAATGTCAGCAATCAGCCGAATAAAACTCGTATTATACGCAAATTTTTCCGTATATTTCAGAAACGTAAATACTTATGTACCTTTGAAAGATTTGGATTAGAATGCAAATTTTAAGCATGTGAAAATTTAAATGTGTTCGTACGAATTATTGACAAATTTGACACAAAAAACGTGATGACAACCTGTTTAATTAACCAAATTTGACAACCTGTTTAAGTATGCGAAATTTCTAACCTCAATATTTTCGTTTGACGAATATTTGACCAAATTTTATACTGTGCCGATTTATACTCCCTTTGCCGAATTGCGGAAACTAGTCAACAATCAATTTGTAAACAAATTCTTACCATGTCTCCGAGTCCGAGCATCATGTAGTCCACGGCATTGCTGCCGGGGACTATCCCGCCGAGGAGGTTCCTTGGGAAGACGAGCTTGACGGGCATCTCCAGCTTCTTGGCGACCATCTGCAGGCCGGGAGGCTGAGGCTGTCGGCGACGGTCCTCACGGGGTTGGAGGCCTTCTGCGTGGCGACGGAGACCATGACGTTGGCCCCGAAGAGGCGCTCGGAGAAGAAGACCCAGAAAACGTCGTAGACGAAGAGGCAGGCGAGGAGGAGGGCGCAGATCTTGACGTTGGGGAGGCGGACGTGGCTGACGAAGGCGACGCAGATGGAGGCCGCGAGGAGGTTGTTGAGGACCCAGTGGCCCGTGACGAGCCAGGAGAGCACGAGGGAGAGGGAGAGGAGGAGGAGGAGGAGGGAGTGGAGGCGGGAGGAGGGGCGGGAGGGGGAGGAGAGGCAGAAGAAGAGGGCGGCGGCGGAGGCGGCGGCGGAGAGGACGGTGAGGAGAAGGGAGAGGGAGGAGAAGAGGTAGAACATGAGGAGGAGGGAGAAGGAGGAGGCGAGGGGGACCATGAGGGCCTGGGAGCGGTCGAGGGTGATGGAGGACTCCGAGAAGCCGAGGTTGCGCTCCATCGCCCGGCCGTGGCGGAGGGCGCGGGAGGCGGAGGCGAAGGTCACGGCGACGGCGGTGAGGATCAGGGCGAGGGAGGACGGCTCCAGGAGGTAGCTCAGCATCCACAGAGGCTCCATTTTTTCTTCTTCTTCTTCTTCCTCCTTTCCCCCAAAATCCCCCCGCACTACTGCTACACTCGGGAAAGACTTTTGACTTCGAAAAGAATTACGAGTCACTACTCAGTTACAACATGAAACTGTAGCGCGGTTAATTAAGACCATCGATAAAGGCACTACCAAAATGACTCGAGATTAGTCCATTTATTCAAACTAGTCTAAAATTTACTAGGTCTGTCTATCCTCTCCACCTCCCTCCTCCTGCTCCTCTCCCACCCCCATCCCCTCCAGCCTGTCCTCCTCCCTCCTCCCGTGATTCTCCGCCTCTCTGCATCGTCGATGCGGTCGACATCGCCATCGACCGTGTCGCCGTTGCCGAGCCACTCGACAGCCATTCCTTCTTATACGTCTCCTCCTCCTCCACCACCACCGTCAGCAGCAGCAGCAGCAGCAGCTACCTCGAAGAAGCGAACAGCAACAACTTCTTCTCCATCTCCGACGCTTTCGTCAGTGCTAACGTCTCGACCACTCTCTTCACCTCCTTCGACCCCTCCACCACCTCCTGCTCCTCCGTTGCCGCCTTCGACTCATCCACCTCCTTCTCCTCCCCCCTCCCTCCGCCGCTCCGGTCCCCTCGACTGCCCCCTCCTCGCTGCTCTTGTCGCCGCCTCCTCCTCCTCCTCCCCCTTGTCTCACCTTGCGCAGACATCCCTTTCCCTCCGGACTGTCAAAATTTTGACAGTCCTACCAATTTGAAATGCTATCAAAATTTTGACAGTCTTGGAAATAAATCAATTGGGAGTGGGCAGCCCGGTAAGTAATTTTTGGGAGTGGCAAACTTCTAATTATTCAAAAAAAAAATTGGACTGCTCTGAGTGTATTTTGTAGTACCTTTATCAAGGGCCTTAATTAAGGCACATCCAAAGTTACTCAGGATAGCCCAATTTTTAAGACTATTAAAAAAAAATCACTCCTTCTATACGTAGGATTGTCAAAAAAATCGATAGTGCTACCTATTGCAATGACTGTCAAATATTTCGGCAGTACTACTTTTGACAGTCCTAAATCTTTAGTACTGTCAAAATTTTGACAGTTCTTCCAATAGGTAGGATTTTTAACATTTTGACAGTCCTACATTTTAGGACTGTCAAAAAGATTGGCAGTCATTCCAATAGATAGGACTGTCAATTTTTTTAACAGTCCTAATGGACAGTCCTGAGTAAGGGATGATGTGCCTTTAGAAATAACATTTTATAAAGGTAAAGTGCAAAAAATTCCTCTTAGATGAGTTAATTTCACAAAAAAAGACTCATAGTTTAAAATTTTCTCAAATTTTATATTTGGTGCAGTTTACATCCAATTTGATTTATGTTGTTAACGAACGTCAAATTAGATATGAAATAACAGTTATATCCATATAAAACCTAAGAGTAAAGTGCAAAAAATAACCCTTGTTAGTTTTATTATGTTTTTTTTTTCTGTGACGGGAGATTGAGGAAGGTCATTAAATTTTGGATGGGTACTACTATATTTATTTGTATATTTTAATTTATTATTATCTATATTAATTTGTTATTATCTATATTTATTCGTATAATAATATATTTATTTGTATATATTAGCATGTTATTAATACAAATAAATATATAAAAATAAATACTCTAATTTTCTACCTAATTTTGTATATGTATATACAAAAAAAAAGCTTTCTAACTGTGTATGTACCTTCTCATTCTCATGTAAGCAAAAAAAAAAATTTCGAAAAAATATTAAGTATTAAAAAATAGCTTAGAAATGGTTCAAAAATGAACCGTTCAAAACTAAAACTAAAACTAAAATGGTTCAAAAAAACAAAAACTACCTGTTATTATCTATACAAATATATTGGTTTTTTTTGGGGGGGGGGGGGGGGGGGGGGGGGGGGGGGGTAGGGGAGGATGGAGCACTAACGTAGTGGTAAAGTGCAAAAAATCTCTCCTTCATTTTACCTCTTTTATAATAAAAAATAGAATTATTTACGTTAATCATTTCTATATTTTATGTTTATTATACGGGTACCTTTATTTTGAAACTAATTACAAGGATTATCCCTCTCATTTAGAAAAAAAAACATAGGGTAGTTAGTGTTATAACTTTCTATAGAAAATATAAAACA
>JAYESA010000012.1:33841298-33856298 GCA_036927795.1 Iris macrosiphon
AAATATAGAATCTAGAAATTATAATGAACCTTATTATTGATGCTCTTACAAACCACTTATCATCTTTGATTAGGACGTCGTTAGCTTGTGTAACATGTATTATACAGGAACTATTAGAAATCTAGTAACTTAATGGAAGTAAGAAGGGACATAATTGTACTTCCATGAATTTTATATAACAATAATAAATTATTTTTCTAAACTTTTTTGGTTGATTAAATCTTCTTTCCATTCGGTTCTATTTAGGATCATGTAGTTCCATGTATATGCGAGTTAAAAGTGTTTTCTCGTTTTTCTTTAGGAAGAAGGTAATTTGAAAATTGCATACGAAGAGAGAGTTTGATTTCCATTTGAAACGATAAATGTTCCATTTTAAACGATAAATGTGAAGTATGATCTGGTCCAGTATTTGATAGAAGAGATTGGGGGGGGGGGGGGATTTTGTCAAAATAGAAACTTTTGAATCATTCGTCCAAATATTAAATAGCCAATGTAACAATATGTTAAAGACTCAATAAACGCAATACCCTTCGTATCCCATATAAATAACATGCAGATTGAAAAAATCTACTGGTACAATAATTATATTATTTAGGCTAATTTTTTAAATATCCTGAACTATCAACTTGCAGACTTTAATATCATGTACCTCTTTTTAGCAAGTTAATACTTTGAACTTCGTAAGAATTTGCAAGTTGTCCCCTCCATTAGTATTATGTCCAACTTATTGGTCACAGACGAATAAGAATTTGATCTTTTTTTATGAAAAATAAAATAAAAAAATCTTCTTCTTCTTCCTTTATCCAACCCAAGCCATAATCCTTGGGTCGCATGCCCTTTTTTTAATTTTCATATACTCGATGAAACCAAATCATGTAATATATACTCCAAATCAATTATTTAAATATACCATTTTTATTTGCATAAGTACCATGTGACTTTGCTCCAAGAACATGTAATTATTTATCGAATATTTTAATAAAAATTATAGAGTAACTCATGAGTTACTAATTTTAAAAACTCGATAATGAAAAACTGTTGGATTACATGCATCTTATCCCTTGTCACATCATAGTCCCAAAATACGCGAGATCAGCCCACGTGGAAATGGCCAACTACGCATTCAAGTGGACTCTAGTCTGACTCGAATACGTATAAGTTATCTAGATGATAACATAATCCATAAATTCATAATACATATCCACAACTCTAACTAAATTACTATAAAACTAAATAAGAAATAACTGCAGAAGAATGATAATAAGGCATCAACTAGCGATACCTGAAATACCTAAAGAAGTATCTCCAGAATCCTATGTCAGATCTTAGCAATAACCTAAAGGAAACCAAGTCCTCAGAGGGACGTAGCAAGATACATAATATACATATCGAATTTGAAGTACAGTAAATAACATAGAAAAAAGCAAACATGAGGTACCGGTAAAACTTTCATCATACAGTCTAACCATCTATGTGATATGCAAATGAGAACAACATTCGATGTGAGGGCTTTCTAAATATAAAAATTTTAGCTCCGGAAATGAAATCATCTAGGGTGCATAGTCGTAGCCCCGGGAATGGAATCTCTCGATAAATATAAGAGGAATGTAACTCCATATACAAGATCTCTCAATAAATATAAATATTAATAAGTAAATAGTGATATAAGTGCAGTAGCCCTCACACCTAGTAACTGATTCTCCCCATCTAATGACATTGTCCGTGACGCACCCGTGACACGTACAATCTGACTCTAACGGGTGATACGCCAGTCTAACAAGTATACAGGTAAATCCATTAAGAAGTAAATATCAATGATCATGTACGCGTCGCCTATATGTCATGCAATATCATGTCTATGTACCAACAGGTAATCATGACAATATACTAGTAATGAGCATGAGAAGCAAGTAACAGTATATCCAGAGTGAACGGCAGATGAAAAGCAAAGCATGTAAAAACTATAATCAAATAGTTGAGGTATACTTGCCTAGGGTGTGTGTCCAACGTTGTTAAGGCTGCAAGTACCAAAGTCGTATCTAAGTCTAGGTATGAACTATAGTTGATACAGTCCACAGAGAAAATACTAGAACCCAAAAAATAACCAAGGGTCTGTCACGCCCCAGTCCCAAAATACGTAGGACTAGGTTATGCAATCATGCTAGCTGGTATGTATACGAAGGATATTCGAATCAGTGTTCTAAATTTTGCTAGGCGAAATCGGTGTGACGGAGGGCCGCCTAGCGCCTAGGCCCCTAGGATTTTTTTTTGAAATTTAAATTTTAAATTTGAAATATAAAATATGAATTCTATAATACAAATTTGAAATCCAAACATGTTCTAACTTCTAAATCCAATAAAATTCATAAATTTTTCTTGAAATTTGAATTTGAAATTAAAATTTAAATGTTCTAAAATCCAAATCGAATCTTAAAACCTAAACAACATATCCACAATACAACTAAACATAAAAAAAATTTAAAAACAACACGACCGAACAAGTCCACCTAGGGCCAGATAGGGTCGAACAAGCGCCTAGGACCACCGCTTAGGGGATTTTCGGTGCGGCCGACGGCCGCCTAGGCCAAAATTTAGAATATTGACTCCAATATATATAACCTATGAATCCATACGTGCACTATAATATGATTAGATCTCATAAGAAGATATATTGTCACGCCCCAGTCCCAAAATACCGTGGGACTAGACACGTGGCAATGGCCAGCAGTACGCACCGATGGACCAACTCAATATAATGGATCCATCAGGGCATACTTAAGCTGTAAAACAAGTCTACGACAATCATGGCACAACTAATCTCATCCACACAAGATATAAAATATGATCCACAGAATAAATAAGGAATGTAAATCATCAGCAAGTCTCACAAAGTACTTCGGGAAACAACCCGATAAATATCTAGTACAATGGTTCCACAGACCAGAAAATAAAAGACTGAAATAATAATAAAAACTGAGCATGAACATGGATGCTCAAGAGAAATCTTCAGCTAAGACCTCGTCCTCGGATGAAGGTACAACTCCTGCTCCGGTCCCGTAAACCTCGGGATAAACCTCGTCTGCAAAATCTGGGGACAAAATCCGGATCCAGGTCCTCAGGGGACATAGCAAGGTACAAGAAAGCTCATGCCAATAAATAAATAAATAAGCAGTGCAGCAAATAAATAACTAAATGAAATAATGGGGTAAATATGTAACCATCTAAGTGAAATGCAAGTGAGAGCAGCACGAATACTCAGGCTGAGACCACTACAAGCTCTGTGTCTGGGAGCCGGTAGCAGCAATAACTATGTGTTTACTATGTTTTATATATATATAATCAGCCTGTAGCCTGTGTGTCTCTCCCCACCCAATGTAACCACGCATATCATGTCCATAACGTCTCATGTCCATGTCAAGCGCGATCATAGCTAAATGCAACAAGTCATAATATATATAGAATATAAAATCTATGTCAAGTCCTGTATCCTATACAGAATCACCACGAATATCTCGGGAAAATCCTGTCTCATGAATAGTGTCAAGTGTCCTGGGTCATAGGGTACTTGATGAGACAAGTACGAGAATATAAAGTGTCACGAATGTCCAGCTCTAGATGACCGTACCCAACACTGCGTACAGTGTCGGCACCCGACTGATAATCGGACGCTAAGTACGTCACACGGCCCTAGGTTGAGCATGCACATCACTATATATAAAGCAAGAAAAATAAATAACTAAGCTGCAGAGTTTGGCAAGGTACACTTGCCTGATGTTTGAATATCAATTGTCGTCCTGGTATCGGTGGATCCGGTAGGTACTACTCCAAAAGCTGTAATAACATCACCAACAGTCTCAGAAGATGTCAAATAGCTAGAAATGCCTGTCCTTACGTCCAATTTGGACACAGGGGCAAAAAGGTCATTTTCGGGCCAAAGCGGGTTCCATAGGTGGGCCCACTTTGCACCGAAAAGCGTGCCGAGGGTAACAGTCTCTAAATGGGACAAACTATGGGTCAAACAACTCTAAATGTCAATACGATCCCAACGGTATGTCCAAATTTGGATTCCGATGAGCCGAACATAATTTGGTCCAAAAAGTCAACTGTGGGACCCGCCAATTGGCGATCTGGTCAACCATCTCAGAAATGCGTGAAAATTGGGTCACAGGACCAGCGTGTTACCACGAGTCCAGTGGCGTAAGTTTTATCGCAATCTGACAAGCATGCACAAAATACTCGCGAGTTCCACAAAAGTGGCGACACGGAATGTGTCCGCGGATACGGCCTGATTCCGGCGCGCACACGCGTCCGAATCAGTCCCCACAAATTTTTACGTGTCCGATTATGCTGTGTGCACCATTCGATACACTTGGCACACGGCGGGGCGGTCCCGTTTGGCGGGGCGCGCTCCGATCTCCAACTTTTGGAAAACCGAAAAAAGTGGATGTGCGCAGTTTTGTGACGAATATAATTCTGTCCACAGCGACTAATAGCACAAAGTTATTATACAGAAAATAAACTAGGTATGTAATCTACAGGTATCAAAAAGAATCATCGAATTCGGATCTCTGTGGTGGGAGATACGAACTCGACAATACGGGTGGTCATTCTGGAATTCTGCGATTGCGGAATTCTGTCTGCTCGCGCTGACTTGGGCGCTGTTTTTGACCTAGGGGCACACGTTATCCGAGGTTGACTATAAAACAAATATTGGAGAGGGTTGAGGGAAGATCATACCTATGAAAACGGAACAGCGTTTGGATGAGCGAGTCAACGGAAAAACACGCCGGAGCGAAGGTGCCTCGAGTGGGAAACTGCAGTTCGCGATGTCGGCGTCGACGGGATGGTTGGATGGCTTGGGGAGGCTTCTCTGGCTGCGGTGACGGCTCTAGATGGGAAGGGGAAGTCTGGAGTTTAGGTTAGGGTTTTGGGAGAGCTAACTATATATATATATATGTTATATATAATTAGGAGAGAGAGAAAGTTGGACGGGTCTTCTATCCGCGGTTGAGAGGGCTGAAGGGGAGCGCTGGCCCAAATGCAAAGCAAAATGGGGGGGGGGGGTCCCTGCTGGCAGGTGAAGAGGAGAATTGCAAAACTAAGTTGCTGAGCTAAAGTTGCTGGCAAGGGATGCATGGCTAAAGTTTAATGGTTACTTATTATTAATATTATTATATTATTCCTATTATCATTATTATTAGTATTATATTATTCTATTAACTTTTCTTTTCCTGTCCTTTCTTTAAATAAAAACTATTTACATATATAATTGTATATATATATATATATTCACACATAAGAAAATTTATATAATAGGGTATTGCACATCGTTAGGCTAACAACTGCTCAAGGGGTCTCCTACATGGAATAAATTCCGAAAAATTCCTGAAGGTCCCATAAGTCATCTAAGTGCCCGAACACCTAACATAAAAATTATTAAAAATCTATTTCTCCTATTTGGACCTAATTACTATAATTTAGTTAATAATTAATAAATAAAAAAAAGTATATACGATTTTCTAGGAAGGGGGTTTTACATTCTACCCAACTTATAAAAATTTCGTCCTCGAAATTAAATTAGGGTAGGGCTCACTCTATCAAATCTCATTTGGTTACAGTCTAAAGGGTTCCTCTCAAGTGAACATTGCGGTCTCTACCCAACTTAGATTTTACCCATCTATCATCTAAGACTATACATCTAAGAAAGCTATGCCCCAAATTATGTCGTTGAATCCTCAAAGTTTTTAACACCAACATATCATCTATGATATGTCCTCAATCAGCTATAAAGGCAGTCATCTAGTAGTATGACTGGTCTATGGTGTATATCTAGTACTCTCTGCGTATCAACCTTATACTAGGCACGAGGTTCGTCTTTCCGAAATAAGGGAAGACAGAGATCATTAATAAAGAGTTCAAAGAAATGGTAACATAAGACAAGTACGAGGTTCAAGGAGATTAAAGAATTCAAAAATAGGAGAGTTGTCCGGGCAGTTTATGGATTGAAATCCTATTGGTAAATTCCTATTCGCATGTTCATATTGGAACGGTTATGTGCCCGATATGATATGCTCTGATGTGTCTAGAGGTAGGTATACTAGTCAGCTATATATCTCAATCCACGTCAAGTAATCATGCGAAGGGCGAACCAAGCGCACCAAGGTTAGCTAGACCTTAATACACTGATTCTGAAACGTATTAGTGTACATGTCCACTAATACATATGTCATGAACAAGCTCGATAAAGAATGAGCTTGCAAAACTAGGCTATAGAATAGCAGCATAAGTCCAGTACAGCAAATTTAAGTACGTTAGATGATGATGAAAGGAGGTACCAAATATTCAAGTTCACAAAACAACACAAAATAAGCACAATAGCAAAAGACTCTATAATCTCTACAGTTATTAATTATAAAAACATTCTAGGTTATAAATTTTTCGCAAGTTCAAATTAATTACTAGGTTAAGGCTAGGTCACGAATCTACATGCAAAAACTAAGCAAATCTAAAAGCAGAAGACTATAAAAACTTACGCGCATTAGGTACTCCATTATTCTGCGCGTCCTCCAAAGTCATAGCAAAAGCTTGTCCGCGTCCTTGCGGTGGATTCCTCTGCTGTGGCTGTTGGGCTCGCTGGAAGAGTGCTGCCTGTGGAGCCAAGGGTGGCCTTGGTTGATACCCTCCTGGTGCTGGTAGAGCTTGTCTGTTTAATGTCAATGCTCTCTCTCGATGATGAGGACAATCCTTGGCTAAGTGTTGGTTGGTTCCGCAGATCAAGCATAATCCTAACTTGCGTCTGCAGTCCCTCTCAATATGGCCTACCTTGTCACAGTATTGACATGTGGGTGATATCTGCGGAGAGGCTCTGGGTGGCTGGTGTAGGTGAGGTCTCTTTGCAGCTTCTTCTTGTGGTACTTTGGATGATGTGGAAGACCTTTTCAGACTGGTCTCTCTCCTAGTGACGCGTTCCATGCGTCGGGCTGCTGCAAGGACGTCTGAGTAGGATGTAGGTGCAACGGATCCAATTAGTTTCTGTAGCTCCAAGTTTAGTCCGTCGAAGAACTTCTCAGCCTTTTCTTCTTCTGTCGGGATCAAGGTTGGGGCGAAATGGCTTAGACGAATGAATTCTGCATTGTATTCTTCCACTGTCATGCTGCCCTGGATGAGGCGGTTGAACTTGTCCCTGAGCTCTGACCGTGCAACTGCCGGGATGTACATCTCTTGGAAGAGTCTGGAGAACTCTTCCCATGTGACTCTGTCCTGTCCAAGTCTCCTTTCTTCTGCTAACCACCAGTGGTGCGCATTATCAGTTAACTGCATTCTGACTGCAGTCATCCACTTCTCTCTTGGAAGTTCAGCGGCTTCCAGCTGATGCTGAAGGTTTATGAGCCACTCATGAACTTCCGTTGGCCCTTCTTTACCAGAAAATGTGCGAGGCTTGAGATGACGGAAGTCGGTGATAGATCCCGTCGATGTTCGCCTCGCTGCTGGATTATCCTGCTCCAATGTGGATACCAGGCTGGTCCTCAGATACTCGGCCTCCTGCCGATGGGCCTCTTGCTGAATCTGTTGCTGTGCTTGCATCATAGCATACATCATCTGGAACATTTGTTGCCCGTCCATGGCTTGTCCTGGCGGGAATACTGGCATCTGGGGAATGAACTGAGGTGGTGGTGGAATGTCATCTCTCCGGAACCTTGGATTAGGCTGTCCGGTTTGATTACTCTGCGATGCTTGTCCACCATCCCCTGGTGTCACTTTGTCTCCATAAGTAACCACAGCGTCGTGTGGTGTATCCAAAGGGATATCATCTCTGTTCCCGGAATCCATTGCTCTGAAATCAAAGATAAACTATGAGAACGCTCAGAGGAATCAATACAGGATGCAGTTCAAGTAACCAATTTCGAGTTCGATATAGAGTTCAACAAATGGTTAAATGATGGATGAGATCCTATAGTTTATACTATCCTTAGGGCAGGCTGGTCCGGTCCCTAAGTTGAAACCGAACAATTTAGTCGTAGACCTGCATGGGCCACCACAAAAACCATGTCACGCCCCAGTCCCAAAATACCGTGAGACTAGACACGTGGCAATGGCCAGCAGTACGCACCGATGGACCAACTCAATATAATGGATCCATCAGGGCATACTTAAGCTGTAAAACAAGTCTACGACAATCATGGCACAACTAATCTCATCTACACAAGATATAAAATATGATCCACAGAATAAATAAGGAATGTAAATCATCAGCAAGTCTCACAAAGTACTTCGAAAAACAACCCGATAAATATCTAGTACAATGGTTCCACAGACCAGAAAATAAAAGACTGAAATAATAATAAAAACTGAGCATGAACATGGATGCTCAAGAGAAATCTTCAGCTAAGACCTCGTCCTCGGATGAAGGTACAACTCCTGGATCAGCTCCTACTCCGGTCCCGTAAACCTCGGGATAAACCTCGTCTGCAAAATCTGGGGACAAAATCCGGATCCAGGTCCCCAGGGGACATAGCAAGGTACAAGAAAGCTCATGCCAATAAATAAATAAATAAGCAGTGCAGCAAATAAATAACTAAATGAAATAATGGGGTAAATATGTAACCATCTAAGTAAAATGCAAGTGAGAGCAGCACGAATACTCAGGCTGAGACCACTACAAGCTCTGTGTCTGGGAGCCGGTAGCAGCAATAACTATGTGTTTACTATGTTTTATATATATATAATCAGCCTGTAGCCTGTGTGTCTCTCCCCACCCAATGTAACCACGCATATCATGTCCATAACGTCTCATGTCCATGTTAAGCGCGATCATAGCTAAATGCAACAAGTCATAATATATATAGAATATAAAATCTATGTCAAGTCCTGTATCCTATACAGAATCACCAGGAATATCTCGGGAAAATCCTGTCTCATGAATAGTGTCAAGTGTCCTGGGTCATAGGGTACTTGATGAGACAAGTACGAGAATATAAAGTGTCACGAATGTCCAGCTCTAGATGACCGTACCCAACACTGCGTACAGTGTCGGCACTCGACTGATAATCGGACGCTAAGTACGTCACACGGCCCTAGGTTGAGCATGCACATCACTATATATAAAGCAAGGAAAATAAATAACTAAGCTGCAGAGTTTGGCAAGGTACACTTGCCTGATGTTTGAATATCAACTGTCGTCCTGGTATCGGTGGATCCGGTAGGTACTACTCCAAAAGCTGTAATAACATCACCAACAGTCTCAGAAGATGTCAAATAGCTAGAAATGCCTGTCCTTACGTCCAATTTGGACACAGGGGCAAAAAGGTCATTTTTGGGCCAAAGCGGGTTCCATAGGTGGGCCCACTTTGCACCGAAAAGCGTGCCGAGGGTAACAGTCTCTAAATGGGACAAACTATGGATCAAACAACTCTAAATGTCAATACGATCCCAACGGTATGTCCAAATTTGGATTCCGATGAGCCGAACATAATTTGGTCCAAAAAGTCAACTGTGGGGCCCGCCAATTGGCGATCTGGTCAACCATCTCAGAAATGCGTGAAAATTGGGTCACAGGACCAGCGTGTTACCACGAGTCCAGTGGCGCAAGTTTCGTCGCAATCTGACAAGCGTGCACAAAATACTCGCGAGTTCCACAAAAGTGGCGACACGGAATGTGTCCGCGGATACGGCCTGATTCCGGCGCGCACACGCGTCCGAATCAGTCCCCACAAATTTTTACGTGTCCGATTATGCTGTGTGCACCATTCGGTACACTTGGCACACGGCGGGGCGGTCCCGTTTGGCGGGGCGCGCTCCGATCTCCAACTTTTGAAAAACCGAAAAAAGTGGGTGCGCGCAGTTTTGTGACGAATATAATTCTGTCCACAGCGACTAATAGCACAAAGTTATTATACAGAAAATAAACTAGGTCATGTAATCTACAGGTATCAAAAAGAATCATCGAATTCGGATCTCTGTGGTGGGAGATACGAACTCGACAATACGGGTGATCATTCTGGAATTCTGCGATTGCAGAATTCTGTCTGCTCGTGCTGAATTGGGCGCTGTTTTTGACTTAGGGGCACACGTTATCCGAGGTTGACTATAAAACAAATATTGGAGAGGGTTGAGGGAAGATCATACCTATGAAAACGGAACAGCGTTTGGATGAGTGAGTCAACGGAAAAACACGCCGGAGCGAAGGTGCCTCGAGTGGGAAACTGCAGTTCGCGATGTCGGCGTCGACGGGATGGTTGGATGGCTTGGGGAGGCTTCTCTGGCTGCGGTGACGGCTCTAGATGGGAAGGGGAAGTCTGGAGTTTAGGTTAGGGTTTTGGGAGAGCTAACTATATATATATATGTTATATATAATTAGGAGAGAGAGGAAGTTGGACGGGTCTTCTATCCGCGGTTGAGAGGGCTGAAGGGGAGCGCTGGCCCAAATGCAAAGCAAAATGGGGGGGGGGGGGTGGGCGGGTCCCTACTGGCGGGTGAAGAGGGGAATTGCAAAACTAAGTTGCTGAGCTAAAGTTGCTGGCAAGGGATGCATGGCTAAAGTTTAATGGTTACTTATTATTAATATTATTATATTATTCCTATTATTATTATTATTAGTATTATATTATTCTATTAACTTTTCTTTTCCTGTCCTTTCTTTAAATAAAAACTATTTACATATATAATTTTATATATATATATATATTCACATATAAGAAAATTTATATAATAGGGTATTGCACATCGTTAGGCTAGCAACTGCTCAAGGGGTCTCCTACATGGAATAAATTCCAAAAAATTTCTGAAGGTCCCATAAGTCATCTAAGTGCCCGAACACCTAACATAAAAATTATTAAAAATCTATTTCTCCTATTTGGACCTAATTACTACAATTTAGTTAATAATTAATAATAAAAAAAGTATATACGATTTTCTAGGAAGGGGGTTTTACATAATCATAATCAATGGTACACTATATCTCATCTACAGAAAGTAAAGAAAATGACAAATTAAATAAATCAAATGAATCAAGTACGAAGTATTCCAAAAGAACTAATAGTCAGGTGGAGACAAATCCACTACCATGGAACTATATCAAAATGAGAATGAAGATAGAGTTTGACCTCCAAAATAAATAAAATAAAGAGTATCAACTAAATAATCAAAGTAACTATGAGGGAAATGCCTCCTCAACTTAGAACGAATGTGAGGCTCTGATTGTCAGGCTCCGATCTCCCGCAGGATCAACTGTCCCCGGTGAATGTGAATCACCGCGCCAACGCTCCAGCAGGACGATCGTTTCCACCAAGATGTGATATCACGCGAGCACAAACTACGGTTGCGCAAGGCCATGGTCCGAACATGCGGTAAAATAACTAAGCCACAGAGTTGCACAGATAGTCTCAAATGCAGCGGATATTTGAATGACACGAGTAAACGACCGTTCGATAACTAGTTTTCAGAGTCGATATAGCGAAAACATAGAATGAACACAAGTATGGATACAAAAATAAGCTATTTATTGATAATGATATAAGGTTACAAGCGACGTTAGGCCAAAATTACAAGCCGCTCGGGAACTCTCTCTCGAAACAATCAAAGCGTGCCAAACGGCTTACAATTATGGAATGATACGGCGATGTTCCAATATTGTGTCTTGTATATATGTTTCAGCTCCGGACGCAACACTCCAAGGCTCCAGAGCGAACTCTACGCCATAGCGCGCACGAGAGAATATTCTGCACTGAACGAGGTTCTCCCGTACCCTGCAAGCAATACGGGTGGTTATCAGTATATTGAATGCACTAGTGGGAAGACTTCTCGCCCGCTCAACAAATCCAAATATGTTATATTAGTTTCGTGAACCATCTATTAAGTTGTCTTTCTAATTTTGTCTTAGGATCAGTTTCATGGCATAAGATATAAGCCTAACTCGTGTGACAGTACGCCTTACGATATAAGAGTAACATGGCAAGACTTACCAACTTACCATTTATCCTTCCTTATTCAAAGATAAAACCAAGTTAATCAAGGACGCATATGTATATATAATGAAAATACGGATCGTGTAAGCAAACACAAGCGTCACGGGCGTTCTTCTGACTCAGGTGTATGAGTTACTAAGGTTACTAAGATGTGTTATACTAGAATGTTCAGGTGTTCCAGATTACTTGATTGATGCAATGACTCGTATGCGGATTGCCGCTAAGTGAGATAACTTAATCTATATGAACATGTCAATTGTATTCTCCGAACGCTTATTGGACGCTAGGCCCCCATGTATAGTAGTTGAGACTACTATGACATAAAATGGTCACTAGCATAGCCATAAAGGACGAGTGTAGTTTGAGGTCGAGAATAGGGCAAAGCTAATTACTCGAGGCTATGCAGCTATTTTGCCCAAAATATGAGACTACCATGATATGAGGTTTCGTCTAAACTGAACCCGTCCAGGTGCCCCGACGACCGTCCGCTAAACGAGATTCGAGAATATCTCTTATGTACCAAGTTGTTCGTGATCATACAAGTCTTGGGTCTTCCAAATTCACGACATGACAGGTTCAATCTTGATTCTTGTTCACACTTGTTGGCTCCCAGAGCTGTTTGATTCTTGTGCTGAACGAGTATTGCTCTACGAGCTGTATTGATCATGTTCTTGCTTAACTTGACTTGATACAGTCCTCTAGTTCAGGAACTGCCTTGGCGACCTAACGGTCATGAATACTTTTAGGTTCATTCTTGCACGAAATGACTATTAGATAGTCTTCCGGCTAAATTAGATGAATGCAAGACATGAATTGTGTTACTTGGTCGTAGAATAAACTTACGTGATGAGCATTGAAACGAGTCGAACGAGTACTGGTTAACAAATAAAGAAGGCAAGTATTGCATTAGTATATAACATAAGCATTAGGAAACGTGTGATACAGTCTACTTTAGAATATAAGCCTTTATGCTAGCACGGGTCTAAGGGGTAGTGCGAGGAACCAACATTTATACAAGTTTTAGTTCCATATTCTATGCAAGCAGTATAAGATGGGATCACTCTCTTAGCTAGGTGCATTACTTTCTTTTATGTGTACAGGCTAAGCAAAGATAGGTTCATCGTAGACAGCTACCTTAGTGATGATTTGCCTCAGTCGAGCGATACTCCGAGCGCGCCTTTGAAAGTCTAATTCTGAACTCCTGAAGGGCCAAGTCTAAATTTCTTTGTCTCAAGCGAGTCTTCTCGCTGAGCTAGACGGGATGGGTCATCGCACTTGCGACGTTTGAATCGGCTCTCCGTTTTGACGTGGAACGGGTCATTACATTATACACCACTCAGAACAAATCTCGTCCTCGAGACTTTCCTGAACGAAATACGTTCCATCGTATACTATCAAATCTAACTCAATTATACTACACTGTATCCTTAGATCCGTTCAAACATAACTTCCTACTCATTTTTACATTATGTGTCATAAGCATGCTAAGGTTGGTTCATTGAATGACTTTATCACTCAATTCAAGCTGACTATATCTACTCGATTATAGCGTTCTCTAACTCAGTCTCCATTATACCTTAGCGCAGAACATATATCGCTTAACATAGGGTATGATATAATCTATCGTATACGAAAATCTTAGGCTAAGGCTAACTTACCCAAATTATTATACTCGTCCATGCGAATCTAACATATTCACTTGCACTGGCATTCGAGTTCAGCATATCGCGTTGTCTGGATCGTGCATATATTCAAGGCGTCCCCCAAATATATGCATTTAAACCAACTTTGCGATAGCGAAGTCTTTGCACTCGAGTTCAACATATACTGAGTTTTGGATCGTGCACATGTTCAAGTCATCCCCCAAACATATGCATTTCAACCAAACTTATAGCAATAACGAAGTTGGATAAGCTACTTGTGAAAAACCTAAATATTCTCATCTTATGAATCATAATGATATCTCGAATATGGTCAATCAAAATCTATGCCAATATAAATCCAACTTAGAACTGAGCATTGCACTATCATCAAGCATGATCTATCCGATCAACCGACTAGCGTCCAAGTCCTATCGTCTATTCTATTTGTGTCAAATATAACTTCACTAGCGCACACTTACCGTTCTAAGCCTAACTCTAAGTCTTGTTGCCCCTGTTCTATGGCTTGTCCAAGCAATACTCTAAAGTCGATTACACAAGTTCTTTCACTCGACATAGAATCGTTTGCCTAACCGCTAGGTCGGCTCACAAGGTCATAGGTATAGTACAAGTTCACGATTCATATCGTGCAATCTGTTGTATGAAACTTGCCTAATTCCTAAGGTTAAACAATTGTTCGTTTGTACGAGGTATTCTACCTAAGCTCGCTTCACTCAGATTTCTAAATATCGAGCAGTGATCATCCTATCCACATCAACACGTTTATTGTACTGGTTTTGAGTCTGTTTCAGCAAAGTTGTCCTACAGTAAGTCCATTAAACCGAATCCATAATATATCCATGTCGCACGTCAAACCTTGCGATTCGTAGAGTCTATCTCCTCAATTATGTTTGATAGAATCCACCTATCCATTCGTTTCTTAGTCTAGACTACCAAGTCATGATATCATTTTTATTTCTTCAATCTTAATCATAAAATCTAAGTCGTCCAACATAATTCACGTATCCGTTCACAGAACTATCAAGCGAGTCTTACTCCACGTTCTAGACCTAACTCATCCTCGAAACACAAGACATGAACATCAAATGTTATGGTTATCATCGAAACAGTCAAGACACCTTATCGTTACACTTTGTTTCATCCAAGTTATATATTAATGTCACTACCCAATTCTAGAAATATGATTTTCTTTTTATTTTAATTTGGTAAATTGTGTATTGATCATAAGTAATTATATTTATATTTAATTAGTGGTTGTATTTATTTTTATTAGTTGTTTTAGGATTTTGGCTAGTTTGGACCCATGTCAGACCCTAATGGACCCATGTCAGACCCAACCAACACCCTTGTCAGACTCATTTATTGGGTTAGAATAG